>CAJNDT010004635.1:495836-611844 GCA_905221615.1 Symbiodinium sp. CCMP2592
AATTTCGGGTCCTTGCCAACCTGGACCGCAAACCCATTGCTGTCGGCCACCGGCCGAACGAAGAAATGACCTTTCGGAACGCCCGACGCTGGAGGCAGCTGCAGTTCTTGGTATTCCTTGTCGTCTACTTCCACAATCACACCCAACGGCTGGTAGCGCAGCACGACGCAAGCTGCCCCAGCGTCGACCTGGGGTTCCAGCGGATGCAGCTCGATGCGTCGAACGACGCAAGGCAACTCCCTGGTGAGAAGTGGCGCGGGCAAAATACATGAAATACGAACCTTCATGCCAACGAACAACGGGCACATGCCCATGAGATATCCAGTCTTCGTCATGTTCACGACTTTGAGCGCAGCGCTGGCTTCGTCGGGCGTGAGGTTGCGACCTCCGGTGGGCTTGTCGATCGCCTGCACGAAGTAGAGCTGCTGATGCGCAGCGCGAGCTTCCAAAGTAGACCGTACGTGCTGCAAACGACCAACTTGCTCCCAAGCCAATCCGCCCCAGTATGCAGACAGGAAGTCTTCCACTGCTAACGTGTCGGGCTGTAACACTCGCGATTGCAGCGCCAGCCAGAGGTCGTCAGGCAAGCTGGTGCCCTGCCGCATGTGTCCGAGAATACGAACCAAGGCCTGCCCGGATGCGCAGTCCGACAACCGCCCGGTCCCCGTGAAGTGGACGACGATGCGTGCAGAGTTCTTGAAAAGCAAACGTCCGAGCTCCGAGTTATTGCTGTCCTGCGACTTCCAAGACATGCAAAACAAGGCACTAGCAACATAACCAAGGGTTCCAATTTTTGAAAAAAAAAAACCTTTTCCTGTGATTTGGGATCAACTTCTTCTTCGCTCTCGGACTGCGCCGTGTCCACGGCGGACACTGCTTCCTTCCATTCGCAAAGACTTCTCTTTCCTGCTGGCCGAATTTGCAGGAAGTCCCCCAGCTGTATGCCGACGGGCATGCGACCGAACCATTCCTCCAGGTAGCGGGTAGTGTCCAAAGCCAACGTATCTGCACGCTGTAAAGCAAAACGATAGCCGGCTGCATGATAAACATCGGGCGGTGTCATCGACTGCTCGTCATAGACCTTGCGTTCCAAACAAAAAAATCCTTACACCACCATGAACAATCCCAACGACAACAAAAGACGAATGGTTCACAGGCCAAGCACGGCGGCGACGGCCGTTACGATTCGCCTCTCCAAAGCATCTTCTTTGTTTTTTTGGGCGCGAAGAGACCGACGGTCCAAACAGATATTGGGATTGACGTTAGCCAACTTGTGTAGCGTGCGCGCTTCTCTTCCGAGCAGCCGCACAGCAGCGTGCGTGGGCGCACCTGCCAGGAACCCATCTTCAACGAAAAAGCGTCGAAAGAGTGGTCGTATAACTTGGGTGTAAGCCCATGTTTTGCCGCTCCCTCCCGCACCCAGCCAGAGACAGTTCACGCAGGCATTACGCTTGCCATCAGCCTTGCAAATGCTGCTGTTCGTTCTCTTTGCCCACATGTCGTCCACGGCACACACTACAGGAGCCACAGCGCGGATCTGCTGATCATTCAGTGTGTGCTCCTGCCACCAGGTCAATATAATTATGAATCTCTCTCTCTCTCTCTCTCTCTCTCTCTCTCTCTCTATATATATATACACACACCATCACTGCCTACTCAGGGTCGAAGCTCTGCGTCGATTGCAAGGGCTTTCTCATTGCACATGTATGCACCACATGAAAGGATGGACATGTTGCAGATTGTTGCAGCATCTTACCATACCGAGCACCGCTCTTTACCTGCCTCGATGACTGACTCTCTAACGCGAATTTTAAACTCTTCGCTACTAATGCTTGCGAGGCAATTGTCTTCGGCTCGTACCTCAATCAACTTCAAGGCATACTCGCTGGGACGCAAATCTTGTGCATTCAACTCCGCCAGAAAGGGATCCACTGCCAGCTCCGGCTCCGATGCCTGATCATCTTCCTCCTCATCTCCCATCTCGCATTCCTCATCTCCCACGTGACCCGCCGCTTCGCCTGCCACTTCGCCTGCATCGACTGCTGGCCACGAAACTAGGACACGAGGAGCAAATCCACTAAACAGAAACGTCGGTTTTGTCTCACCGAACCTCCCGCGACCTTATCCAAATAGCGATGCTGCTGCTCAAAGACCGCTTTGGCATCAGACTGAAACCAAATTTTGCGTGTGCCGGCCGCACCGAAAGCCTGGCCGGAAGTTGTCGCTTTTACGTCTGGCAAGCCGCCGAGGCCTTCAACGACATGCTTCAAGCATTGAAGCGCTTCCTTCGTTTTGTTCTGGCGTCCCGCCATTGCACTCTTCCACTCCTTCTCGCGGAACAGAACTTCGGCCAGATGATCCAAAGACACAGCGTGCTCGGCACATTCCGCGCGCTCGATGGCATCCTCGTGCTCCAGGTCATCATCTACAGAGGCCCCCTCGATGTCCATGGGCCCGGAACCGTCCTGTTGTCATCCACACACGCCAAACAAACGCACACACACACACACACACACACACACACACACATACACACACACACACACACACACACACACACACACGCACACACGCACACACGCACACCAAAATGAGGGGGAACCCAATGCATGTCCTCGCCTGCTCCCCTTCCTCATCGGCTTTGGAAACGTAGGCAAAGCGCTCTGCCCTACGTTGGCTGCTGCTGATTTGTCTCGCAGAATGGTGCAAAGAAACTCGCTCCAGCCAGGTGTCCTGAACGTGACACATGTGTTCCAGGGGAGTGAGTTGAGTGTAGTGAAATCCGCAGGGGATGTCCAGAAAGCAACAGATCCGTTCATGAACTCGCGGGAGGTCGTGAAAAGCATTGCTTCGATTTGGAAACATCTTGCCCCAACACCACATGAGGAAGTACGGGAAGTACCCGCAGTTCGGAAGATCGAGAACCTCGCCAGATCCACAACCCGGCTCCGGCTCCGGCTCAGCAGCTGAATTTCGCAAGACGGCGTCCTCCAAGTTGCTGCCGCCGACAGCTGGACTTCGCAAGACAGCGTCCTCCGAACCGCCGGCACCGTTATGCGGATGCTGGCCGTCCTGCTCATCCTCCTCGACCTTCGGCATCGGAAACCACTCTCGCACACCGACGAGATCCCTGACATACGGCAGTGCAACACCACCCAAAAGCCTCTCCTGAGCAGAAGCTTTGCGCAGCTTCATGCAGGCTCGCCAGTGGCGCCATACCGGGGAAAAGCGACATCGCACGAAACCTTCTTGTTCTCGCGGCTCCAGAACATGACACTGGAAACACTTCCAAGACTCATTGCAATGCTCCTCGCCTGCACAGCGAGGAAACGGAAAAGAGAGCCCGAGCATGCAGCAGGCGAGCTTCTCCTTCTCTCCAGCTGCAGGCCAATGTAAATCCATGGGCACGACGACGTTGTCGTCGGCACCTCGAAGCTCCTGCCGCAGACGTACATGTCTATACACATCACAAGCATGGAACGCGACATGGACTTGACGCTGATGCATGTCGGCTGACCTGCAAAGAAGACGCATATTGCCCGTAGTGCGCATCGAACGGGAAATACCGCACGAAGTCCACTCTCCCAGCCTTGCTGCGAGGCACACGCCGCACGTAGCGAGAGTAGTTGACCAAGGACATGCATGCCAGTACAGCACTGGGCCCGCGATGCACGTAATCGTCCTTTTGGTTGTAGGCCACGGGCTGCGACTGTCGGCGGCCCTTGCCAAGGGGGTTCCCGACATCATCGTCTTCTACCTCCGCCACCTCCTGCAACGGAACCTCGCCTGTGGCTTCCGGGTTCGTCTCCGCCTCCAAAGCAACAACGCGCAAATCAGGCCGCCCTTCGGAAAATGCATCCAGCGCCACCTGACGACCCTTCATCATGGCGTACGGGACGAAACGGAAGAACATGTTGTACCCGCTGTAGCTCACAAGCTGCTCCTGTTGAAACAACAGTTGATACGCCATCTCGCCGTTGGACTTAGCAACGCAGCGCTGCATGCCGAAAGCCAGACGGCGCAAGATGCTCAACGCACGAGCTTGTGTGACTTGAGACCGCGCAGCAGGCTCGGCTGGCTCGGCCTCCGCAGCATCACCTTGCTCTTGACGCCGACGTTCGGTTTCTTCCTGCTCCAAGCGTTGAATTCCAGCAAAGAGTTCGGGCAGCAGTGATCGGGAAACCTCGAACTTTTTCGCGGCATACTCGCCAGTGTAAAATTGGACATCCTTCCATCGGCAAAGACTTCGACACGATGTGAGGAAACATTTCTATCGCATTACCCGCTTAATCTTATACGAAGTAATGAGTAAAAAGCGACCGTCCTGCATATCTCGAAACATGTCAACGAGCAGACGCTGTAAACAGGTATCCAGTAACTCGTGCTCCCCGTCGGCATGCAGTGTCTGCAGATCATACTCGCAAAGACATCGTCCGAGATACTTCACATCCACGTTGCATCTCATGCAAACCTGTGCCGTGGGATTCGACATGCCCTCGGCGGGGTGATCTCTCTGAGGCTGGAAAACGTGCGGGGACTCGTTTTTCGCTGCTTCTTGCTGTGGCAATGCATCGTGGTCACGAGGGAGAGCAGCGAACCCGGCTTGGGGAACTCGAGGCCAGCCCTTGTAACATTTGAGACGCACCTTCTCCTCGCCCTCGTCATTCCTCTCAGTCGTCAGTTCCAAGTGAAAGCAGCCGAAGCGACATCCACGCTTGCCCTTGGCAGACTTCCTGAGCTGCTACCCACGCCGACACGTGCTACGTTGCAAACAAGCACACACACACACACACACACACACGCACACCATAACACACAAAAGACATCGCTCACACAAACACACCCACACACACGCACACGTGCGGACAGGAAACTTCTTGAAACAAGACTTCGTGCACTTGTGAAAGTGGTTTTGAATGACCAGACGCCGATAGTCCTTGCACAGCTGCTGCGACCACTCGGAACCAGACAGTGCATCTTCCTTGCGGCAGCGGCGAAGATATGCCGGTCTCAGCGAATTATAGCAGCCCGTCAATCGCAAAGGTGCCTGGTCGGTACTCTCCGTGGCCGCAAGCTCATGCCCGTCCGGCTCCTTCTCTCCCAAAGGAGCCCCCGCATACTGATTGCCCGCAGACGCCTTTAGGCGCTCGCCAAGAGGCAGGGGCGCGGCATCGACGGACAGCTGGGCAGCCAAAGCAAGCTGGCTGTCATATCGAATGCGGCTTGCGGCCTCCAAGACTTTCTCGCGCCAACGTTGGAGCTCGGTCACGACCTCACCTCGCGCAGCCCTGGCCATCATGGAGCGCAGACGACTGCCCAGGTCGTGGCCCAACAGAACGATCAAGATGTGGGGATGCATCGAACCTCGTCCTTGAGTCTCCAGAGGGCCGCAGAAAGCGGCAATGTCACCGAAGCAACCTGGGAAAGTCGATGCCGCGAAACCATCTTCGTAGAGCTGAGCCTTTCCTGCACGAAAACTCGCTCGAGTAAAGGGTGGCAACGTTCCCAGCACCTCTTCGAAAAACAAAGTCATCATGAGATCGAAAAACCTCGCCTGCGACACGGGATCGGCTGCCAACATACGCCTCATGGCGGCCAAGGACGGCAGCGAGGGCTCTTCCAAGTCCCATCGCAGATCGACGTCGAAGTTTTCGACCTTCCCTTCCGCGCCTTGAAGGTGCAGCTGCAGCAGCAAAGAAGCACGGGAATCCGCCAAATTCGGCGTCACGAAGACGTGAGAAGTCCCGTAGTGCCAACCAGCCGCATGGCCTCGAAGTCGAATTTGACTGCGGTGTCCTTCCGTGCCCAAGACGTTCGCGCTCGCCTGCAGCACGCTGCCAAGCGCGCGCTTCAACGACACGTCAACATCCGGCGACCGCAATAACTCGCGAATGTCGGCCTTCTCGCCGTGCAGGGCCATGGCCTGCAGCAGCTGTTCCGTGGTCACCGACGCAATCTTCGCACAGTGTCGACTGAAACCACTCCGCTTCACGTAGGCTTTCGATGTCCGCATAAGAGAAAGTCTGCGGTTCACATCGTACATGACAGGCAAGAGCTGCTCCTGCTGCGAGCCCCTTCACTTTCACAAATCCGCCAGCTTTCGCAAGACAGCGTCCACTGGCGGAATTATTTAATGTCGATTCTTAACTCCAAACCCCGTCTTGAATGTAACACTGCCAGGACACGGACATACTACTTTCACATATCCGCTAGCCGGCGGAAATATTTAATATCCATTCTTAACTCCGAACCCGGTCTTGAATGTAACACTGCCAGGACACGGACATACTCCACCGAGGAAGGGCCGGCGAAGCAATCGTGTCGCCATAAACCAGCTCTTCTCGAAGCAACAAATACCGAAATACCTCGCCCGCCTCCATGCCCGTCTCGCGCCTGACGAACGGAACGCCGTCCCCCCAAGGAAAAAGCTCCGGGAACGCCATCGCCCAGGTGGCCGGCTGAAACATGTTCATCGGTTCGTCACGAGAAGGTACCACGAGCTTTTGCGGCCGCACTTCAAACATCTGCTTCTGGGCTCGTCGCTCCTGCTCCACACCCTTGGCCATCGACTGCACCTTTTGAACACGGCGCAGCACTGCCCGCTCCTGCTGGCCCTCGCGCCCCAACAAGCCCACAGCATGCGGCCGATCCGGATCCACCTCGTTCTGCACCCGGCTGCGAAGGACGGATTCCGCATCCGTGTAATATTGCGGAGGCCTGCGACGACATAGTTCTTCTACATCGCTACACACTCGCAACCAGCGATTGCCGTCATCCGACTGATCGTTCAATCCAACGATGCTGGATACCAGATGGCCAGAATCCGAATCAGCACCTGAACTTCGCAAGACGGCGTCCTCCAAGTTGCTGGCGCCGGCAGCTGGACTTCGCAAGACAGCGTCCTCCGAACCGCCGGCGCCGCGACCAGGATCCGGATCAGCAACTGAACTTCGCAAGACAGCGTCCTCCAAGTTGCTGGCGCCGGCAGCTGGACTTCGCAAGACAGCGTCCTCCGAACTGCCGGCGCCACGGCCAGGATCCGGATCAGCAACTGAACTTCGCAAGACAGCGTCCTCCAAGTTGCTGACGCCGGCAGTTGGACTTCGCAAGACAGCGTCCTCCGAGCTGCCGGGGCCGCGATCCAGATTCTGTTCGTCTGGCTCGCCCTCCTCATCTTGGCCTTGCGCATCGGCCGGGCCCTTTTGCAAAAGTTCGCGGGCCAAGTAACTGTCAGCGGCCGTTTCCAAAACGCAGCCTTCCAGTGCGTCGACGTCGTCACCAGGAGTTAGGCCGGCCTCCAGCGCGACCGACCTGTAGTAAGGCGACGTCTCGCGCAGCTTCTCAACAGCGGCAACATACTCCTCTCTGGGAGCTTGCAAAAGCTTGCTGGACCGCAGTTCCTGCTTCTTCTGCCCAACCAAAACGAACAAGATGCTCTCGGCCATGTCTTGGTCTTTGGGAGCAGAGTAGCCTGGATGGCGCTAGGCCCAGCCTGCGGCAGGAAGATCGTGTTACCGATGTATCCCTTCTGCCTCTCGTCTCGCGGCAGTGACAAAGGTTGCAAGACGGTCACCTGCATGCAAACCCGCACGATGGGAAGCAGCCGTTTTGTTCCAGCCGAGAGGTTGCTGAGCTCGGGCAATACGCGTCCGATCCAAAGGTCGTTGGCCAGCGCATGCCTGGGAAGCGTGAGAATACTGCTCTTCAAACTCCTGCGACAGTCTCTGCAAACCGTACAGGGGTCCGTGAAAGATGCCGGCATGCGGCGGCGATGCAGCAGCAGAAACTCGCCTTCAATGTACGGATGCTCCACAGCAGAGGCCTTCAGTTCGGAAAGAGCTATCTGCGGCCAGCGCTCCGCATACCGAGCGACGCCCAACAATCGGCAAAGACGGTGCTGCTGATTCGGGGCCAGCGTCTCGGCGCCGGCAGGTACCTCGATTGTCGACGCATCTTCATCCGGCCTCTGAAAGAGAACCATGGAAAACAACTCGTTCATCCAGAAACGGCGAGCGCACACCACGCAGCCTCCTTCCGCTCGGCCACCGTCCATTTCAAGAGGGCATCGCAGCTCCTCGTCGAAATTGGCAGCGATTGCACGCTGACGACTCATCCCAGGCACCTGACTGTGATCGTTCCTAACACGTTATTACGCACGTCGACCCTTTACCGTAACCGAAAGCAAGAAGGCGCAGCATGCGACAAGAAGCCATCGGACCGGCATGCTCCACCATCGCCAGGATTTTCTTGCGGTATTCAACGAAGGCGAGCTCCACATCCAGCGGCCGCACGAGATGAGTGTCCACGACGTGTTGCTTCAGCTCCGATTGCTTCCGGCAACTGAAGTCGCATAAGCGGCAGCAACACCGTTCGCACGTCACCGAGGCATCGTCCGAAAAAGTCTGGAGCAGGCGACGAGCTACCGCCTCGCTTACGGCAGGTACGCTCCGAGAGCAATTCAGCAGCACAGCGACGCGATCCAGCTTCAAAGGCAACGACACCTCGGAGTCTCGCAAGATCCCGAGCGCTTGCCGCCCCGCCTCGTCCGCGTTCCGAAGCAAGTCTTCCACGGGCAAGAAACGTTGCTTCATACGCCTGCCCTCACACCACCCGGGGACGGCGAACAGCACTGCCCGCTCCACGGCCGAACGCCAGAGAATGCCGTCTAGCGCCTCCGAGCCATCACCAAGGCAGTCAAGTGCCAGCCAGCACAACGGATCGAAATCCGGCGGATAAGCCTTTCTCATGGCCCGGGCCCTCGCAGTGGCACCGTCAGGGTAGTACGCTTCAACACCCTTGGCCAGGACTGGATTCTCCTCTCGCGAAGGCAAACGGTAACACCCTTCAGTCGTCTGCCAGTCCAGAAGCTGATTCCGCAAGGTGAGCGTGTCTTTATCTATGCCTTGCTCGCTAGCCCTGGCTGCCGACACTGTGTTAGGATTGTGCAAGTCACGAATGCCGATGCCAGCCAGCGGGTGCAACAGCTCCGTCACCAAAAACCAAGCAAATTGCGACCAGTCTTCAGACTTCCGCACGTCCCCGAAGGTCTGGTACCAGTACAAAGGTTCGTCCGGCTGTGCTTGTCGCTCCCACCCATACCGACGCATCAGCCCCCGAAGCAGTGTGGTATCGGCCCGATCGAACTTGCGAGTGCGAAACTTGTGCTGGATAATGCTCAGGACAGCCTGCCAGGACCCGATGAAACAAACATGAGCGAGGAACGCACAGCAACGCGTGCGCACATGAAGCTACAGTCCAACTTAATCCTCATTATGTCCATGACCCCATGCACGATCACGTCCCAGACTCTCTATGTTTCGGGACGGCTTCGCGCGGGTTGCCTCCAACACCTCTTGGCGATCTTCGTACCCGTCCGTTGCACACGCTCGCGGCTCCGCCTCGAGGTTGGCCAGATACCAGAGCCGGCGAGCAACGTCCACGGGGTCCACTCGCTCGAGGCAATCTGCAAGACGCCACCAACCTGTTTCCCGAACTCACACGCACAACGCACGACAGCAACACGGCATCCAAGACATTACACGAAGATCGTGATTTGCGATAATGCTCGCCTGTCCGCTGATCCACGTGATCTTCCAACACGGCTGCAAGAAGACAATGCTGCATGGAAGAAGTCAGACACGGCACAGTCGCGTCTCTCAAGCCGGCAACAGCAACCTCCCACGTAGAACTCACTTCTCGAGACAGCGCCGTGTCGACCTGTGACCAATGCTGCAGACTGTCCAGAATCTTTTGCGCAAGTAGATCTCTCTCCGAATCGGAAGACAGATGTCTCGCGGAAAATGATTCTACCGTAATGTCCAACGAGTACGCAGCCGCGGATTGGCGCACGTTGGCATCCTCGAAGATGTCGCAAGCAGCTGCAACCACCGCTTCAGCATCCTGTGCTCCGGCTCTGCGAACCGCGTAGAGGGATCTCCACATTAGGTACTTGATGTCACCGTCTGCACTCGGAACGCGCAGGGGGCACAACGCCATGACAATCCGCTGAATCAAGACCTGCTTGCTCACGTCCTCATACGCCACACCCAGATCTTCGGCCACTCGCTGCATACAGGGTCCATCGGCCCGCAAGGGCAAGACACGAAGCCGCGCCCGAATTCGAGGTGGTGCCTTTTCCCCGAGCTCTCCTGCCAAGCGCCGCAAGCCATCTGCCGTGAAGAGGTCCTCGATATTCACCTGTAAGCACTGAAACAAACAGACACACACACACACACACACATGCACGCACACGCCCCCCTTCCCCCCGTCATACCTCCTCCTGGATGATGCCCAGCGACAAAGCTTCCAACAGATCCGCTTTGGAAAGCGTGTGCCCGGCGCGGTGTCGTCGCACACTCGCAACGACACAGAGCCCAACCAGCTCATCCTTGCCGTGCTTGTCCAGCTCGGTGCGGAGCCAGGCTTCGCCCTGCTCGGCATAACCCGTGCGCAGCTCGAGCAGCCTTTGCTGCGACGCCGCTTCATCGGCCTGACACCAAGAACTGCTTCACTGCAGAGCACTAAACATCCCACCCGACGACGACGCTGACAGCTCACTGCAACCGAAGCTGACATGGACAATCCTAAAAAACGCCGCTTCCCCATGAAGCCTGCTCCCCGGCAATGCTCTGTGATAGAGCTTTCGACAACTCCGGCTTGGTAAGCGTGCACCCGGCACGGTGTCGTTGCAAACCCGCAGCGACACAGAGCCCAACCAGCTCCGCCCGACTCTGCTTCCCCAACTCGCCGCGGAGCCAGGCTTCGCCCTGCTCGGCATAACCCGTGCGCAGCTCGAGCAGCCTTTGCTGCGACGCCGCTTCATCGGCCTGACACCAAGAACTGCTTCACTGCAGAGCACTAAACATCCCACCCGACGACGACGCTGACAGCTCACTGCAACCGAAGCTGACATGGACAATCCTAAAAAACGCCGCTTCCCCATGAAGCCTGCTCCCCGGCAATGCTCTGTGATAGAGCTTTCGACAACTCCGGCTTGGTAAGCGTGCACCCGGCACGGTGTCGTTGCAAACCCGCAGCGACACAGAGCCCAACCAGCTCCGCCCGACTCTGCTTCCCCAACTCGCCGCGGAGCCAGGCTTCGCCCTGCTCGGCATAACCCGTGCGCAGCTCGAGCAGCCTTTGCTGCGACGCCGCTTCATCGGCCTGACACCAAGAACTGCTTCACTGCAGAGCACTAAACATCCCACCCGACGACGACGCTGACAGCTCACTGCAACCGAAGCTGACATGGACAATCCTAAAAAACGCCGCTTCCCCATGAAGCCTGCTCCCCGGCAATGCTCTGTGATAGAGCTTTCGACAACTCCGGCTTGGTAAGCGTGCACCCGGCACGGTGTCGTTGCAAACCCGCAGCGACACAGAGCCCAACCAGCTCATCCCGACTCTGCTTCCCCAACTCGCCGCGGAGCCAGGCTTCGCCCTGCTCGGCATAACCCGTGCGCAGCTCGAGCAGCCTTTGCTGCGACGCCGCTTCATCGGCCTGACACCAAGAACTGCTTCATTGCAGAGCACTAAACATCCCACCCGACGACGACGCTGACAGCTCACTGCAACCGAAGCTGACATGGACAATCCTCAAGAACGCCGCTTCCCCATGAAGCCTGCTCCCCGGCAATGCTCTGTGATAGAGCTTCCAACAGCTCCGCTCTGGAGAGCTTGCGCCCGGCGGACTTCTGTCGCACCTCCGAAGCGACGCAGAGCTTAGCCAGCTCATCCCGACTCTGCTTCTCCAGCTCGGTGCGGAGCCAGGCTTCGCCCTGCTCGGCATAACCCGTGCGCAGCTCGAGCAGCCTTTGCTGCGACGCCGCTTCATCGGCCTAACACCAAGAACTGCTTCATTGCAGAGCACTAAGCATCCCACCCGACGACGACGCTGACAGCTCACTGCAACCGAAGCTGACATGGACAATCCTCAAGAACGCCGCTTCCCCATGAAGCCTGCTCCCCGGCAATGCTCTGTGATAGAGCTTCCAACAGCTCCGCTCTGGAGAGCTTGCGCCCGGCGGACTTCTGTCGCACCTCCGAAGCGACGCAGAGCTTAGCCAGCTCATCCCGACTCTGCTTCTCCAGCTCGGTGCGGAGCCAGGCTTCGCCCTGCTCGGCATAACCCGTGCGCAGTTCCTGCAGCTTTCGCTGCGAGGCCGCTTCATCGGCCTGACACCAAGAACTGCTTCACTGCAGAGCACTAAGCATCCCACCCGACGACGACGCTGACGGTTCACTGCAACCGAAGCTGACATGGACAATCCTCAAGAACGCCGCTTCCCCATGAAGCCTGCTCCCCGGCAATGCTCTTTGATAGAGCTTCCAACAGCTCCGCTCTGGTAAGCTTGTGCCCGGCAGACTTCTGTTGCACACCCGCAGCGACACAGAGCTTAGCCAGCTCATCCCGACTCTGCTTCCCCAGCTCGGTGCGGAGCCAGTCTTCGCCCTGCTGGGCATAATCGGCGCGGAACTTCTGCAACCGCGAATCCATGGGATGGAAGAAGGCGTCCACGCCGGCCCTTTCGCAAGACAGCGTCGAGGCAAGCAAAACACTGTCCCAAGTATGTTCAAATGCAAAAGTGTCTGCACCGACCCTTTCGCAAGACAGCGTCGAGGCGGGCAAACAACTGTCCTAAGTATGGTCAGCTGAGAAGATGAGAATAAGCTGAGAATAATCTCCACACCGGCCCTTTCGCAAGACAGCGTCAAGGCAGGCAAGGAAGCGTACTAGGTGTAGTAAGATGCTGCAATGTGTGCAAAATACTGCAACGCGTTTTCCCTTTCTTC
This sequence comes from Symbiodinium sp. CCMP2592, assembly GCA_905221615.1. NCBI lineage: Eukaryota > Dinophyceae > Suessiales > Symbiodiniaceae > Symbiodinium > Symbiodinium sp. CCMP2592. The sequence continues at coordinate 508,629 of CAJNDT010004635.1, forward strand.
CCCTTCTTCTGCCTTTCGAGCCAAACGAGGCAGGCAAACGTGCAAGGAGAAAGCCTTTACAGAGCAGCAAGAAACTCCGAGCCTGCAGAAGTCATCGGCCAGGCAGCCTGCGAGTCGAACGTGTGCAAGGAGAAAGCCTCTACAAAGCAGGAGGAAGCTCCGAGCCTGCAGGTCATCGACCAGGCAGCCTGCGAGTCAAACGTGTGCAAGGAGAAAGCCTCTACAAAGCAGGAAGAAGCTCCGAGCCTGCAGGTCATCGACCAGGCAGCCTGCGAGTCAAACGTGTGCAAGGAGAAAGCCTCTACAAAGCAGGAAGAAGCTCCGAGCCTGCAGGTCATCGGCCAGGCAGCGGCGCGTTGCGCCGTCGCAAGACAGCGTACGCGCCGTACAGGCGCATGAATATATGTCTATCTATCTATCTATCTATATATCTATTATCTATCTATCTATCTATCTATATATGGATAGATAGAAAGATAGATATATATATATATATATATATATATGTGCGTATATTATCGATATATGCATCTGCCAATCCCTCTGAAGGGTTGCCAATTGCACCTCGCAGAGATGCAAGTTCCTGCAATCGACCACATATATATATATATATATATATATATATATATGTGCGTATATTATCGATATATGCATCTGCCAATCCCTCTGAAGGGTTGCCAATTGCACCTCGCAGAGATGCAAGTTCCTGCAATCGACCACATATATATATATATATATATGTGCGTATAATATCGATATATGCATCTGCCAATCCCTCTGAAGGGTTGCCAATTGCACCTCGCAGAGATGCAAGTTCCTGCAATCGACCACATATATATATATATATATATATATGTGCGTATATTATCGATATATGCATCTGCCAATCCCTCTGAAGGGTTGCCAATTGCACCTCGCAGAGATGCAAGTTCCTGCAATCGACCACGCCACTCCCTGTGGAGAGTTGCACGGCGGAAAGATACAAGTAGTAGTTTGCACACACGTTTCAACCCTGGACCACGCCAATCCATGCAGAGGGTTACACGCAGCGCCCAAAGACCATGCAACAGTACCTGCACACCTTCCGATTAGAACATTCGAGGAAGCTAATCCCTCTCAATGAAGGATTGCGCGGGGCACCGCAAAATGTGTAACTTTACCTTGCGTTCGACCACTCGACCACGCCAATCCCTGTGAGGGGTTGCAAAATTCATTTCAATGCTCATCAAAAATTGCAACTTTACCTCGCGTTCGAACACTCCACCACGCCAATCCCTGTGAAGGGTTGCAAAATTCATCTCAATGCTCATCAAAAATTGCAACTTTACCTCGCGTTCAACCACTCGACCACGCCAATCCCTGTGAGGGGTTGCAAAATTGCAAAATTTTCAATGCTCATCAAAAATTGCAACTTTACCTCGCGTTCGAACACTCCACCACGCCAATCCTTGTGAAGGGTTGCAAAATTCATTTCAATGCAAATCAAAAAATGCAACTTTACCTCGCGTTCGAACACCCGACCACGCCAATCCCTGTGAAGGGTTGCAAAATGCAAATCCCTGTGAAGGGTTGCAAAAAAAAATTGAACTGCACCCAAACCCTGTGAAGGGTTGCGCGGCGCCCGCAAGAAGTGTAACTTTACCTCGCGTTTGAACGCCCGAGGAGGCGAATCCCTGTGAAGGGTTGCGCGGGAACCGCAAAATGTGTAACTTTACCTCGCGTTTGAACGCCCGAGGAGGCGAATCCCTGTGAAGGGTTGCGCGGGAACCCTAAAATGTGTAACTTTACCTAGCGTTTGGGCGCTCGAGAGTTCCAATCCCTGTGAAGGGTTGCGCGGGAACCGCAAAATGTGTAACTTTACCTCGCGTTTGAACGCCCGAGCGAATCCATGGGAAGGGTTGCGCGGTGCGCCTAAAAATCCCTGTTCCAATCCCTGTGAAGGGTTGCGCGGTGCGCCTAAAATGTGTAACTTTACCTCGCGTTTGAACGCCCGAGGCAGCGAATCCCTGGGAAGGGTTGCGCGGTGCGCCTAAAATGTGTCACTTTACCTCGCGTTTGAACGCCCGAGAGCAATCCCTGTGAAGGGTTGCGCGGTGCGCCTAAAATGTGTCACTTTACCTAGCGTTTGAACGCCCGAGGCAGCGAATCCCTGGGAAGGGTTGCGCGGTGCGCCTGTGTCACTTTACCTAGCGTTTGAACGCCCGAGGCAGCGAATCCCTGGGAAGGGTTGCATTCCCGATGGACCCCGACGGTGCCACCCCCGCCAATATTAAGAAATATTAAGATACCGAGATGTAGAGAGTAAGTCATAAGTCATAGTAAGTCATAGATGCATAGAGAGTCAGTCATAAGTAAGTAAGTATAGTAAGTATAAGTAAGCAAGTCAAGTAAGTAAGTAAGTATAGAGATAGCATAGAGAGTCAGTCATAAGTAAGTAAGTATAGTAAGTATAAGTAAGCAAGTCAAGTAAGTAAGTAAGTATAGAGATAGCATAACATAGAGTCCAGTGTCAAGTGTCAAGTGTCAAGTAAGTTAGTAAGTAGATTGAAGTAAGTAAGTAAGTAAGTAAGTCGTAAGCATAACATAGAGTCAAGTATCAAGTGTAGAGTCAAGTATCATAGAGTCAAGTGTCAAGTGTAGAGAGTCAGTCATAAGGGTCAAGTAAGTAAGTAAGTATCAAGTGTAGAGTCAAGTATCAAGTGTAGAGTGTAGAGTAAAGTATGGAATCAAGTGAGTTGATTCTATGTCTGTCATCTATGTACTCAGCTGCGGCGTTCCACACGGAAGAACCCTTCGCGATGCTTTCGGGAAAACAGTAGACATGAACAATGACACGTACACAAAGCAACATAAAGACGGTAATAGTAGCACGAGCTAATACAACGAATAAGCAGAAAAGATTGAAGAAGAACAAGACTACTAACACCACTAACAGAATGAGTGATCGTTTGTGTCGATATTTCTACACTACTAATATTACAAGAAGACATCAAAGAGACCAAACATACTATGAATACCAGTAGTAACAAGACTAACCACATAATCATACTGGTACTTCCTGGCAGTCGCATAGGTTTTGGCACTAATTAATGGACAGCACTTACAACTCTAAACCCTTAAACTTCAAACCCTAACCTTTAAACCCTAAACCTTACTAAACCTCAAACCCTAAACCCTTAAGCCTAAACCCTAAACCCTTAAGCCCAAACCCTCCTGTTTCAGCAGAGGAGCATGCTAAATCCGACCGCCTTGCCGTTCTCATCCCGCAAGGGGAGGAGACCGTCCTGTGCCGGGTTTAGGGGTTTGGGGTTTAGGGTTTAGGGGTTTAGGGTTTACGGTTTAGGGTTTATGGTTCAGGGTTTCGGGTTTGGGTGTTTAGGGCTTAGGGTTTGGAACGGCCTTGGAGATCTGGGTATACGCCACTCTACACTTTAAGACTCTATGTGCGTTTAGGTACAGATGCAGGTATGTACGTGTGTGTGTGTACACATATATGTGGGGCCATGTTTTTCTGCTCTCTGTCGCTTGCCTACTTGTGCACTAGCGTGTAGATGTCTGTGAGTAGTATACCCCCAAACCCCCAACCCTAAACCCTTGTGAAAATCTTGAGCTGCAGCTGCGACAGGAGCGAGTGGCCATGTTCGTGCACCGCCTATCCTTTCAGGCCCAAGGGTCGAAGGTGGGCGGGTAGGGTTCAGCACTGGGTGCTGCATGGACCTTTGAAGCCTGAGCCGGACTGCTGGAGAAAACAGCGTGGGACGCTGGGGAACGTTTAGCTGCAGGGCAGCCTCTTTCTTCTTTTGATCTTGGATTCGCGGTTGAGGAACCTTTCATTCTTCAGATCTTTGATCATTGGTGACAGGGTCACGAGCTACCAGGTGTGAACTCAAGGGAGTTCACACTGGTAGCGGAGCCTACAGCTTCGCTATCTGCGCAAAAGCGGCCGATCCAATCTTGACCTCTGGGTTTTCCATTTCGGGATATCAATGCCTCCTACACAGCAGCCAGCGACGGCCTCAACCGGGCCGACGACGGCCGAGGGATCAGCGGGATTTCAGTTACCATGGGCGGCTATTCCGAAGTTCATTCCTGGAACGACAGATGTGACGGAGTACAGCAGGAAGCTGGAGTTCCTGGCGGCCATGTGGCCCAAGGAACACTTGAGTTTGCTCGCCCCGCGGGCAGCTCTTCAGGTGGAAGGCACGGCCTTCAAGAAGATCGCCAGTTTACCGCCAGACAAGCTTAAGAGCAGCGATGAGTCTGGGATCAAGCTTCTGGTTTCTACTCTGGGTGGATCCTGGGGAAAGACAGACCTCGAGGCGAAGTATGACGTGTTCGAGAAGGCCTTGTACGGCACCGTCCAGAAGCAGGATGAGACGAACGATAGTTACTTGGCCAGACATGACGTTCACTTCGAGGAGCTGTTGTCGCAGAGCGTGACATTTGAACAGGTACGTGCCTACATATTGTTGCGCCAGTCCCAGCTTACTTCAGAGGATCGGAAGAAGATCATTTTGGAGCTTGGCGGAAGCCTAGACTACAAGAAGGTCTGCTCATCGATTCGGCTTTTGGGGTCCCGATTCTTTGCCGATCTGCAGGGTCAGAGGGTGATGAAGTCACGGACCTACGATGCCAATGTGGTGGAGGAACCTCCGGAGGAAGGCGAGAAGATGGTTCCGGCGATGACGGCAAGCGCTGCCGTCGAAGAGGCCGAAGTGGACCTCGATGAGGGCTTCATGGAAGCCATGTTGGCTTCGGAGGACCAAGACGCCTTGCAGGTTCAGGCATTCGAGGAGGAGTTGGAAAGCTTCTTCCAGGATACTCCTGAGCTTCAAGAGGCTTTGGTGAGCTACATGGAAGCGCGCAATCGCTTGCTCGCTAAGAAGAAGTCCCGCGGCTTCTGGCCGATTGGAGGAAGCAAGGGTGCTCCCAAGGGCGGTCGCAGTTTCAAGGGTGGCGGCAAGGGCAAGGGCAAGCATCGAGAGCAGCTTCTGGCTCGTATTGCTCGCTCGACCTGTCGGATCTGCGGGGAAAAAGGACATTGGAAAGCGGAATGTCCCCGCCGCAAGGGAAACCCGAGTAGCGAAGCCACCACGACGGTGGCCGAGGCATTCATGGATGTCTCCCAGGTCGCAGATCAAGCCGTCACTCAGGAGATTTTGACCAGCTTGCCAGCTGATGCCTTGACCTTGGAGGAGGCGCTTTGCACGTACAATCCTGTGCCCCCTAAGACGGTCCTCCCTAATCTCCAGAACCTAGTCCGAAAGCTGCAAAATCGCCACAACTTGCTGAAGCAACAATCCCTCAGGCCGCGCAGCAGTGGGGAACCAGCCTCGACTGATGCCTTTTGCCCTGACATGAAACATGTTAGGTGTGCTGCAACTGAGGTGGCGACTCTTGCCCAGCAAGCTAGTCATGTTGAAGCTATCCTTGATACGGGTGCCAGCCGTTGTGTGATGGGCAAGAGTTTGCTTCAGAAGTTCATTGGCCAGCTGAGTGATTCCGTTCGTTCCAAGATTCGGGTGCAGAAGAGTGCCATTCGGTTTCGGTTTGGTAACAATCAGACCTTAATGAGTGATTGCCGCATTTTGCTGCCTTTCGGAACAACGGATCACCAGGTTTTGTGGCTAGGGATAGAGGTGGTACCGGGTCACACACCTTTACTGTTCAGCAAGAAGGCTATCAAGCAGCTAGGAGGGGTCATCAATACCGTGACTGATGTGTGCGAACTTCGCCGCCTTCAGCGTTCGCTTCAGATGCAGACCGGCCCAACGGGGCTATACATGATCGACCTGTCAAAGCTGTGTGAAGAAAGTTACCATGAGGCTGCAAATTCCCTTGCTGCCGAAGATCCGCCTCATGTTCCCGCTGCCGAAGACCCGTGCATGCTTAGTGAGCCCTTGGGTATAGGAAAGAGAACTTTGGGATGTATAGCGGTTCCTCGCTCCTTTAGAAGCCCTCGGGTAGAGAATTCAAAACCAGCGTTGAAGCATAGTGTTGCCAGCGCCGTTAACGAATGCCTGCCGGTGCCCACGAGAACACCTGGTAGCATAGATACAGCTCCAGCTCAGGCAAGTGTGAGCCGAACTGCGGTCCCGCAAGCCGCTCCGAAGCTCAATTGTGCAATCCGCAATCCCGACCCTCGCTCAGCCCCCCAGCATGGCGCAGAGCAGTCAAGATGTCGAGGCGCCGACTTCCCGTGCCCCGACAGCCAGTCTCGGCACTCGTTTGGTCAAGCTGCGAGACCCCACCATGAGTCTCAGCATGGCCGAGATCGAGGCACTCAGCCTCGAAAAGCACGGTGCCTTTCTGGTGAACTTTGGTACAAAAATGAAGGGCCGCACCTTCATGGACTGCGTGGAGGAAGGTTCCGACTGGACCAAATGGTTCGTGGATCACTACCACGACAGTGGCAAACGGGAACACAAGGTGTTCATCAACTTCGTGGAAAAATATGTGAGCCAGGCGGAGCAACTCGAGGTCGAGCTACGTGGCGAACCCGCCGTGATCAAGTCGGACAAGCCTCGCAAGACGAGCATGTTGAGTCAAGCTACGCCAAAGGCCCGTGCTCGCGAGGACGGTCCCGAGATCCCTTGGGAAATGCTGGAGGAGCCTGCGCTCCAGGACCAAGTGGCGACTCTGAACAGTCGCATGTCCCAAATGGAGCAAGTGATGCAGGAAATGATTTCAGCCATCCGCCAGCTGAATGCTCCCCCGAGCTCCTCGTGAGTGAAGTTGCTCAATGTCAGCGTGAGTTGAATGATCTTGTTAAGCAAGCTAGCGTAAGTCCTCGCGATGTTGAAAACCACGCCAAGGCGCTGATGCAAAGTCAGCCCACGCTGTCTGAGCTTCGCATGTTCCTGCGAAAGGTGCCGTGGCACCTGTTTGCCGAAAGTACTGCCCGGGCCGCCGTGATTGCCCCAAATCCCGATGCTAAGAGACCCCTAGCCTACGTGACGTTTGGGATGTATGTTCACGGAGGAATAGTGGGAGTCACTTCCGTAGCAAGACAATACCCTTGGATCACTCGAGCCCTTACGTCCCTAATACACCTAAGTGATCCCCAGCATCGATTCTCCTCTGTAGGTGTGTCGTGCAATGCCAATGCTGAGCCTCATCGAGATGTGTACAACTCTGAACAATTCCAGAACCTCGTAGTACCTCTAGAATACCCCGACACCGGTGGTCAGCTCTGGGTAGCCAAATCCCCGCACGCTCGGCAACCAGCTCAGGATCGCCTGTGCGGTCATTCTGCCGTGTCGGGAACGTTAGTGGCTCTTAAGCCCTGCATGTATCTTGATCCGCACTGCTGGCATGCTACTGCGCCCTGGACCGGTGATCGAGTGTTGGCAATAGGTTATTGTCTTAAGGCTACACCTAAGTTGCCCGATGAGGACCGAGCCCTGATGAAATCCCTTGGTTTTCAATTGCCTATTAAGCCCCGAGTTCGGTTTGCCATGACCAATCTGGTTGAGAGCCCGCAGACTAGAGTAGTCCCGAGCTCGATACACCAAGCGTCTGCCTCTGAGTCTGTTCCCGAATCGTCTGACCTTCGTCGGGAACTGACTTCTGCAAGTGATCTGCTGGAGTCGCCGTTGCCCGAGGCGGCACAAATGGCTGCCGATGCTTGTGCTCAGGCCTACCAACAGGCTGAGGAGGCTGCGTGGAATGTGTACCAAGACTCCATGTTGACGTATTCCCAACCCAGTGAGCCTCAATTGGATGTACTTGAAATATATGCAAACCCCGATAGTCGTTTAACAGAGCAGGTTCGAGCGCTAGGTGGCCTGGCCCAGCGCTTTACTATAGGTGAAGGAGATCTAGAAACGGCTGAAGGTCAGCGAAAGCTGTGGAACCTTTTGCAACGCACGCAGCCTCGGCATATCTGGATGTCTCCCGACAGCCGCTACTGGTGCTCCTGGGCACGCCTGAACAGCGCCAAAAATCCCGCTGGGCCCCAAACCCTAAAAGAGCACCGACAGCGAGAGCTTGTTCATGTTCGTTTGTGTGCCAAAATTTGCGAATGGCAAACCAAGAATCACAGACATTTTCACCTTGAGCAGCCGATTTCTTCCTGTATGACAAATGAAGACGAGTGTAAACCAATCATCAAACTGACCCAGCGAGCAACTGTCGACATGTGTGCTTTTGGACTTTCAACTCCCATACAGCAGATCCCAATTCGAAAGAAGGTTGTGGTCTTTAGTACCTTTGCAGAGCTGGTCCGTAGTCTTGTGCAAAAACAGTGCCCGGGACATCCTGCGCATCAGCCCCTGACTCACCGCTTCCGACAGCTTTTGGGCAGGACGCATCAGGCTGGTTCATACTGCTTGGGATTTTCTCGACATGTAGCCGAGATTCTGATGCGTGCTAGAGATGAGTCCGCCTTAGCCCTTGATCAAGGACAGCCCTTAACCCGTAAAAGGTTTAAGACGTCGCTAGGTATGTCCCGATCCCGCAACACCCTGGATGCCCAAAAGAGAGCGAGTGAGCCCGAATCAGGGGAAGGCATAGCTAGGAAGGCTAGGAGGAAGGAGTCCAGCGCAGCACAACCTTCGGCGTCTGTGCAAGCGCCGGAAGTCCTGCCTGATGCACAGTGGCAGTCCATCTTTGAGTCAGCCGTGGAGCATGCTGTCAAGGCGAGTTCAACTCTAGTTCCCCCTCAGAGTCGCCTCCTAGAGCTCCTTCAAGAGCGGTTTCCTGATCTCGGAATCCTTCAGGTTTTTGTGGGAAAGGGATGTAGACAGCTCCAATATCCGCTTGGTGCCCTGCCTCCGACAGTAGCTCCTTGGCGAATTTCTGTGTGCAAGCGTCAGCCCCCGGGGCAAGCAGCAGTGTTTCAGTCTCTCGGACAAGAGGACCGCACCACGATGCCCGGCACCAGCAAACGAGCTCGGATTCCTGCCGCCGAAATACTGATAACAATATTTGCTCAGAATCGTAACGCTGAGTCCCCTGGGACTTCCCAACCTGACGAGGTCCCAAAACCCGACATGGAAGGATGGGCGCCTCCACCAGTTCCTCTTCATGGGCCTGCTTTCCGTAGATTGCCTAAGGACCTCAAGACCCAGCTTATCCGAGCCCATAACAATCTAGGTCACCCAGATCCCAAGGAGCTTTCCGAGCACCTGCGTGCCGCTGGTGAAGACAAGCAGCTCGTCGAAGCAGCGCTGGATTATCAGTGTGACGTGTGTTTAGAGTCTACGTTGCCTCGCCATCAGAGACCCAGTAAGTTGCCCGAACCAAAAGAGTTTAATGATGTTCTTGGAGTTGACGGGTTTTTCTTTAAGGGCCAGGCTGGTTATCGAGCCTATGTTGTTCACGTGCTTGACGAATCCAGCTGCTTCCGCCTGGGACGCCGATCAAATTCACGACTCGGAGCTGAAGCCTTGAGCACCCTACGGGATAGTTGGTTCTCCTGGGCAGGAACCCCTAAGCTTGTGTATGTTGACCCAGCCGGGGAATTTCGATCGGAAGCCACCTTGGAAGCCTTTCAGCGCCAAAACATCAAAACATTTGTCACCGCAGCTGCTTGGCAAAGGGGTCGAGTCGAGCGCCACGGTGATATCGTAAAGAGCATGTTGAGCCGACTAGATAAAGAATCCCCAATCACCAACGATAGTTCGCTTGATCAGGCACTTCATCAGGTCTTCAATGCTAAGAATGCTTTGGTCCGTCATAAAGGCTATGCTCCAGAACAGATTGTCTTGGGGAAGTCTGTTCGCATCCCCGGAAGTATCACTTCCGACGAGGAGTGGAGTTCTCACGCACTGACCGAAGGTGATGATCTTGAAGCCGAGGCCCACCGAAGACGATTGGACCTACGGTGTAGGGCTCGACAAGCCTTCTTCGAAGCCGACAACTGCCAAACAATCCGGCGGGCCATGTTGAGGCGTAGTCATCCGGTGCGAGGTCCGTTTGCTGCAGGGTCATGGGTCCTGTACTGGACTAAGAAGACATCGCCAAACCGGCTTGCAGCAGGTAGGTGGCACGGTCCGGCCAAGGTCATCTGCCAAGAAGGGCAGTCCGTAGTTTGGGTTGCTCACGGAGCAACAATCCTCCGGTGTGCTCCGGAGAATCTGCGACCAGCTTCCCTGAGGGAGTGGCAGAGCCTCTCGACGTCCGTGTCAAATTCCGAGACTGTTTCTCGAGTTGGAGGCGCCAGTACCTTTGTTGACCTCACGATTCCCAATCCAGAAATCACCGCGATACCCAATTCCTCGATGAATGCCTCACCCTCAGGATCTCCTGAGCTGGCTGTTTTGTCACCAGTTCCTGTGTCTGGCGCGTCCGCCGCTCAGGGAAATGGAGAAGGCGATAATGACATTGCTCAACCCGAGCAAGAGCTTACGCCTCAAGTCAGCATTCAGACGGAAGCTCCAGTTTCCCTTGATGCGCCAGAAGTTGAGCGCGATGCCGCAGCTCCTTCTGATTCCGTGCAGCCGACCGTAGAGTATAGTGATCCTGGACAGATTGATGTCGCAAGCATCCCTGTGCCCGACAGCGAGGAGGGTCTTTACACTGAGACAGCCCTGTTAGCTAGTCACCAGTTGGGTGTTCGGGACTCTCAGGGAGAGGAAATCATGGATTTCACAACGCTTCAGACTAGCGACAACTTTCAGGGTCCCCCGCTTGCCGAAGATGATCTTCCATATGTCGAAAATCCCTTAGAGTGTGCTGAGCATCAAGCCTTTTGCTTAGAAGTTCCCATAAGACATAAGGACCTAAAGCGTTGGGCATCCGAAGCAGCGCCCGAGCAGCTTGCAACTTTGGCAGCCGTGAGCAAACGTGCTAGGACTGAGGTTAACGTAAAAGACCTGACCCCTCAGGAGGTAAAGCTGTTTGAGCAGGCAAAGGCTAAAGAGTTGCAATGCTGGGTACAGACCTCAGCCATCCGTGCAGTGCTTCGTCGACGGCTAAATCCCAAGCAGATCTTAAGGAGTCGATGGATCCTCACTTGGAAGAGTCCCGAGCCCGGTGAATCCCAACCCCGTGCCAAGGCACGGTTAGTGGTTTTAGGTTTCCAGGACCCTAAGTTGGTTGAGGTTATGAGGGATGCCCCCACACTTTCGAAGGAAGGTCGAGCGCTAGTCTTACAGACCATAGCCTCGTGTAAGTTTCCGCTGGGATCCTTTGATATTAAGACTGCATTCTTAAGGGGTAAAGCCGATGAGAGTAATCCTCTTGCCATGGAACCCCCGAAGGAACTCCGTCAGCTTCTCCAAATGAAAGATGACGAAGTCTGCCAGTTGCTGGGGAATGCGTATGGGAGAGTTGATGCTCCATTGCTGTTCTACAAAGAGCTATCTAAGCAGCTTGAAGCCCTCGGGTTCATTAGGCATCCTCTTGAGCCGTGTGTTTTTCTTCTGTACACCCAAGGGAAGCTAAATGGCATTTTAGGGGTTCATGTTGACGACGGGGTTTGCGGAGGGGATGCCGTCTTCCTAGATAAAATTCAGACTCTGCAGAAAACCTTGCCCTTCGGTAGCCGAAAGTTTCGAGATTTCGTGTTCACCGGTATTCGACTTGAGCAAATGCCTGACTTCACGATCCGTGCCTCACAGGGCGAATATATCCGTCAAGTGTTGCCCATTGATGTAGGTCGTAGTCGAAGGCAGAACCCAGAATCCCCGGCCACCGAAGAGGAGCGCTCCAAGCTGCGTGGTTTGGTTGGAAGCGTTCAATACGCGGTCACCCATACGAGGCCTGACATAGCCGCTAAACTAGGGGAAATCCAAAGCCAAATCACAACAGCAACTGTGCAGACGCTGCTGACTGCAAACCGCGTTTTGCGGGAGGCCCAAGAGTTCGATCAGGTCTGCGTACACTTTCTTTCGATACCGGCAGATCAGCTAACTTTCGTCTCTTTTGGAGACGCATCCTTCGCCTCCTCGAAGAATCTTAATTCCCATCAGGGTGTTCTTGTATGCGCCACAAATGGTCAGCTCAGTAAAAACCAGGAAGCCCCCGTGTCTCCTCTTGCTTGGGTTTCTAAGAAAATACCCCGAGTGGTCCGATCAACTCTGTCAGCCGAAGCTTACGCGATGTCAAAGGCCGTTGATCTTTTGGGATGGCTCCGTGCACTGTGGGGAGTAGTACATGTGCCTCATTTCGATTGGCGACAACCTGAAAAGAGCTATAAGCTGCTGAATACTGCTCTCGTAGTGACAGACTGCAAATCCCTCTTTGATCTCGTGACCAGATTAGCCATGCCAACTTGTGAGGAACATCGCACGACGTTGGAAGTGCTCTTGATTAAGCAGCGTTGCGCAGAGAACGCTCAGTTCCGGTGGATCCCCACCACATTGCAGGTAGCTGACAGTTTGACTAAGAATATGGATCCATCCTTGCTTCGGACAGTCCTTGCGCAAGGCCGTTTTCGCTTGTTCGATACCTCAGAATCCCTAGCAAGAGATGCCCAACGCCGGAAAGCCATTGAGTGGCTCCAACAGCCTTCAGCCGCTTCCCCCCGACCCTAAGTCTTAAGGCCTCTACCCTAAGACTCCCCTAAAGTATCGCGCATGGGATGATGAAGGATCGAGTCCACTTTTGAGACTCCTCTCAGCAGAACATCTTTGGGCGCAGTACCGAGTCGCTTACCGTCAGATGGACGAACTTGGCCAATAAAATAGGGTTAGTGTGAAAATCTTGAGCTGCAGCTGCGACAGGAGCGAGTGGCCATGTTCGTGCACCGCCTATCCTTTCAGGCCCAAGGGTCGAAGGTGGGCGGGTAGGGTTCAGCACTGGGTGCTGCATGGACCTTTGAAGCCTGAGCCGGACTGCTGGAGAAAACAGCGTGGGACGCTGGGGAACGTTTAGCTGCAGGGCAGCCTCTTTCTTCTTTTGATCTTGGATTCGCGGTTGAGGAACCTTTCATTCTTCAGATCTTTGATCATTGGTGACAGGGTCACGAGCTACCAGGTGTGAACTCAAGGGAGTTCACAACCCTAAACCCTGAACCCTAAACCCTAAACCCTGGACCCTAAACGACAAACCCTAAACCCTGAACCCCAAACCGACTCGAAACCCGAACAGCCTCAGCCTGAACCCTAAAGTCAAGACTGCGACCCCGAACCGTGTGCCCTCAATCCCTTCATCGACTCTGAGGTCAGGTTTGAAATCTGCAAAAGCTCTACCCTTTATGTGGGTGGTTGTCAATACTAGGTGCCGTACTATATTAGGGACCCAAAAAGGGACCATAATTTTGACAACCACTCATGTGCCTAAGGTTTAGGGTTTAGGGTTGAGGGTGTAGGGTTTAGGGTTCAGGGTTTAGGGTTCAGGGTTTAGGGTTGAGGGTTCAGGGTTTAGGGTTTAGGGGTGGGGCGAGCAGAAACCAGATCCATCTGGGCTGCAACACGACTTCTAGTTCATGGTCGGGATAGGATTAAAATGAGATTAAAATGTACATGTTTATTCCTTATTGGGTTTAAGTACCCATAAAAATGTAAAGCGTTATCCAACTATGACAAAGACTTGGTGAGAGGTAGACACACGGAGATCGACCAGGAGCGACAGAGACGGAGACACATGAAACCCGAAACCCCCTTCTCGAAAAGGTCAATGATAAACTCGAGCATTTTTAAGCACTCGACTCCCAAATTCCAAGAGCCTGGAAGGAAACCTCCCGAAAATTTTGCCACTCGGTTTCGGTTTGCCTGTTTAAGGTGTTTTTTGATTCAGGTTCGGGCGTAGGCTAAGCTTATAGGGTTGAGGGCCAAGGCTGAGGGTCCGAAACGATATGTGTGTTTGATGGCCAAGGTTTAAGATCTGGGGGTTACAGTAGAAGCCAGAAAGTTGGAATATCATTATCGTAACCCCTTTAAGGTAAATTATAGGGGATCCTACCATTAATCCATATTCCAACTTTCTGGAGTTCCCTTGAAGTCGGTTTGCCTGGAGCACACGAAAACAGCCAAACGAGACCCAAAATGGGGGGGACGAAGACTTGGGTCTCTCCGAGCTCAACATCAGGGTCGAAGCATCTACGGTAAAGTACGAGCTTGCAGTGCTACCCTAAGGAATCACATACATAAAGTCCATACATACACAGAGGCATTACACTACCCAGAACTACTACCCTAAACGTTTAAACCCTAAACCCGAAACCCTTAACCCCAAATCCGATATTGAACTGACTATTGGAGGTCTCGGGCCCCTGACGCCCCCAAGCCCTCATACCCTTTCCCTTATGGCTAGCATTTCAGACTGTTGTAGCAGATGTGCAAGACCCCAATCCGAAGTCACGATCAACCTCAGATCCACATGACAGACTCTTCGGGTTTAGGGTTTAGGGGCTTCAAGGGTTGAGTGTCCCGGGTAGAACAAAAGCCATGCTGCGGCCCAGACCAAGTAATTAATCCTGCAGTAATGTCCAATTGAAACTTCATGATTTAAGGCTTAGGGTTTTGGGGGTTACGGTGCGGGGCCCCATGTAAAACCCTGAACACTGCATACGCATCGTGCCTGGAGATAGGTTGCGAAGGCCCAGAAAGTCAGCCCAGCAAGTGCCAGCGTTACGCTAATTACCAACAGCCGTGGAAACGGCTCGCGGAGGAAGTCTTCGAAATCCATTTCCGGAGAGGCGTAAAAGTCCGGATGCTTCATGGGCTCGTCTACGCGGCTTAAAGGGTTGTTGTTGTTGTTGTTGTTGTTGTCGTTGCAATCCTGGGCGTTTTGTGCGCCCACTTCCTTGTTGGACAGCGTTGGCGATACCCTGCATGCAAACCCTAAACTCACTCTGTCGTGCCAAGGATCGACAGCTTAACTTACGACGCTCGATTTCGATCCTAGGCGTCATCCGAAACCTGCATGCCTAGCGAGCAATTGAAAGCTTTATGAACACGAGCTTCGAGGCTTCTGCACCATCTATATGGCCCTATAGAGCCTCAACCAAAACCCTTGAATTCCAAGTCCTCAAGCCAAAAAGCTCTAAAGGCTGAGCTCTGGCTCGGAAAAATACGTTCTCTTCGGTTTCAGCAGAAGACAGCGACGGCAAGAGCAAAGCAACGGTGTGGGAGTAAGGATCCAACCTCAGGGTCCACTCGTTAGGCACTTGGGTATTCTAAACCCGAAACCTGTGATTGCCAGGCACTTGCATCCATATAGGGTTGACAGTTGAGGCCTAGAGTCAAACCGTGCGTTGACAGGCATTATGATAATTCAATAGATATCCTAAAGCCCAGGTAGGTAGGTGGAGGAAAAGTTAACGACGACACTACTATGTGCGGATCTATGCCAATCTGTGCATCCACCCATATATACATGCAGCAGATTGATGGACTGCTCGCTCGCTTGCTCGCTCGCTTGCATGATTGCTTGGCTTGCTACATGGGAGTTTCCGAAAATTAGGGGCACCTTATTTTGGGGTCCCTTATAATAAGGATCCTACTAGTTAGGGTCCTATACTAGGGTCCCCTATTTTGGGGTCCTTATAATAAGGATCCTACTATTTAGGGTAATATATCAGGGTCCCCTATTTTGGGGTCCTTATAATAAGGATCCTACTAGTTAGGGTCCTATATTGGGGTCCCCTATTTTCGGAGACTCCCACATGGACCCGGTCTCAGCCGCTAGGCTTAGCGCGAGGTTAAGGGCTCACCGTGGATGTGCAGCTCTTCAGCACTTAGAGGCCCAGGGGACTTAGTAAGTAGCTTATAAGTGGGGTTATAAGTACCCTAAATGGAGTTACCCCAATGATAACCCTACTTATAACCTACTTACCAAGTCCCTTGGGCCTCTTCAGAAAGGGTTAGAGAGCTACGGGATAATGGTTGGGGACTGATGGGTTGCGATACGATGACTGAATCACTGAAGGACGAAGCTTACCTGGCTTTGTCGCTTGTCGTTTAGGGTCAGTGTCTGGGTTTAGGGTTTAGGGATTTGATGATGTGTTCAGGGTCAGGACCTCTGTGGCTTAGAGATATTTAGGTTTCAGGGAATCTCGCCGTGTTGCTGATGACCGCAACGCCCTTGGCAACCAACATGGAATAGAGCATGCGCTCCGTGTTGACATCCAGAGCACTGGTGGCTTCGTCAAGCACCTTTGTCACGGTTTAGGGCTCGGGCTCATGGGGTTTCGAGGTTTAGGGTGTAGGCATTCTCGCAACTGGTTTAGAAGCCCGGATACATATGCACGCCATGAGTTTCGATACTACGGTTCGGAAGTCATAGAAGGGTCTCTACGTGCTGGCTGAATCTGTTGGCTGCGCTCGGTCCAGTGTTGCGCTTGCAGATATTTAATTTTTGCGGTTTTGACGGATAGAAAGTCTGTTCCTAGTTTTTGCTGTTGATGTGCCGTACATGCCGCAGTGCTTTTCGGAATTCTGTTGTCGGGGCCTAGCCTTCTAATGCCTGCTCATGTACCACGGAATAAGTGAAAAGAAAGGCTTTGGACTAGAACACGTGGCCAAGACTGTCTGCCATCTGTCAGCCCAGTGTGGCAATCTCGTGCCATGAACGTGAAAACCCCGCCACTCTTCCGTGTTTCAATTCACAGGTCTTTGTGCCGAAAAGCCCTAAACAGACCTACAGCACCCAGCTCGACAACTCTTCAGAACCCTCAAAGAAACATATTTAGCACCGGAGCCCTTACAGACTCTGTAGGAAGCCTCAGAGGGACTCTTGCAGAATCTCGCAAGGACCCTAAGCAAACTTTGTAGGGAGCCTTGCAAAATTTGTGGAAACCCTTACAGCAAACGTTAATGATTAGAATAGGATTTTGGGCTCCGTAATACTATACTTATGATAAGGAACCCTCCACAATACTATAGGTAATTATTAAGGCCCCTATAAGGCCCCTTAAGTCCTAGTAATGGCCCTTATAGTGGCCCTTGTAGAACCCCTTTACCTACGTTCAAAGGGGAAAAGTACCCTATAATGGGCTATATAATGGGTATAAAACTGCTATATTAAGGGTCTATACCTAGGGGTCCTTATTAAGGGTCCCTCCTTTTACTCTCCTAAACCCTAAACCCAAAACCCGATACATTATGCAACAGGACAGGGGGCGGCAAAGCGCGGCTCATTGAGCAGCAACCGGGCGAAAGCCAGACGCTGCTGCTCACCTGGGCTCAGAGGTTTTAGGATGTAGGGTTTGCTGTGGGCTGCTTTTTGGGAAAGATCATGAGCCATGACTTCTCCAGGCACGAATGCTCTAAACCTCGAACCTCTCCCCCTCAACCCCTGGACTCCTCATAGGCCCAAGTTACAGCTTCAACGCCCACACCACTTAAAAGCCCCATATAGCTCCCCTTCAAGACGCGCATCGAAGCCTTGTAAAATCCGCTTCACCGTGCGGGGACTCCAAAACCCCGTGACTAAGGAATATGCTGAAATCTTATGAAGTTCCCAATCCAATCCTCAAGACGCCCCTTAAGCCCCCCAACCCTAGACCCTAAACCCTTAAAGCCCCTAACTTGTTAGTGCTACCGAGCTGCCCAGGGATAGTAGTCGAGGCCAGTCCTTCAGCACTTCGGGCGCTTGGGAGGTTCTGTGGGTTTTATGGGGGTGCAGGGTTTAGGGTTCTAGGGTTTAGGGTTTTAGGGTGGTGCAGGGTCTTGCAAGGCCTCATGGTGTCTATCAGGGTTTGTACGTGCCAATATTTGAAGCTTCAATGTCTTGCTCCCAGGGCTTCTGCCATCTAGAGTCTAGAGGGTTGGGTGCCAGAGACGAGTAGGGGATTATGGTGTTCAGGGCCTGCGGGACCACCGTTGGGAGGACAGGGCTTCGGGGCTGCACCGGCTCACGAGAAGGCACGACCTGCGCCAGGCTTCGTTCCTCAGATCGCGAAGAACGGCCCAACGGCGAGCAAGCTCGCGGAAGTCTTCTTCGCGGCGGCAAAGTCTGCGCAGGCCTGCGAAACTCGATCCGCCTGAGGAGCGCAGTCGTCCTCTGCAGCATCATCTCGTCTGATGTCTTTTTCAAGCTGCAGCTCCTCTGTGTCCTGCATAGTACCTGGTGGTCCACAGCGATTCTCAGCGCCTCTGCTAGGAGTTCGTCGTCGCTGTCCGCCTCCATATCCGCAATGGGTGCGCTACGAGGGTCACGTCCAAGCGGTGACTGCATGCAGGCACGATGTGACAAGCTTCGGGGCTTTGATTATAGGATCCTTATGGGAGGGTGGTTCAAGGGGGGAGGGTATAAGGAATCCTTAGAGAACTGTAAGGAACCTTAGGGAGTACTAGGGAGAATTAGGGATCACTAGGCTATATACCCCCCTTGGACCCCGCTCCCTTGAGGATACTACAATTTGAGGTTTGAGGACATCTTTGGCTTTTGCGACGGCTGCCACAGCAAACAACAGAAACTTACACTTCCGGGGTGAAGGTTTTGGTTCTGCACCTGGACAAGACCATGAAACCATATGCAAGCAATACAGGAATTGAACATGTCCATGGGCTGTCATACCAGAAACCGTAAAATGCAAAAGGCTCTCATAAACCAGACATGCAACGGATAGGCGTTTCGGGCGTAGATTCCCGCAAGTATTCCAAACCCTGAACAGTAAACCCTCTTGGTAACTCTGGAGATACTTTTGGGGTCCTTTATAATTAGAATAAGGTCTTCGGTGATACTTAAGGATACGTAGTCATATTGGGGTGTACAAGGGAATGCTAGTATTCGGAGCACTTTATTAAATCCTCCAGCCGGATAGAACTCCAAACCCCGAATGCTAAACCATGAACTCTATACTTTCAGTCCCACTGCAGTATCTCCGCATGCAAAGTCCCAAACCGTGAGCACTAGATTCTAGAACAGGAAACACTCCACGTTACCCCCGAACTTTGAACCGAACACACTGAAGCGCGAAAGCTCTAAATGCCCTCAAAACTACCCGACATCCCAAAGCCAAAGCCCTTGCGCTGAATTCGAAACCCTGAGAAAGCTCTCAAGCCCAAAACCACATGGAAGCCTATAGAATCCTTTTTCAAACCCCCGCAAGCTCCGATACTGAACCCGTGTAGAACCCTATAAGGCCCGCACATGTTCCGATGAAAGCCCAATGTGACGAGCTCTAAAGCCTTGAACCATACGAACACTGTAATCAACACTTATAACATCCCCGTAAATCCTAGACACCTAATCCTCAAAAACCTAGACCCTATGCAAATTCGAAGCCTTACCCTTAAGACTTTCTTTTACGGGGTTCTAAGGGTTCCTTTCCTTCGCTCCTTTAGAAGAGCTCCCTAAAGCCTAAACCCGAAACCCTCAACACAAGCCCTCCTCAAAATTACGGTCCCTTTTTGGGTCCTTATCATAATACGGCACCTAACATTTAGGGTACCCAAAAAGGGGACCATAGCTTTGACAACTACCCTCCTGCTTGATCCCCAGGTCTGGATAGCGCTCAACCAGCCTCGGAAGCCCAAGAAGCAGTTTAGGGTTTAAGGTTGAAAATTTAGGGGTCAGGGTTTAGGGCTTAAGGTTTAGGGTGTTGCACTGGGGGTGTCTTAAAGAGGTTCCTTGATCATCAGAATAGGGTTTTGGGAAATATTCCTCCAAAGCTAGTATCAGGAACCCGCAAAACAGTATAGAAAGATATTAACCCCAACATATCCTAAATTTGCCCTAACTACCCCTAACCCCAAACCCAAAAACCCCAAACCCTAAACCCCTATATAATTAGGTGTCTTTGGTATTTCGGGGCCTTGGGGCTTCGGAGTCTTAGGGTTTGAGGGTTTAGAGATTACATAGGGCTTAACCTCCTGAAACGCTCTTGCTCTGGACATGTACATATACGCATGCACATACATATAGGTTTTCATATACATGTACAAGCAAATATACATACACACACTTACATGTGTGTGTGTATGTATATACACACACCTACCTGGCTATCTATCTGTGCGCGTGCACACAGTCACCCATAGTGCATGAGTATAACGGTTTGTACCACCAACTCATCAATTAACTATTAACTATTGAATAATGGAACTACAGATTCAATATTCATGTTGCTTGGCAGGGGGCGAGCTGGGGGCTGCCCTGTAAAGTGTCGATTGCTGACATACTGCCATACACTGTAGAGAAGACAGACGTGCAATTGTCTTTATGAGGTTATGCAGGTGTGCTTATAGAGGGATCGTGTTGCTGGCACTCTAAGCCCTAAATGCCATAGCTGCACCTGGTCAGATGGGTTAATGGCAGGGGCATTAGAGGCGGAGAGGCTCTCTAACCGTACAGGGCTGGGGGTGTAGCTTTTAGGAACTGCAGGGTTTGGGGGTTCCAGGTTCACTTGAGCAACTGATGGTTGGGGCACGCTTGAGTCACAAACTGACAGATACCTCCTCTTTGTTGAGGCAGGGGCAACACCAAAACTGACGAAGCCAACCTCATCCCAGGATCCCTAAATCCCCCTATAGTAGATTGCCCTCAAGTAGAGGAGCCGACTCCCATAAACCCTACATGGATGACAAGCGATCATTTGAAGGAATCTCAACGGATTGAGCACAACTTAGGTTTCCCTGAACCCAAGGCCGTGAATCTTAAACCCGAAACCCTAAACTCCAAGCCCTGAAGCCTAAAAACCCAAAGCCTTACTCGATCTTTTGCCAAATCTTCCAAGGCCGTGGCTTCGCCAGACGCACCTTCTTCAGCGTCTCCCGCAGAAGCTCATCGTCAAAGCTGTCCTGCACATTACGTGAGGGTTTCGACAGTCTTCAGGGTTTAGGGGGCTTAGCCGGTTTAGAGGTTTGAGTTTGGGGGGTCCGGGCTTTGGAAGTTTAGGTGCTTATGGGTTTTGGCTTTAGGGGGTCGAGTGTCGGGAAAAGCTGCTTGGGCGCGAAAGCCCTGAAGCCCCAAAGCCCTAAGGAACCAGTATACCCTAGATCCTACAACTGGACGCGCGGTTCGAAGTCTCTGCACCTGGCATATCCTCCTTACGGTGGAGAATGCAACTAGGCTTTCAAGCGCCAAGACTTCGGGCTTGAAGATTAGTACTAGGACCTTAGCGACTGGGAATCTCGGAGCTTAAGGCTAAGGCTGAAGGGCTTCCGGAGTTCGAAAAGCTTGGAATACGGCTTGAAGACTGCCGTGTTGATGGGGAACTGTGGCAACTAGAGCCTGAGGAGGTTCAACGCTCTTCACTAAACCCTACCTTGAGTCGGAATAACCTACCTCTTTAAGAACTTTTCTAAGGAAATCATAATACGGAACCCTAAAAAGGTAGGTTATTCCGGCTTAAGGTAAACCCTAATGGTCAACAGATTCTGAGAGACAAGATTGAACACCAAGTCAGTGGGTTCCGGGGCTGTGACCCTAATGGTCCAAAGGACCAAATAATTGGGTGCTTAGGTTTCCGATAGTAGTTATGTAGGTTACTATTTGGGAGAGTATATGATTAGTAGCTACTTGGACCCTTAGGGTAAGGGTGGAGGACCCTAAACCCTAAACTCTGAAGGTTCAGGGCACAAGAGTCAAACCTCTGAACCATGACTTATCTTCCAAACCAAACATTCCCCTGCACCCAGCCCCTAAGTTGGGTAAACCTCTAATAGTCTTAATTGTTACTAGTATTAGTATTAATGAATATTGTAATATTATCATGATTTTAGTACGATTTCATGATTGCTATTGCGTGAAACTGATTATTGCTACGAGTGCTCCTAGTCTTAGCATTACCATTGTTGCTTGTATTAAAGTTAAAACCATCAGTACTAACAGTCTTGACTGCCAACCAAATCCCCAAATTTTGAAGCCGCTTATGAATCCCTTCCCTTTGGCTAGGGTGACGGGGCCAGTGGACAATGTCTAGTGTTTAGCGCCTTGTTTACCATATGAACAACAAGTGCATGACAAGGCAGCCCTGTGTTTGAACACCCTCCCTCAGCAGCCCTAAAGTTTGAGTACCCCAATCAAAACCCTTCAATCCCAAACCCGACAACGCCAAAATCCAGACTCAAAGCTCAAAACCCCAAACTCGAAAAATTAAAGCCCTGCACGCTAAATAAACTCCAGACCTTGTAAGCCCTAAACCCAACCCCCCCCCCTCCCGAAAACAAAAACCCAAACGCCAAACTCCAGACCCCAGAAGCACCAAACCGAAAAGGAGCCTCGCGCAATGGATAGCATAGCTGCTCCCTAAGGCTGCCCAGAAGCATGTACGGCCTTGGGCGCGTTTCCCCACCGTCCACCAAAAATCAGGGCTCAAGAAACTGGATTCTTGTTCAGGGATTTAGTTCAAGCTATCATAATAAAGAAACCATATTACAGTATTTACTATAGATCCCAAATTATGCTAACTTAGTTTAAACCCTGTAACAGGACCCCATAAAAGGGCGCTTCCGGCGGCTCTTTGGCGTTTAGACTTTGGGGTCTCTGCGTTCATCTTCTACAAGGCGGTCTACAGGGACCTTAATGATTAGACTGGGGTTTGGGGGGGGGGTATGCCATAGTCCAATTACACCGATGGAAGTCTTTTGGTAACAGTCGAAGCCCTGATATAGAAGCCTGCAAATCAAGTGTTTATAGTATGATGTACCCCAAACTTCCCTAGTCTACTTGCTCAGGCCACTACGACAGATTTTGGAGCTCATGGCGTGGTTTCGGGGTTTATAGTGGTGATCTGGTGGAAACTGTGGGTTCAAGGCATGTGATACTTATAGTTGCTGAGTTCATAAGCTCCAAAAAAGTGTACACTTCAGTTTTATCGTGGGTCATAGTATCCCAAGAAGTGTAATCAGCTACTAAGGATAAGCTCTGGGGCTCAAGGTGTGGAGTTTGAGGTTTGGAAGTCGACTCCCTGATCTCGGGCTTGGAGGTTTAAGAGTCAAGGGTTTAGGGTTTAGGGTTTGGGGTTTAGCGTTGTTCAACGTTTAGGATGCGCCTTAGAGGCTAAGGGTCTGTCAATGAAGAGCCGATTTCCAGCCGCTGCCCTGAAGGCCTAAAATCCACGAACCTCCCTGCCCGCCGGAGGGTTTCTGTGGTAAGGCTAGTTAGTGATTTCCGAAAATTAGGGGTACCTTGTTTTGGGGTTCTTTTCATAAGGATCCTACTAGTTAGGGTGCTAAATTAGGGTCCCCTATTTTCGGAAACTCCCAGTTATGGTTTAGGATTGGGAGTTTACGATTAGAGGGGTTACCTTGTATTGTCTGCCCCCGGCCTCTGTGGGACGAAGAGCAAGTCCCCAATTTTGGGCCTGAGCAAGATCTGCCGGACTGTGGATCCCACTGATGTCGCAACTACTACGACAAGGCGTACCATGAAAGGATACTGCAAAGGTTCTCTAACTGTTACATACCTAGCGGTTCATACGGGCTCTTGCAAAAAATTCCCGAACGTTGAGCCCGCGGTCTCTACTTCTTACTGCGTAGTTCGCAGCGGTTGGGGGTCGGGGCGTTGGCAGCACGAGCAGCAGTAGGTGTGCCTGTAGAAGCAGCATCTGCAGGAGGAGTAGCATTAGCAGCAGTAGCGATAGCAGCAATAGCAGTAGCAGTAATAGCACAGCCGCAGCAGCAGGAGGAGGAGGAGGAGGAGGCGGAGTAAAACCATACTTGCTGTTGCTCTTGTTGTTGTTGCTGCTGCATCTGTCACAGTTGTTGCTGTGATGTTTCTGACGTAGGATAGTTACGGGGCCAAGGATTGCGGCTTCGGCCTGAAACCCCCAGAACTCAAACCCGAAATCAAACTTGCCTGGTTTCGACCCCTCGAACCGCAAGCCCGATCCTGAGACAGAAGAAGGGAGTGTTGAACATCAAACCCTAAACTACACCCCTACGCTTTGGTGTTGGGGTTTAGTGGCCAGGACTCAAGGGTGCTTTTTTTACGGCTCAAGGTCTAGGGTTTAGGGCTTTAATTCTTACGGTCTGAACCCCAAGGTCCTCTGAGCGTCTTTAACCCCGTACACTATACGTGAACCCTCGACTCCTTGTTGGAGTGATATAGTACCCATTAGCCCCAAAAGCCTTTTCGAAATATGGAGGCCCTATATATATATATATATATATATATATATATATATATATTGAAGCTAAACCCCCGACAAAACCTTAGCACTGTTTTCTGCACCCTGAACCCTAAACGCTAAACCCAAACCCTAAACCCTAGAACTTACACCCCAAACCCTAAACCCTCGAACCTGAACCTCAGACCCTATAGAACATAAACTTTAGAATGTAAACCCTAAACGCTGAACCCTAAACCAAAAGCCTAGAACCTAAACCCAAAAGCCTAGAACTTAAACCCTAGAACCTAAATCATAGAATTTAAACCCTAAACCCCCCGTGCCTCTCCAGCGTCCCGGACATTGGCTGCCACAGGCCACTCGCAACCTCCCAGGCAATTCTTGGCTAAGCGGGTTCAGGGGACCGGGGAATCAAGGGCTCTTTCAGGGGATCCTTTGAGGGATCCTGTATAAGGGCTCTTCTGGGGGATCCTTCAATAATGTAGGGACATAAAATTAGAATAGGGCTTGGACGTAGACTATGGTACTCCGTATGTGTATATACAGGGGCCCTACTAAGGCCATTACTCTTAGTTGCTATTCCGGCTTCTATGTTCAAGGGGTTTGTGGGTTTCGGGCGCCAGGGTTCAGGATACGGGAACTAGGAGTTAGGCTGTGTTAAAGGGCTCTGTCTTCACGAGGTCTCGGCAATTGAAGCCCCCTGAAGGGCGAGCGTATGTGTGGCCAGAACAGAACACACTGGTCAAGGGTCTAGTCTAGGATGTAAGGCCAAACGCCAAAACCCAAAACCCTGAAAGCCACAAACCCTCAACTCCCGAAACTCGCACAGCTTATATTAAAGCAGTAAACTCGCATCTGCTTGAACTCCGAAAAACTAAGCCTGAACCCTGGGCCATAAGCCCATGGGAACCCCCAAACAAAAAAAGATGTGCCAACCTTAAGGACGAAATGAACCCTAAAAGGGTTTGAGGTTCATATATTCATTTAAGGGTCATTTGGCCTTCAGGAATAGCCACAGCCCTTGGGTCAATAAGGAGAACACGGACGAGCCAGGCCGGTCCTCTTAAAGCTCTAAAGACCTACAACGCCCCTGCAGGGCTTGTTCGTTTTGGCGCCCAATCTTGAACCTCAACATCTTTGAGCAGAAACATCTACAATGCATATGTGTGTATATATATATATATATATATATATATATTATATACATATATACATACACATACATACACACATACATACATTCATGCACACAAAAAACTTCTTTTTTGCGCCCCCCACCCCCCTCCCCCGGGTGGGACCCGCAAAACAGATGTCTTTCCGCATCCGCTAGGGCCGACCACCAGAATGCGCTGCCCGGCACCTTGGAGGTTTAGGATTTGGGCTAACAGAAAGAGGGTTTAGATTTAGGGTTTAGGGTTTAGATTTAGAGTAGGGATTTCGGGTTTGGGGTTTGGGATGTAGGCTTTAGGGCTTAGCGTTTAGGGCTGAGGGCCCTCAGAATGTTACCGGGTGGTACCCTGGCTTGACAGCGTTGTGCAGCTTGGCTTCATAGCGTCTTACACGGGTTTCCTGGCGCGGTAGATTTTGCCAGCAAGGGTTTATATGGGAATTGGGGAGTGGGGGGGTGGGGGGTCTGAATACTCGTTTTTCCTTTAGATGTAAGGGCTCATTATTTTGGCTCTATAGTAAGGGTTCTGCCTCTGAAACTCTTTGAAGGTGTGCCATTGAGTTCTGGGTTCAGGGCTTAGGGGCACTAGGCTAGGGATTAGGACGTAGCTCCGATGCCCGGAACTTCAAAACTTTACATCCTGCATTCGCTTCGACACCCAGTCTACGTGCGCCCCTGAACTCCTGTTTTAAACTACTGGCCCAGGTCAGGGCAGAACTAGCCTCTTATCATCATGGCAGTCAGCAAGTGCATCATCCACTACTCCTCATGAGCCACTTGCTTCTCGCCGTATTGATCGTCACTGTTCCCGTCACTGTGCTCATCACCGACACAATCGTCGCCGTCAGCATCCATCTCTGCACAGCGTGCATGCCATCGGGAGTAGCGCACTTGCATTCCAAGGTTTCGCAATCCCGCTTGTCCTGAAGCCTCACCCAGAAACCTGAAGCCCTACGCATTGCACACTGAAGCCTTAACCTTGGGCATGTTCATCCAACACATGCCCACGATACAAAACATCTGCAATCAGACTGGAGCCCAGCAACTCTCGAGAAGGGAGTGGGGATGGTTTACATAAGGATCCCGTGTGAAGAGTTGTGACCAGTGCATAACAGAACTATCCGTGGTCACACCAGCCTATAAGCTCCGCACGAGGCCATCAAACAGGTCTGGCAGAGTGTTTTGCTCTTGCGCACGCACTACATGCCAACGAAACATCTGCCAGCAGATATTTTGAAATCGTCTGGCGTTAAACGTGTTATTCCTTGCTCCTCCAACACGCCGTGGCTGAACTTGAAAACAAGCTGTGGCGATTCAGCAAGTGTGGAACAAATCTGCAAAGTCTGCCAGTTGCGACCCTAGACCCTAATTGAATCCTAAAGCCCTATGGGAGTTTCCGAAAATAGGGGACCCTGATGAATTATCCTAAACAGTAGGATCCTCATTATAAGGATCCCAAAATAACGTACGCCTAATTTTCGGAAACTCCCCTATAGACCTAAACCAGACCCCAATCCCAAACCAGAAACCGGTCGCGAATTAAAGGCCGCTGGCATTCAATGAGACGCTGGCGGTTCCCAGCATCACTCCGAAACTCAGCGCTACCAACGGGAGTGCCTGTAGCTTGCTCGACCTGGGATCTTTTTAGGGTTTAGGGCTTTACGGTTTTTAGGGTTCAGGGCAACCCTAAACCCTAAACCCTAAGTTTTGGCAGCTTATGGTTATTTTTTGAGCTCCTTTTTGATGACTGCCCAATCCTCTGAACCGGGTTTAGGGTTTAGGGTCTAGGGTTTAGGGCATAGGGGCTTCGGAGCTTAAGGTTTCGGGGTTCAGGGCTTCGGGTGTGATACGAGCTTTATAGGTACTATTTCTAATGAGGTTGCTCGATCAGACACGAGCTTGACGAGGTACGGATGTATGATACAAACGACAGATCTTCCCCAGCCCAAAAATAAAACTACACTCTGTAACCAGAGCTCTGAGCAAGAATCTAACACCCCAAGAACCTGAAATATTTTCACACTCTACCATAAATGATGCCCGAGACTTCCTGGTAAAGAACCCAGTGGCTCTACCTCCACCTCCGCGTCCTCCACCTCCTCACGGCAGCCTTCCGAAAAGCCCTTCAGCTCGAAGATCCGCTGCAGCCTGAAAGGCAAGCGTCTCCTCGGCCATTTTCCGTTTTGTTGATATGTATGGTGGTTGCCGAAAATTAGGGGTACCTTATTATTTTGGGGTCCTTATAAGAAGGATCCTACTAGTTTAGGGTGCTATATTTTCGTCTCCTATTTTCGGAAACTCTCATGTATGAACACTGTAAAGTCACTACTGCATTACTACAACGGGTTTGGGCTTTGTGGCTCAAGTTCAGCTCCTTGTAGCGCTCCTTCGAGGGGTCCGTCAAGGGCGTCTTTCAGAGTACAATCGCGGGTTTGGGGGTTCAGGGTTTTGAGTTCGGGCTGAGAGGTCACAGAACGGCCTCATAATGAAAGTCATGTGGAACATATTGTGCTAGTGTGGATTGATAAATATCTGTACATATATATGTATAGATAGATAGACAGAAGGATAATAAATTAAGTAGATAGTTACATAAATACACACACACACACACACTCGTTCTTGATTTATCCATCCTATAAGGCTTGAGCACAAGGTTTTGTAGGGATCTTATTGCGGCTCTATAGGTGGGTTAGGAGTTGGAGGCCGTGTGGAGATCCCGGTCAGCCCTAAGCCCGTTACACTGTTACGCTCGACCCGGATCCCTGTCATCACGGTTTAGGGTTCAGGGTTTAGGGTTTAGGGTTTAGGGTTCAGGGTTTAGGGTTTAGGGTTTAGGGTTCAGGGTTTAGGGTTTAGGGTTTAGGGTTTTTTTGAGCTCCCATTCTACAAAGCCCGATTCAGGGTTTAGGGCATCGGGTTTAGATGATCTGCAGGAAGGTCTCCGCAAGAGTGACACCGAAGAAAGCGAGGACAGCGCCTGGGACCTTTTCGAGCTTCTGCAGTCCGACGTTTGAGGTAACAGGCTGGGTTTGGGGCGTTAGGTTTTGGAGGGATAAGGGCTTTAGGGTAGGACTCTAGGCATTGAGGCTTCAGGGCTTCAGAGCGTAGGAGTTCGTGCTTCCCTGAAGGACCAGATGACCCTTGAAAGTAGGGGTCCTATACCCTTTTTACTATGAATCCCTGTATGGTATATGAACCTTAAACCCTCTTAGGGTTCATTTCGTCCTAAATAGGCCCTGAACCCCCCACCCTTATAGAATCCCTATAGATCCTTTCAAAGGGACCCTTAAAGCAACCCTTTTAGGGTTCGTTTCGTCCCTAAGGTCGCTGACCTCGTTCGCGCCGTTTGTTGACTTTCGGAGACCTGGGAGGTGTTGTCGTCCGAAAGCAGCCCCAAGAAGGAGGTGACCGGCCTCTGAGGACGTTCAGGTCAGAGGGTTTAGGGTTTAGGGTTTAGGGGTTTAGGGGTTAGGGTTTAGGGATTAAGGGTTTAGGGGTTTAGGGTTAGGGTTTAGGGATTAAGATGGTTTAGGGGTTAGGGTTTAGGGGTTAGGGGTTTAGGGTTTAGGCGGAGGGGGCTTTACGGGCTTGGGGGATGGACCTAAAGGGGTTTAGGCGATTCCGCTTAGGGTTTAGGGCTTTTTTTCAGGCTTCGGCCGGCCTCTCAGGCTCGTGCAGAAAGGTAAGGATATGGAGCAAAACGTCGGAAGTGAGCTGTTTCCTTAGTTCTGCTTGTTGGACTTACTTCAAAAAATAAGGAAACCGTGGAAAGCGGTATCCCCTAACCCCGGTGAACCCTATTTCCGACTCTGAAGATCACCCACAGATAAAGCCTGCAAGTCCCTTACAAACCTTTGACACTCCCCTTATTGACCCTTCCAGAGCTGCTGTTTATAAAAGCAAAGCTAAACCCTAAACTCCACTAAACCCTGCCAGGACAAATCTTGAACCCTAAACTCTAAACCTTCCACTCTAGGGTTTAGGGTTTAGGGAGAGGGGAGAAGAGCTCAGATTCTGGGCGTGAAGGTGCACAGCCCACAGGAGTCGGCCCAGTAGCTCGTCTTTATACCTCACTTGGAGGAGAGGGTCGAGGGACGCTTGTCCCTAAACGCTAAACCCGAAACCCTAAACCCTGCACCCCCAAAAAAATGTTCTCCGAAGCTTCTGCCTGGAAGATCCACACAGCATGTTCCTACTTGTCGGGTATCATGGGGAATTAAAGGTTACTCTTTTTTGGTTATATGGGGATTATATAGGGACTATACTACCCGAAAAACGTTCAAGGTTACCTACTCGACTACTAGGTGTTGCTCATGGCCAACATGTCAGTCCAAGAAGAACCCTAGACCAAAACTCCAGCAGAGATCCCAGACGTCATTTTTTGAGAAAGGCGTTTTACTCTGAACCTCTGATATAGAGTTGATTGGCACCCTAGGAAACGGTAGTACAGGGGCCTGAACTGTTGGCAAACACCCTTGGGGTAGTATAGTATCTACTTACCGTAAGGAACGCCGAGGAATTGTATCCTTCATTGCTTCGGCTTCTATACTATGCCCTCTTCAGCCAAAATGAGGGGCAGCCGCCGCCGATGCCAGATGCTTCTTGTAATCAGTGCTGCCCCCTGTCCACAGGCTCCACCAGGCGGCACGAATGAGTGTCGTATCGCCTGCATCAAGTCTAGGCATGCGGCGTAGGGGTGGGGGAGTAGGCTCCATCCGGAGATATCTGTAGGGCACGGTTCTGGATTACAGTTTTGAGCTTCGGGACCTGAAGTTTATGTCGGGCTTCTCAGGCCCTGCGTAAGAAGCCAACATTAAGATTTGGTTGTCTTAGTCGTTTGAGGTCCTAGATCTAACTCCCAAACAGAAACCCTGAACCCTGATAGCCTTGACCATGAAACGTAAACTGCCCTAAAGCCTGAACCATTCAGCTTAAACCCTAAGCCCTAATTCCGAGACCTCAAACCCAAGCCTCAACCGAGGAAAGTGCCTGATGCCAGTCAACTCTCCACCCTCACATCAAGCATATTAGTATATAGGGTTTAGTATTTAGGGTTCAGGGTTTAGGGTTTAGGTTTAGGCCTTGTTTGTAAGCTGGGTACTACCCTTTACCTCCCTGCTCCAGGCGCTAGCCATTTCGGCCATCAGTTCGTGAAACGAAGTTTAGGGTTTAGGGTCTACTGCAGGGGCTTTGATCACTATAGGGTTCTCGGGCACAGTATACTGCAAATAGAACCAGAATGAGACTGGTAATTATTGAGGCGTCTAGATTAGGGTATGACCCTGCTCCAACAGCTGAAGAAGATCATGCCTGTAGCTCCTGCGGTAGGTCAAAGCTGCTGACTGGCTGGACCTGCTTCAGGGGTTTAGGGCTGCGAGGTTGAGGTTAGGGTTTAGGGTTTTGAGTTTTAAACCCCTGCATTGCAGTCCTTCTAGAAACTACTAGCATACCCCAGTTAGTGATGATATCCTCTCACAGGCCCCAGATCAACACTTCAACAAATCCCCAACACCCGATTAAATGTTCTTGAGCAACCCATATTCATAACAACAAAACCCATCGCATCCGTCTAAACTTCCATCTAATGTCCTGATGAAGGTCTATAGGCTAAAGCCTTGCAACAAACAAGCCCTCACGAAACCATCATAAAGGCCTTGTGCCTCACAAAACCCCTAGAAGGGCTCCCTTAAAGGCTCCTCTAAGCCTTACTTCTAGGGAACCCTTAAAAGTAACGGCTGCTTCAAGGGTTCCTTCTTAAAGGGCTCCCTGAAAGGCCCTGCCGCCTGGATATCTTTCGACCTGGATGCCGCATCCAGGTACGACGAGGTAAGAGGTGTGCCCTTGCAGCTCAGGTACCTTCTAAGGCTAGGATGCCCAGTAACCTAGGAATAAAAAGGGCTCCCTTTTTGGTATTGGGTAACTTTATAAGGAACCTGGGCCTACAAAAAAAAGAAATAGGGTACTACGGCATCCGAGTAGGGGTGTAGGGTATGGGATTTGAGGCTTACGGTTCAGGGTTCAAGGTGGGCTTACGGTTGAATGCCTAGGGTTTGGGGTTCACGGTTTTGGGAGGTCGAATTTGACAACATCAGTGGGTGCTGGAGCTTTTAGAGGAACCAGACGTTTATATGCCGAAATTGTCTGCCAGGCGCCAAATTCGTGCACGACCTGCCACAAAGCCAGCGAGCTCTAGCAGAAGAATCCGCAAAAGAAAAGGCGTCAGCTGGACTTTCATGCCAGCATGAGACATGCAAAGCTGCAATGACCTGGCACTGGCGAGTAAGCAGTAGGCCAACCACATCATAGTCCTTGGTTTCTCGTCAAAAGCTTAATTAAAGGACTTAGAGATTAGGGCAAGCAAAGGGTTTGTTTTTTGACTTCAAAGCCCTGCTACCTTTCCATTCTACACTTCCACACTCACCAGACCAAATAGCATAGAAGCAACGCTAAACCTCCCTTTTGGCAGAAGTTGGGCTCTGGATTTGCAAGGCAAGGCTTTAGCCGAAACCTGCCCAGGTTCAAATTGCGTGCTTCCTCCAGCAAAGGCAGGTACAGCAAGAAGCCAAGAATTTGCGGGCCGCTGTCGGCAATGTCTTGGGCAGTCCTGTGCAGTTCTGAGGGAGGCTTGGCAACCCTATAGACCCTAAACCCTAAACTATCTACCTTTTGTCGGCGTATCTCGGTTCAGGGCCAACCAATCGAAGGCGAACCATCTTCACAGAGGGCCCCTTATTAAGGAATATACCGTATAGCCTTCTAGGGAATGAAAACTATGAGGTATACTCGGGTATCGAGTTTTCTGCGAGCGGGGTATTTCAGTCACCGAGAAAGTGACATACAACAGCTCCAGACCCTAGCCCTACGCCCTGGAAGTCCCAACTCACTGGACCCATTTCCCACAAACCCCGCAAGCTTAACACCCTCACACTGCAACCCAAAACCCCAACCCCAAACCTTAAACACAAAACCTAAACCCTAAAACAACATACTCCGAAAACTAACAAGCCCACGAGAATCCACTAAAGTGGCACCGAGACTCCCAACGACCAGGGTGGGCACGGCAAACCAGGCGAAGGGGACCCAGGTGTAAAATACCAGCAGCTCATTGCTTCTCTGCGAATCTTCCAGGAAGTGTGCCATTGTCGGCAACGTGTCCTGGATCGGGTTTTGGCTGAGTATAACCTGTCTAAGAAGGGTACGCGGGCTTTATTGGGTTCGAGGGTTCAGAGGGATTCGGGGGTGCCTGGATTCAGGCTCATGGTTGAGGAGTTGAAAAAATCGAAGTTTGACAGCTACACCACTGCCACTACCAAGACCAGCACCTACTACCACTACCGAAAGACCACCACCACCACCACTACCATCGCGAGCACGGCCACGACCACGAACGAGACCACTACCACTACAACTACCACTACGATCACTACGACCACTACGACTACGACGACTACGACCACCAGGATGCCGACAACGACGAAGGGGACGTCTGCGGCTGCGGCAACGGCGACAACCGCTGTCACGACTGATACATATACTACGATGAGGAGGAGGAGGAGGAGGACCCACGAGAACTACTACCTGTAGGACTACGACGAAGTTGAAACTGCTAACGTAGACAAGTCTACTAGTACAAGACCCGAATCGCCATGACCCACACCCCGGAAATGTCTGAGACTCGCGTCCTTCCAGCCCAACCATGCCCCAAGAGCCGCCAGAGCCACAGCGAGAACCACATGCAAGACGAATATCATCGGATACCTGACGGTTTCTAGTTCATGGTTGGGATAGGATTACAAATGTATTCTTTATTCCTTATTGGGTTTCAGTACCCATAAAAATGTAAAAGGTTGCCCAACTATGACAGAAGGTTTGGAAAAGAAGGCTTCAGTTAGAGAGGCCCTTGTGCAGGATTTGGGGTTCAATCTGATGGCCATCTTGACACATGCGCACCGGAGCTCCGAATTACAGGCAGGCTCAATTTCTACGAGACCCACAAGAAGGCAAGACAAGACAGGAAATGCTGCTCCAATGCGGCTGTCGTCGTCGAGCTATTGCCGTTGTCGCAAGTTGGTGTTGGTTTTGGTGTCAGGTGCTTCGTTTCTGATACTGAGACTGGTATTGACACTGTTGGGCAGAAGCAGCATCGGCAGCGGCAGCGGCAGAGGGGGCAGCAGTTGTCGTTGTCGCCGTCGAGGTGGTGGTCGTACTAAGTAAGTGTTGCTTCTGCCGTAAAATGAGGACCAAGAGGAGGAGGAGGAGGAGGAGGAGGAGGGTGGGCATGCTCAGTCGTTAAGCTCCAATCTCTACCCCTCCTTACAATTTCCACGAAGACTATCTTGGAGATCCCTCTAAAACAAACCACCACAACCCCCAACAGCTAGCAACTAAGAACTACCAAGAGCTTGAAAGTAATAGGCAACCATGGTCATTTTGAGCACAAGACGCCTAAAGGGCATGTCTCGCGCCGAGAGAGACATCAGAAACATGGCGGAGCAAATGCAAGGAACGTAGAGCAGGATCATCTCAAGCCGCACCTGATGCCTCACTGCTGCACTGCATGGCGGCCGGAACAGCACTTGTATCAGCGGCATGAGCTTCATTTAGAGTGAGACGACGCAGCTACCGAAATGCCAGACCCTAAACCGAAGCAGGCCGAGTGTTCTGAGCCTGCTTCTTTGTCTGTCTACATCTTTCGGTACATCGAAGATGTACTAAGCTAACCTCAGGGTGTATGCCCTTTCTGCCAATACAGAGGCCTACACAGCTAGAGTAGGACTTGGGGGGTACGCTGTGACAACAAGCCTACCTGAGGAACAGTGTTTGGTAACTCTTTCGGCGTCAATCTGTATCCCCAAACCCTACAAAATAGTAGCTTATGACCCCTTCATTAGAGGGTATAACCCCTTAAGCAGTAGGTTTTTGGATCCTCAGGTAAGCCTTCGGATTTAGGGTTTAGGATGCGTTTTTTCAGCTTCACAGGACTGGTGGGCCTCGGCGGGAATTCGGGTTTAGGGTTTCAGGGGTAAGGGGTTTAGGCTTCAGAGCTTGCCTTAACTACCTTTTCAGGGTTCCTTATGGTGATTTCCTTGTATAGATCCTTAAAAAGGTAAGTTCTTCAGGGTTAAGGTAGGGTTTAAGATTTAGGGTGGTGTAGGGTTAGGTCAGGTTGAGAAGCTAGGCCCAGATCTTCAAAAACTTAAATTAGCTCGTCTCGGCTGAAACATGTGAGCCGAAATCCAAGCTTCGCTTCAGCGACTGGCAGGATGAGGGTCGGAACATCTTTCAACACGCAACAGCCTAAAACCCTTTAATATGGGGGCCTTAATAATTAGAGTAGGGTTTGGGGGCCCATTATTCTATGTTTTGAATAAGGAGCCCCCAAAATGGTGCAGGTATTCTTTGAGGCCCCTAGAGTACCGGATGAGGGTCCATCTATACTACCATTGTGGCATTTTGCCCCAATCGACGATACTTGCCATGGTTTTGAGGACCTAAAGAGTGGTGCGATGTGACGTTTCGGGCCAGTCCAGCCCAGAAGAGACTTAGCTGGTGACTAACCCTAAACTTCCTAAACCCTAAACCCCTAATTTTTGGCCGCAGGATTGCATTCGTCGAGGGCTTTGGCCTTGATTCAAGGTGCCCTCGTGTAGGAGCAAGATGCTCTTGGGGTTTAGGGGTTTGGGGTTTATCGTTAAGGTACGTAGGTGCAAGGACCACTCAGGCCGGGGAGACATTGTGTGCACGCAGAGACATACACTTAAAGTGCAGAAAACCAAGCAGACACATCCATAATTACCAATGCTAACGCTACTTCTACTACTGCTGCTGCTGCTGCTGCTGATACACCCTAAACCCCAAACCTAAACCCTAAGTCCCAAACCCTAAACCCCGGGCCCTAAACCCCAGGAGAAATGCGAGGCTTGGTGTCCGACCCACGCTGAGGTTCAGGTCCTTCCGGTCAGAAGCGAGCGATGTTCTTTAGGGTTTTGTGTTTGAGGGTTTAGGGTCTGGGGAGGTTATGCATGAAGGGTTTAGGGTTTAGGTTTGTTGTTTGAAGGTTCAGCATTTAGAGGCAACTTAGGGTTTATGGGGCTTAGGCAATTGGAGTTTCGGAAAATAAGCTACTATCCTAAACCCTAAACCCTCAACCCTAAACCCTAAACCCCTAAACCCTAAACCCTAAACCCTAAACCCCTAAACCCTAAACCCTAACCCCCTAAACCCTGAACCCTCAAGATGACCCAGAGAAGTATAGAAACTATCCCTCACGATGCACTCCTCATCTTCAGGAGCCATGAGCCCCTCCATAGGGCTAAGAGTGTCACGGTTTAGGGTTCACGGTTTAGGGCTTAGGGTTTAGGGTTCAGGGTTTAGGGTTTAGGGTTTAGGGTTCAGGGTTTAGGCTTTAGGGTTTAGGGCTTACTCCGATTCTGAGAGAGCTCAGAGTGTCACGGTTTAGGGCTTAAGGTTTAGGGTTTAACTCCGATTATTAAAAAGCTAAGAGTGTCGCGGTTTAGGGCTTAGGGTTTAACTCCGATTAGAGCTGAGAGTGTCACGGTTTAGGGCTTAGGGCTTACTCCGACTATTATATAAAGAGCTAAGAGTGTCACGGTTTCTCCGATTATGGAATTAGGGTCCCAAAACGATTTCCCAGTCCTCCACCAGCAGCTGCTCCGACCCAGGGGCTGTGACCGTGACATGCCGGAGGACCATCTGCGCCAAGACTTCTTTTTTTACGGTTTAGGGTTTAGGGTTTAGGGTTTGGGGTTTAGGGCTCTTTTCCACCTGCAGATACAGCTAGAACTCCTGTACTAGGAGGAGCCTGTGGTTGGGGCCTCTTTGTAGATGCGCCAAGACTTCGGGCTTGAGGCCTTTCCTTACCTTTGGTTAATAGGGAATGGAAGAAGGGTAGTAATAATAGTTATAATTGTACCCCATTCCTCCGTTCCTGGGGTTTGGGGTGAAGCTTATAGAGGTTTCGGGCTGAGGATATAAAGTGAACTCATAAAGGGTTGAAGGTTTAGGGTTCGGTATTCGGGGTTGAGGATGTAGGATTAATGGCGGAATGTACTCTGTGAAGTAGCTGTGCCGTTTCGGGATAATGTTGAGATTGCGCGTTCAAGACTTGTGGCTGTTGTATGGTTTCAACGTCTAAGTTTAGGGCTTGTTGCATGGTAAAGGAGGTGGCATGAGATAGGATGAGATAAGATAAGGCGAGGGGTGAGGCGGGCAGAGGTGAGAGGTGTGAAGTGTGGTGATGTGTGGTGATGTGTGGTGATGTGTGGTGATGTGTAGTGATGTGTGGTGATGTGTGGTGATGTGTGGTGATGTGTGGTGATGTGTGGTGATGTGTGGTGAAGGGGTGTGAATGAGTGAGTGAGTGAGTGAGTGAGTGAGTGCAAAAGCGGGCGGGCAGCCAAAAATGCCTGAACTCAGGCCCTAAACCCTAAACTCTAGACCCCGAAGCCCTTAACTTAGGTTCAACAAGCGGGCCTAAACCCTAAAGCCCTAAAAGCGGCCCGCAAACCAGAACCTTACGTTGCCTGCTCTGGCGCGGATGGAGAAGCCGCGAAGCCCGCCTCGGCCTCAGTGTCTAGCGTTCTGAGTTTGAGGGATCACGGGACTTAGTAACTAGGGTTATAATTAAGGTAGCTATACTCATAATTACTTATAACCCCAATTAAGGTATTTGAGGCTTAGGTTTACTGTTGAGGGCTTGGGGTGTACCTTATACAAGGAAATCATAATAGGGAAACCCTAAAAAAAAGGTAGGTTCTTCAGGTTAAAGGTAGGGTTTAGAGGAATAAGATACTGCTTGAGGGGTTCAGGATTCCGGGCTTTCACATCCTAGGGTTGAAGGTGTCAGGCTCTACAATAACAAGGCTTGGGGGTTTCATGCTTAGAGGGGCATGGGACTTAGAAACTAGGGTTATAATTAAGGTAACTATACTTATAATTACTAACTCCAATTAAGGTGCTTATAACCATACTTACTAAGTTTCATGATCCTCTAAGTGGTGTATGTATACCTTAAACTGTCTAAGGCCTGGGGTCTCGTTCACAGGTTTGAGGGTTTAAGGTTTGGAGTCTAGGGGGTGTAGGGTTCTGGAATTAGGATTTGGAGTGGAGGGTTGATACATGTAAGGCTCCCGAGCATTCCGAAGGTTCTGGTCTTGAGTGGGCGTCCAGAGAAGTGTCAAGTTGACCGAAAGGCTTGGTTTGGGGTTTAGGCTTTCGGGTTTAGGGTTTAGGGCTTAGGATTTAGGGTTTAGGTTGGCGCACAAGATCTCCCGAACAAGCTGGCTTGGACCTGAGATCGGCAGGAATGAGGGGCGCGTCTGTGAAACCACCCGAAGACCCGGCAAAGTAAGCCGCTGTGTGCTATGCCCTAGTAATTAGAATAGGGTTTTGGGGCCCATTATACTAGAACTTTTCAGGAACACCCCAAATAGAATAGGTAATTATCGAGGCCCCTGTAGTACTTGTACCTGATAGCCCGAAGCAGAGTTTGGTACCTGTGAGCAAACACCTAAAACCTCAACGTCCGCAACCCGGAAGCTATCCCCATCTTAAGCCCCAAAGCCTGATCCCGGAAGCCCTAAAGCCCAACCGAAGACACTGAAGCCCTAAACCCTAAACCCTAATCCTAAACTAGGAAACCTGCAACCAAGCCCTACAGCCTAAACCCCCTCCCCCCAAGCTGTCACTTCCGACGGTTAACGTTCAAACTTTCATGAGAATACTGCTAATCACAACAACCCTTAGCCCTACTGTAAAGCACAATAACAGAAAAAAACTAACGTCTGAGAAGGAAGGGTAACCCGCAGAGGAGCCCTGCCCCTAGTGAACCCTAAACCCTGAACTCCTAAACCCCCTAAACCCCCTACACCCCCTAAACCCCAAAACCCCTAAACCCCCAAAATCCTAAACTCTCCCCAAAACCCGAAACTCTAAGAGCCAAAATGCCATGTCCAGGTCAACGACTCCTTCGCGGAGGCTGAGTTTTCTGGGGAACTGGTTGGGTACGGCCCCCACTCAGAAATAGTTGGACCTTAATAGTAGCCCTATTATAGACTCTTACTGTATACGGGCCGTACCTAAGGAACCGCCGGCTCGGCGGCCGTAGGTTTGAGCTTCAGAGCTCAGAGCTCAGAGTTTGGGAGTTTCCGAAAATTTGGGGGGGGGGGGGGGGGGGGGGGGGGTACCTTATAAGGGCTCCTTAAAGGGATCCCATACGGGTTCTATAAAGGGTTTAGGGTCTAGAGTTTCCGAAAATTAGGGGGTACCTTATTTTGGGGTCCTTATAATAATTGGATCCTACTATTTAGGGTACTTTAGTAGGGTCCCCTATTAGAAACTCCCAGTTTGGGTCAGAGCTTCCGGATAGGGCTGCTACAAGAGAGCCTTAATAAATAGAATAGGGCTTTGGGGCCCCTTATACTATACTCATACAAAGGAGCCCCTGAAAAATAGTATTGGTAATTCTTAAGGCCCCTATATTGGGGTTAAGGTTTCTGGGCTTGGTTCAATGTTTGGGGTTGCCGGGCTTAAGGTGCTGGGAGACCTTGCGGTGTTAGGCTTTGCAGGCCTTGATGAAACTAATATGGGAGTTTCCGAAAATGGGGGACCCTAATATAATACCCTCAATAGTAGGATCCTTATTGTGAGGACCCCAAATAAGGTACCCCTAATTTTCGGAAACTCCGATATGGCGGCCTCAACAAGAAGAATAGGGCCTTGACGGGGTATAGAAACGCTAAATGTTACGACCCCTTTGTTCACCTGAACTGAAAGCACAAGGAAAGAACTGAACTCGACATGTGCTTGTCCACCAGAATCGTCGAGGGCTTTTGTCTCTCAATGCTCGAAATCTTCCGAACCTAAACTCTGCGAACTCACAGTTCAAGCCCATGAAATCTTCGTGTCATACCATACCGCAAACCAGAACACTATGTCAAATCCTTCAAGCAGCTCAACCAGAAGCACCTCACACTACCCACAAGCCACAGTGTGGAAGAGCATCCAGCACTAGGTTCGATCCTCACGTAAGGCCTGAAGTTAGCAGTGCGTGCTGAAAACATGCCAGGCACGGTGCTGAGGACATGGACAAAAACCGGAAAACCCCTGAACCCTAAACCCCACATTGTCCGAAGGACTCCGCTCCTTGCAGTTCTGCTTCAGCTCGGCGCTTTGCATCTTCGCGTTCGGCCCCCTTTGCCCAAGAGCCGGTGTCGAGAGTCGGGGGAACTTCGAGATGCTTACCTTTGGTAGGGAATGGAAGAATGGTAGTATTAGTAGATATAATTGTACCCCATTCCTCCATTCCCTACTAAGCAAAGGTAAGAACGGAGGGAAACACCCAGGACGGGCGGTGCATGTGGCAAAAAGTAGTCAGCAGCGGAAGTAGGAGCAGCAGCTGCAGCGGCAGCATAGGAGTGGTAAGTAGGAGGCGTCGTCGTGGTGGTGGTCGTCGCCTCATCATTCGTGTCCTCGTCTTCGTGGTCGTCGCAGGTGGAAGCTGCCGTAGCACCACCAGCAGGATAAGAGCAACGCTAGTCCAAAGC
This sequence comes from Symbiodinium sp. CCMP2592, assembly GCA_905221615.1. Lineage (NCBI taxonomy): Eukaryota > Dinophyceae > Suessiales > Symbiodiniaceae > Symbiodinium > Symbiodinium sp. CCMP2592. The sequence goes on from CAJNDT010004635.1 coordinate 548,269, forward strand.
GCAAGCGTTAGATCATGACTGTCTCGTGGGTCGGCCCCAAGACGTAGGATAAGGACTAGGCTCTAAAAAATTGCGGCTGCCGTTTCAGGGATCCTTATTGTGAGGATCTTACAGTTTCGGTGTCGTTGTTTGGGAACCTTGTTGACTGAAAGTCCCATATTTCCCCTTAAGACCATGCTAGTATGATTAGAAATGTGAAACCACGTAAAAAAAACTCGAGACTAGCTATAAGACCCGTAGCTGTTCTCAAACTTCCATATTTAGTCAATCAGGGCTTTAGGCAGTTCAGAAGCTCTCAGCTCCGAACATCATCCCATCCATGAATGAAACCTTGGGGCCTTTAAGGCTGTGGTTTTTCCAGACCCAAGAGTAGCCTAGGAATAAAAAGGGTGCCCTTTTTGGTTTAAAGGGGCTTATAAGGGAACCGGAACCCCCAAAAAAGGGAATAAGGGCCTACTCTAGGTCCTAGTTTATGGTTGTAGACTTTATGTGCGAGGCTTGTGTGTTTAGGGTTTCGGATTTCCAACTCACCTCCAAACCCGCCAGACAAAGACGAAGTTCGCCTTGGACCCTAAACCCATAATACTTTCCCTTGTACACCAAACCCTCGACCCAAGTCCCTCAACCCTTTACCCTGAAGCCCTAAACCCTAAACCCTCAACCCTCAAGCCCTAAACCTTAAATCCTCAACCCTGAAGCCCTAAACCCTGAAGCCCTAAGCCTTAATACAAGGAGTACCCGACCTGGCGGTTGATTTCTGCAATGTTCGCCTCTGTGTTCGGAGCTTCGTAAGGCACATGCAGTTCGGGCGTTCAGGGTTTAGGGCTTGGAGGTGAGAACAAAGAAGACCAGCACATTAGGGAGAAGTCTCGTTCGCGTCGAGGAGCATTTGAGGGATGAAGAACCTGTGAGACTGAGGTTGTGCGTGGTTTCTGGGTTTAGGGTTTACGGTTTAGGGTCAGGGACCATATATTGATGGAACACAAAGGAGAGAGGGCAATGGAAGAGGCCTCTTTTGGAACTGCCGAACCTTCAATTTCTGGCTGAGGAGGCTCCAGAGGCCAGCGCTGGGTAATGCAGGACCTGGCCCTATCACCAGAAAACCCTAGATTCCTGGAGGAACTCTGATAAAGAGCCAAGGTTTCTTAGTGTATGGATGGGCTTTAGGCTTAGGGTTTAGCATCCTGGACACCGACAAAGAGAACATGATCTGCTGCAATGACTGTGATGTCCTTGCTGATTGCGAATCAATGATTTGGAGCGTCACTGGCGCTGCCTCAATTTTGGGGTTCAGGCGGTACGAAAAAAGTGTAAACCCTAACTCTGACAGAGATTTTACACTTAGGGGCCCTTCAAAAGGCAGGTTATAGTTGGCTGTGGTTATAATAAGCCTAGACCCTAAACCCTGCACCCTGAAAAAGTCCTGCTTTTGGGGTCTAGGGTTTTGGGTTGGGTGAGATACGATATAAAGCCAATACCTTAGCCGCTCAAACGATTGGCTGAGGTTAGGAAGCTGTTGGCAAGAGCCGCAAAGGTCAAGCGCACCATGCCACCCCAACATTACAAACTGTCGCGGCCGATGGGCTTGGGACGAAAAGTTTAGTTTGAGTTCGGGGGACTTAAGCAGGGACTGAAATGCCGTTCAGCGTCCTTAAAGTTTGGGTCGGGATCTTAGGGTCCAAAGTATTTAGAGGCGAACCCCCCTCCCAAAACCTAAAACCCCTAAACCCCTAAACCCTTCAACCCCTAAGTCCAAAATCCCAAACCCCAAACCCAAAACCCCTGAACCCTAAACCCTCCTCCAACGCCCACCTGGAACCCGGCCAATCGGCTGATGCCGGCCCACCTGGTGAAGGGCTCGGCCGGCTGAACCCCATGGTTTTTTTTTGGATTCAAGATGTTAAACCCTGAGCCCCTAAACCCATGAATGCAGGAACTTGATGAAGAAACCCTGGGTCTTTGTTAGAGCTCCTGTAATGGATCCTACATATGTGGGGTTCTAGAGCCAGGGCTTATTCATCAGGTTCCTACATGAAGCGTCAACCACCAAACCTTCAACCTCAGGATTTAGGATGCAGGGTTTTGGGTTGTTTGAAGTTGTTTTCCAAGCTTAGGGCGGCAGGGCTTTGGGTTTGTAGGGTTAAGGATGCTGGTTTTTTTTGAGTTTTCGGGCTTGGGGCTTTGGGATCTTTGGGGGTTTCGGCTTGGGTCATGAGTTCAGTCTTCCAAGTCGTTAACTTTGGGATTTGGCGCTTAAGGCTTTGAGGTCCTATTGGTTTAATGAGGGCATTAGTAAAAACACGCCGCGTGCTACGTCCACAACTCGAAGAACGTCCGGCAAACAACTTGCTTCTGACATGATGCAAACCTTGACCGCGGTCAGAAGCAGCAACGTGCCATGGGACGGCCGGGGTTTTCTATGAACAACTCGGACCTCCTGGCCTGGTCATTCGTCACACGTTGCAGGTGTCTTGAATTGCTCCCTCTCTCCTTCGTTCTCCCTCTCACTCCTATCCCTCCTATCTCTCCACTCCCTCCTCTCACCTCTCCCTCTCGGGCTTATGATTAGGGTCTAGGGCGCAAGCATGGCCCCTGACATCGAAGCCTTCAAACCGTACTGCGCTACCAAATCCTTCACAGGTGCATGAAGAACTACCATTCATTCCATCTTCAACCTACAAGCCGCAGAAACACTATGATGCAAGCCTGAACACTGAGACTACGAAAACCCGAGGTTAAACTTTAACCTAAGCCCCAAGCCTCCAACCATCATCCTAAGCGGGCCCTGAGAATCTCATCTTTTGATTTGAACCCCGCTGTCGGGTTACTTGAATGCTTGAAGCGAGAACCCTAAACGCCAAACCCTAAACCCCGAAGCTCATCCTCGAAATCTGGATGTAGCTTCCTCTAGCATCCCGACAGCAAGGGACCCCCAAAAAAGGCAGCTCCAAAGTGAATCTCCCAAGTCTTGGAAGCAGCCCCAAACCCGAAATAAAGCCCGAAGCTACAAATCCTAAAGTTAAACCCAGAACCTCTGACTCCCCAACCCCACACCTGACGCCCCAAAGCCCGAGAACAGTCCATGAAACGTTGGACAAGGACAAGAACCGGGGTTAGAAGCCCTTGCTTGGCCCATCTAAACCCCTAAACCCTGAACCCGACGAAGAACCCTATAAACCCTCAAACACCTCTTTTGATCGCCAGTCTGTGCATCCTAAATCTCACATTTCCCAAACACCCAGTCATACGTAGAAAACATTCAAGCAAACACGCGAGACTTAAAGCCAAGGACACCCCAGTCAGCTCCTAAACCCCCAAACGGCTAAATCCGGCAAACCCCAACCCCTGGGCTCATCGCCAGTGGGCGAGGTTGTCGATGTTCGAGACGACGAAGGACAGAGCACTCCTTGTAGGTGTCCGATTCGGGCGTTGTTGTCTCATGGGCTTAGAGAGTTTAGGCTTCATGGTTCAGGCCTTGAGATGTTGCTGTACAGTGGCGTCGAAGGAGTTTTCCGTTTCTTTGCGTTGATATTAGTCTTTCCCTGACCCAAGTTTCCCTCTCTTATCGTAGCGATGGGGATGAGGATGACTGCAACGAACGATGCAACCTCGTGAGGATGCTACGGTGATGGTGGTGTTGCTGCTGCTGCTGCCGCCGAGGATGATGATGACGATGCGAATGATGATGAGGATGAAGGTGATGACATTGATGGTGTGGGTGAGGATGAGGATCAGGATGAGGATGAGGATGAGGATGAGGACGAGGATGATTCGGATGACTATGATGATGACAATGCTGGTGGTGGTGGTGGTGGTGGTGGTGGTGGTGGTGGTGGTGGTGGTGGTGGTGGTGGTGGTGGTGGTGGTGGTGGTGGTGGTGGTGGTGGTGGTGGTGGTGGTCATGATGATGATAATAATGATGATGATGGTGATGGTGCCGCTGGTGACGCTGGTGACTGCCATGCTGATGATGCTTGTGAAGATAGTGATTCTGGTGATGAGGTTGGTGCTGAGCGCGGGAATGGGAGGGACAATGAGAATGAGGATGATGATGCTGATGATGCTGAGAATGGGGGTGGGGATGATGATGGTGAGAGGAAGATGACGATGACGATACTGATGAGGCGGAGGTGAGGATGAGGATCAGGATGAGGAGGATGATGGTGGAGGTGGTTGTGGGGGTGGGATAGTGGGGTGGTAGCACGGGCATGAGCATCGTTGTGCTGGTGGTGTTGTTGATTGCCGTAATGAAAGTGATGGCAACCGAAAAAACATGAACTAGCGATGCCAATAACGACATTCAGGTGCTGATGGCCAAGATCGGGGTCAAAACACACAGAGCCCACCTGTAAACCCTAAAGCAAACGTTTCTTGCCATGGTGCTCAACCATGCCGAAGGCGAACTTAGCCTGAATGAAGCTTCCGTACCTGAGCTTTCGGGGATGCTCTCCTTGTGTTGGAATTTTGCAATTTTGGTGTTCAGGCTACCCCTAAATTCAGGAAACTCCAAAATTCATGCTCACGTCTGAAATGGTTTAACCTCTCATGACCACTTCATGCAGACTTCAGCATATAGGGACTTAGAGTTAAGGATGTTAAGGTGTAGGATCTGTAGGTGATGAGTGCGACGATGGGGACGGCAAAGGCCAGGGCTTCTTCTTCGGCAGTGAGCCGTGAGGGCTGGACCCCTACGGCAGGGGGCTGATCCGCGGGCTCATGGCCAACGGTCAGCTCCCCAGGCAATTTAACGGCAAGCCAGAAATTGTGTAAACCTGAGAGCTTAAACCCTGGATCCCTGAATCCCTAAGCCTGAAAGCTCTTAACCCTGAAGCTGAAGCAAACCGCTAGACTTTTATAGCCTGAACCATCAAGCCCGCATTCAATGCCGAAGTCCCGAATCCTCAAAGCTTAAGCTAGCCTTCAATCCTGAACCACACTTTCTAGGTTTCCGAGGGGCTCGATCTCGCCCCTCAGGTATGCGGGAGCCATGATCAAGTATGGGAAGAAATTGCCTCACGGGCTGTTTACTGAAAGGGCAGACTCTGGGTTGGTGGTGGGACATCTAGAATACGATCCATCTGTGCTTAGGGTCGACCCATACTGATGGTCGCAATAATTGTCAAGAAGACTCATGACAGCACTGGTCAACAATAATCCCTGACGATATTTGAGGCTTAAGGTCTACCAAGTAGCAGTAACCCAAAAGACTAACAGTAGCATAGGTCGCTTCCGGCAATTTCCTAAACCCTAAAACCCGCAAACCCACAACCTTCGAGGGCTCTGGGGCGGGGTCGGACAATATGATCATATTGGAGTTTCCAAAAATTGGGGTGCACCTTGTTTTGGGGTCCTTATAAGCAAGATCTTACTATTCAGGGCACTATGTTAGGGTCCCCTATTTTCGGAAACTCCCATACAGGAAATACAAGAACAACGTGACAGTATACCCATATAGTAGTTCAACAGAAGACTCAAGCAAAGACACCCTAGAATCCAACCGGATCTGGCGCTGGCTATTGGGGGTTTATAGGGGCTTTGGGGTTCAGGGGCTGTCGGGGTTAAGAGTTAAGAAGCTTGGCGTGAGCCTGGGGGTGTGGGGGTGGTGGGGGTTTGGGCCTAGCAGCTTGGCTTCGGGGCGCTGGGTTTAGGATTTTGCGTTTAGGGCTGCGGGGAACAAGGTAGGAAAAAAGTAGCATGCCGAGGAACGAATTGGAGCTCTGGCTCCTAGTCCCCTAGGTATATACCCTTAATATAGCTATTATATGCCCATGATATAGCCCATTATAGGGTAGGGGTCCCCATTAAGGGTCCCTCCCTTTAGGCTTCCGGGGTCTCGCAGACTCGCTTACCGGACCGACCCCAAACTCGAAGCAGTATCCGAAACCCTAAACCCCCAGAGCCGTTGTAGGGTTCCTTTAAGGGGATCTATAAGGGTACCTTTAAGGGGATTCCCTTTAAGGGATCTAGAGGGTTTTGGGGTTTAGGGTTTAGGGTGATGATATAAATCCTGCATTACCTTAAGGATGGGAATACTGGTATCTTCTTTATTATGGCTAATAATGCAGGGTTTATATCATCAACCGTAGAACCGCAAATATCTGCCCCAGCCATCTCACCTTACCTGTAATAACTGTACTAATGATAACACTAAAAGGAAGAATAGGGGTTTGGGGGTCTGGTATAGTGCGGTGTCATCAGAAAACGGGAGCCGGAGGAACAGAACTACAAATTCTTCAAGTTGCTATGGCATCCAGAACACAACAAGAAACACTTGCGATGAGGAGTGTCTGTCGGGCTTCCCGTCTAAAACCCTGAACATGAACGCTTACATGGAACCCTGTCTCATAGAACCCGTATTTAACGATCACCTGCCAATCCGAGAACCATACCAAATCATTATAGATCCTTCACAGGGTCGCTATGGAACCTAACAAGACCGTACAACAACCCCTTTATCAAACCCCTTAACATCCTTGTAAACCCTAAACCCTCTTAAACCCTGTAAACCCTTTAACCAAAGCCAACAGCAGACCTGCATATCCGTAGGATCGGCGCAGCACGCTAATGATGACCTGCGGCCAGGAATCGGTCAAAGATGTGGGAAAAGTCAAGGTTTAGGGTTTAGGGTTTAGGGTTTAGGGTTTAGTGATTTAGGGCTTAGGGTTTAAGGCTTAGGGTTTAAGGTTTACTCTAGGGTTCAGGGCTTAAAGGTCTGGGGCCAGGGATGGTTGAGGGTTTAAGGTTTGGGGTCGAAGGGTCTGTGGGTTTCAGGGTTAAGTTCGCGTTTAGGTGCTTGGAGTGTGCTGGTCCTACCACTGTACAAAGCCCCAAAACCCTAGTTCAAAGATCCTTGAAATCATGTTGTTACTTTAAAGCCTCATAAGAAGCCTTAAACCCCTAAACCTCAAGCCTAAACCCTCAAGCCTACACCCTGCACCCCTACACCCGGCCTCCCACTTAATGAGGTAGTTGTAGTTCTTCACTACGCAGCCCATGCGACGCTTGGTCTCCTTCTTCTCCTCGGCAACAATACAAATATGAGGATTGCATCGTTTTGGGGCCCAACATACTATGCACATAATAAGGAGCCCCAAAAAAATATTGATCGGTAATTATTTAAGCCCCTATAGTACCCCCCACCACTCAATCGGCTTTTGCTTTTCGACGCTTGAGTCGAATTTTGAGGGTCCGGTAGGGGATCCCTTCATTTTCACAGTTCTGTCGCGGTCCCCCCCCCGGAGTTTAGGCTTGGGCCCCACCACATGCTGCAAAAATGAGGTTCCCGGATGAAAGGATTTATTTGAGGATTCCCGTTTAGATGTTACCAGTAGTGTATGGTTTTAGGTTAAGGCTCACAAGGGTTGCTGGCAGCGCTACTCTAAGGATTACCAAAAGCGTTTGCTAAAATGGTTTGCTACAAGGGGCTACTATACTACAAGAAGGGTTGCTATCAGTAGGGCCGCCGTAAGAGCTACGATAAGGGTTACCTTCAAGTCCTGCTCCTTCGGTGGGGAAAGGAAGCTCTAAAACTGTCTTGAAGCTCTCTTCGAGCCTTACACCCGGTAACCAGCCTTTTTAAACACACCCTCACACTTACAGACTCTTTGCAGACTTAAAAAGACTCCGCCTGAGCCGGATACACTTAAGATTCTAAGTTCCTTCACCTTCGGCTGCTGCAAAGTCTAGGGTCCTTAAGTCATTAAGTGAGGGTGGTTCAACGGGGAAGGGTACAAGGGAACCTTAATGAAACCTTAAGGGAACCTTAGGGAGCACTAGAGAGAACTACGGATTAGTAGGTTATCTCCCCCCCTTAAATTCCCCCTCCCACACGGATTTTACAAGCAAAGGGCTTGGGCCACCAGCTAACCGCCTGAATCCCGAAGCCCAGACTCCAAAACACTGAAATAATCGAGGGGCCGAAACTTTAATCCCTAAATCCTGAACCATATCCGCCATAGCATCCGAGAGCCCTTTAAAGAAACTCCTATAGATCCCTTAAAAGGCCCCATAACGGACCCTTAAAGGATCCTTTAAAGGAACCCCGCTTTGGGTACCCTTGATGGAGCAGGGCAGCAGGATCTTCTCCAGAGTAGAAGGCGATTGCCTGTTCCGGTTTGGGGCTCTGGGGTTTAGGGTGTGGGATTCTTTCAGATTTGGGCTTTCGGGCGTGGGATTTCTGGAGTTTGGGGTTTTGGGCTTGCGGGGCTTTAGGGTCTGGGCTTGGGGCTCCTCAGGATGTAGGTTTTCGGCGATGTTGGGGTTTTAATATTCGAACCTCCGGGGAGTGCGGCTTGGAGTGAGGGCTTAGAGGGGGTCGGGGTTTTTGGCTTCAGGCTTAGGGTTTAAAGGGTTTTGGGGTTCAGGTTTAAGGTTGAAGGGTTTGGGGCTCAGGATTCACAGGGCTCAGAGCCCTTAAAACGTCGCAGGTTCAAGACCGAGGCCTCAAAAGTCAGAGTTTAAATTCCTCTCGGTGGATGGGTGACTATATACGGGTTTCTGCAAACCTAAGGTTTGGAGCTCAAGTCTTGGCTGCAAGCTTCTGGGTCCAGCGCTGCCGTTTAAGGCTCGACGTATTTTTAGTTGCTCTTGTTCCGGGGCTAATTATTCTGACCTGCATATTACTGCTGGGGAAGCTGCAGCTAACCCCCACATTCCAAATACCAGGTTCGAAGGCTTCAGGCTTGGATGACGGATCTGCCCAGAAGCCAGTGTAACAGATGATGAGCAAGGGTAAGCTACTTCAAAAGGTAAATGAAAGGGAGACTAGCTTTAAGGAATATTGTAAGCTGGCGATAAGCCTTGCTACACAACAAGGGCCAACAAAAATGCGGCGGCTATGGTTTTTCAGTTCTCAGTCTTGTAAAGGTCGTTGGCGCATGAGTAAGACACCCCCAATTCCAAACTCACCACTTTACATATTTTAGCCACCGGAATCTGCAAAATGATGCTAATAATTCAGGAAAGCTGGAACCACGATCACCCTGTCGAAGCCTCTGCATTGTTTCGGATGTGGACAAGCCCATATCGAAAGTCAGCTTCGTACCCTGGCGCGGGAGCAGCTTGTCACCAGATGTTGAATCACACACGTTCGATGTTAATGCGCTAAGCCCTTCAAGCACCGCGCTTTACGCCGGTTATCTAAACTTGCGTAATTTATTATAGAACCGTCACCAGCGGCCATATGGGTGGTTGTCAATATTAGGGTACCTTTTTGGGTCCTTATTATAGTACGGCACCTAATATTTAGGGTGCCCAAAAAAGGACCATAATTTTGACAACTACCCATATAGAGGCCTTCTTGAAACCGATGTGGAGTCTTCGTACACAACCCTATGTAGTAGAAACAACACGATCACTCACCACAGCAGAGAAATAATGCCGCCACTGTCAAGAACAAAACACATTAATTACAAGCAAGAACAACCTTTCTTCAAGCAGGCCGGGAAAGCACTTGAGGTTGAAGTTCGGGCAAAAAAACCCAAGCTTGCAAACTTCACTGAACACGGTTTGCCTAGCTCCACCTGGGTCCCAAGGTTACGTTGGCAATTATGGGCAATCCAAAGTGACAAACGGCTAGTAACTAGACTTCCGAAGGCTCAAAATCTAGGTGTTGGGAGCTTTCTGGCTGTTTTGACCGGAAAAATCAGCAAAGGGCCATTGCTATCAGATCGCAACAAATCGGTTTCAGCCGTGTGGGCTTCGACTGCAGGAGCCTGAGCACGTGCACCAAAACGGCAATGCGGGAGGAACAACCCTGGCAGCTGAAGGACAAACACGACACGGCAGGAGTCGGAATTGGATGCTCCTCGTGAAAATCAAGTGGCCAAGCAGTCAGAAGTTGAAACGTGCAACATCTCGCAACTCAAGCCGCGATCAGGACGTGTGTGAAACAGCTCCGGCACATCGGTGCCAAAGTGAGCTGCAGGAGTGGGCCAAATTTCTTGGATTGGGCGCTCTTGGTACGTGAGAACTTGCGCCAACCTTGGCTGGGCGACTATAGGTGCCACTTGCACGCGCATGCCGATATGCCAACCAGGGCTCCAATTCGTGTTGAGCCCCGTCCTTGTCGATGATTTGTCTTTCTAGCTTTCCAACACGGCCTCTGTCACAGTGACCTCAGGGATGTCGCTGCAAGCAGTACCCAACGGCGTGTATTGCGTTGCATCCAGCAACTAACCTGCAGCTTCAGATGCTGCTTGGGGCTGGATGTTCTCCGAATACGTATACTCGTAAAACCCTTGCGCATCGCTCAGATGTCCAACAAAGGCGGGTGCCTAGCCACGCGCAGTTGGCGTCTGCGACTGTGACAAAGCCATGTCGGGGCAAGCAGCTACACGAATTGACATCATGTCATTGTGTCGAGACGCCCTCAATGCTCTTTGGCCCATCAAGTGAAGCCATGGTGCACACGGAGGTGCCCTCCGCGGGGGCGAGGGCGGTGGAAGCATCGACGCGCTAGCATCCCCCAGCACCAGTCACTCATTTCTTTTTTTCCTAGGCAAAACTAGCGACGATGGTGCCCGCGGCGGCATTTTGACGAACTCGTCCGTTGACCGTAGAACTATCTCCTCTAAACTCTTGACCTCTGCAACTTTCGAGTGCCTTGCTCGTTTCCTAGTGCGTTTCGCAACAAAGGCTAGATGAACAATGCGAAGTCAAGATAGATGTTTGGCTGACGTGGCTCTAGTTTCTTCCCTTTGCTCTGACACATGCGCAGCCACGCGTGCCCAGCATAACCGAGGCACTGTCACTTCTCACTTCAACCACCTGGAGTAGTGCACATGCAATGAGGTCATGTGGAACAACCCTCGGAAGCACGGCAACACGCGGAAACAGGACATGACCACATGCATGGACCGCAATTCACAACGGACCTAGCGACATCATTAGACTTGCGCGTTTGTAAGCACCACTTACATGCTGGTAAACTTTTACGCGGCACAGCTTGGCTTCAGTTCGAGAGCCCGAGCCTCATGTCAACCTTAAAGTTCATAGGTAAGATGGGATAGTCATCAGTGATCGAGAGCTTAATTTTGATCCGCTTCGGCCCGGCCGGGGGTTCCCCTCCCACTGCCGGGGCCCTTATCCTCGGGCCCTTCCTTCTGAGATTCTGAAGCAGGATTGTGGGCTTGGGTGAAGGACCCCCTTCATTTTCTTCACATCTCAAATCGGCACAAACAGAAGGTTTCTGCCTCTGCCGGGCCGAGGCGGGCAGCGCGGATCATTCACGGTGACCCTACCTTCCTAAACCCCCACCCTAAACCCCTAAACAAATCCTGACGCTTGAAATTTTAAAACCCACTATCAAGGCAAGAGCTCCACAGCATGAACCTAATGACTAATGACCCGAAATTTTACACCCTTGCGTCGCGGGGAGCTGGGTTAAGGGTGCAGTCTTTGTGGTTTGGGGTGTAGGGTTTCAAGGTCTGGGATGAATGCCTCGGGGTGAGGGATGTAGGCATCGGCTGTCAGGGTTTAGGGCTGAGCCCACAAATCCCGGACGCGCTCGAGACTTACGTGCCGGGGCTGCGCAGCTGATTGTAGTTGATGCGCACGAGCTTATGGCTGGCCAAGATCAGGATGACCTGAGGGCTTGGGGCGTAGGGAGAGCACCCAAATGGTTCACAGCGCACTCGGCATGCACAAAGACTCTATGTCCATGCATCAAGCCATACGATAGTATTATAGGGGCATCACTAAGCAGAGTAGGGTTTTGGGGTACGCTATGATACAAGACCTCCAGGGCAAACAAACCCTAAACCCTAAATCCAACACCGCGGCCGAGGAACAGTGGCGGCCCCAGAGTAGATAAAGAGTGCAAAGGTCAGCTTCCGGCCTCGGAGAGCCAAGGTTTAGGGTTCAGGGTTTATAGTAAGGATCAGCAGTCAGTAGTAAGTAGTCGTCATTAGTCGTAAGTAGTAGTAAGTCGTACTAACTAGCAGGAAGTAGTAGTGTAGGGCTTTGGGGTGTGAAGGTGTAGGGTTTCGGGGTTGCGGCTTCTCTGTTGGGTTTTTATGGTTCAGCGTTCAGGCTCCGGGTTGCGGACGGTCTGAGGATGCGAGCTTTACAGGGGACATGGAGCTTGAAATGCTTTCTGACCCTATGAGGGTCCCATTTTCAGAAACCCCAGATATGCCAAGCAAACCAATACAAAGAGGTCGGAGTAACTATGTTCTATTGAATGAGTGTGTGAATGTGGGGTGTGAGAGAACTATTCAGAATCAACGAAACTTCGGTGCCGTTTTCTCTTCACTTCAGGAAGGAAGGACTTCAGTTTATTGTAGTATATTGCAGTATATTATAGTATATTTTCATAGAATAGTATATTTCTCTACTTGAGGCGCGTGCGAAGGACTCCAACCCGTGACACTCAACCCCTAAACCCTCAGCCCTACAGTTGCATCCAACAAGCCTGGCCAAAGAAGCAACCCTAAACCCTAAACCTCAAAATCAACCCTCCCCCCAAATCAGGAAAATCGCATTGGGTAGTTGTCAAAATTAAGGTCCCTTTTTGGGTACCCTGAATATGAGGTGCCGTATTATCATAAGGATCCAAAAAGGGAGCCTGATTTTGACAACCACCCGTATAAGAACCCCTAAATAACGCTTAAATACTCAGACCCGGCCCTGGTTGAGATTGCAAGTTCTCGATCTAGGGCTTAGGATTTCGGGTTCTGGATGAAATTGCACATAGAAGGACCCTAAGTACAGCTTATCGGAACCCTTATGGTCCTCAATAGCGGGTAGTTGCAGTATACTAGAGGGTATTTGTTCAGGTAGCCCTTATGCGCATGAATGAGACCAATGCTTCAATTCCCTACGAAATCCTGAAGCCCCCAACAGCACCCCCAAGACGCTGGAGCCTCAATTTGCCCTCAAGTGATTCCTGAACCAGCGGCTCTCAAGGCGTCCCGGTTTAGGGGTTTAGGAGTTTAGGGGTTTAGGGCTAAGGGTTGTTAAAGTTTTGGGTTTAGGCCTCTCCTGCGTTGCTGAGGCTTCGGCTGATCTCCCAGAGAACTGCGATGTTTAGCACCTGGAAATGCCGTTATAAGCCCTTAAAGCCCTGCTGACCTAAATCCTTAAAGTCCCAACATGTTCGAAGCATACGGCCCTAATTCCCCAAAACCCTCAAGCTCCAGCTTCGAAAGTTGGGTCTAGCTTTTGGGGCTTGTCTCAAGTTTAGGGTTCAAGCTTCAAATGAGAAATAAGGGCTTTGCATCTTCTAGGTTTAGGTCTTAGGCTTGGCAGGGACGTCTGGTCTTGGTGCTGAACGAGAAGGGTTAGGCGTCGATCATCCTTGCGAAAATCGGTGCTAAGGACCATAAGGGCTCCGTGAAAGGGGGCGGGGTCGCGGTTTTGTTGTTGTTTGCTGCTGCGGGCATTAAGACTCTCACTTGTTTTTCGTGCGCTGGGTAGACTGGGTAGAAGGTGTTTTGGGAGTATCGGCAAGCCCAAATCCAAGACTCGTGCCCAAACCCTGAGACCTTATAGAACCCTATAACCCAGTCTCCAAACGCTTTCAAAATCCGGGTAACGGCCACTGGACCCAAAAGGCCTTAAGCTCCAAACTCTATCCGAAAGTCCCCGAGTCTTGAATGTTATTCAGACCAGTGGGCTCTTTACAGACTGTTCGGTGTTCTTTGGGTCTCCTCATTATCTTTTACAAGTTCTTTGGTTGATGTAAGGAACATACTCTTACTTACGTTATGACAGGATCCGCGCCCGTAAATCCTGACCTGGATTCGGGTGCAATCGAGCCGCGAAAGTCAGCAATGCATCGACGGCACCGACCTCATGGACCCAGGCGGACATACAGCAGACTCCATAAACTTGGAAAGCGGAATAAGGCCAAATAGTGCTGGGGTTCCCTATACATTTATAAGTACCTTAATTGGGGATATAAGTAATTATAGGTATAGTCACCTTATATAATTATAACCCTAGTCAATACGTCCCATGATCCTCTAAGTACTCTTAAGGATTGAGGCTATTGGGGTTTCCAACTTTTGGGCTTCTACTGTAACCCTTCGAGTCTCGAGCCGGATTCTTTAGGGTTTAGGGTTTAGGTTTAGGGTTTAAGGTTTAGGGATTAGGCTTTCAGGATTAAGTTTAGGGTGTAGGGTTTAGGGTTTAGGGTTTAGGCTTTAAGGATTAAGTTTAGGTTGTAGGGTTTAGGGTTTAGGGTTTAAGGTTTAGGGTTTAAGGTTTAAGTTTAGGGTTCGGCAATTTCAGGGGGCTTGGCGGCTGTTGGGATTAAAAGTTCTGGGGCGTGGGGGTCGTGAGTTGGAAACCCGAGGATCAGAGTGCTGCCTGCCCTTCACACCCCAAACCCGTAAAGCCTTAAACTTCTCATGACGCTATCACCCAATCATCATCCAATGTACCTATACTTGTCCTAGGGCTGTGAGAACTGCAACTAGGTGACTACCCTGAATCTCCGGCTGATCCTGGATGTTTCTTGTAATTCACGGGCCTAAATATTATTTAGGCACTCCAATGACCATGTTTCCAACACAAGCCTCAGAATTGCAGCCGAATCGTTGGAAAAGAATCGAAAACCCTTTCATAGCTTGCTCTGTGTACAGTATCCGGGTTCTCCCCCAAGTCCAGAACCTTGAAAGCACGAACCCAAATCTGAAAACACTCTCAGCTCTGAAAAAGAAGCGAAGGCGCCGTGAAGGAAAGACTCTCTCTTGTGAAGCTTCTCACATCCTGAGTGGTCGCAGAAACAAACTACAAACCTCTGGCCTTAGGGCTTTAGAGGATTTGGCGATGGTAAGGGACAACAAGGCCCTAGGGCTTCAGGTTTGGTAAGGGCCCTCCACGCGTTGAGCGGGTCGCTGCCCTGTCGGCCAGTGGCAAAACTGAGGGTCTTAATACTTAACATAGCACACGTTTGCTTTAATCAGGAAGCCTGCAGAAGGGCATGCTTCACTCGACGTCTGTATTGCAAGAGTCTTGATCTTGAAATCTTGAGTAAGGCCTTTAAGCCACACTCAGAATGCCAAGAGAAGCCCAACATCTTGTGCCGCTAGGCTGACTGCTGACTGCGCATGTGCACAGCTATAGGTAGCTTTGTACATCGGCACAGACATGTAATTAAACTAACCCCAAGGTTGCTACACAATATACCATCACTGCTTGAATAAATGACCACATTCTGAACTCATGTGAAAGACCTGAGGGAAGACGAATCTTCCCTGACCGTTCGGACTGTGGCAACCTAAAGACCCTAAATCCTAAACCCTAAACCCTGAAGGCCAAATCCTAAACCCTACACCCTAAACCCTAAAGCCTAAACCCTAAACCCTGAAACCCTGAACCCTAAACCCTACACCCTGAACCCAAAAGCCTAAACCCTGAAACCCTGAACCCTAAAACCAGAGCCTCAAAGGCCCAACGACATCCTGTACCTGAGGAGTTGATAGGGTTTTGGTGACCGTCAGCGTCGCAGGGTTTGGGGCGGCAGCTTCCAAAAACTAAAAATCCGAAAGCCCTGAGGCAATCTTGTAAAGCATCTAAGGTGCTAAAATGAAATCCTAGAGATCCCTGAACCCTGAAATCTTCTCTTGAGATGCGTCTCGTCAGCGATTCGCTGATCCGGGTTGTCCACCTCCGTGTTCGACTCATCGTTGGGGTTGATGTCCTGAAGGCTTCGAGGTTTAGGGTTTCGGGGGCTTCGAGATCTCGAGGGCTTTTGAAGGCTTTGGGCCTGGTCCTTGAGGGCTCTAATCTAGGGGCCCTAATAACTAGAATAGGGTTTTGGGGCCCATTATGCCAGCTATAGGAGGAAAAAAAGAATAGTCTAGGTAATTATTTAAGCCCCTATGTCGTTAGGGTCCGCGGTCTCAGATGTGGGGCTCAGGGTTTGACGGTGGAAGCACCCAGGCGAGCACCAGCCATGCAGAAATTGCAGGCTTGAGTTCCGACGACACCTGCATTGCTGCTTAGACCAAGGGTCCGATATCAGCAAAAATCCAACCACAGCCAAGATATGAACGAAGCAGACAAGCATGTTGCTTCGCAAACTGCACGGAGGGACAGGGACGTACGGGGAGGGCGGGGGAGGGCGAGAGAGCCAGGCAGCAAAAGAGAGAGAGAGAGAGGAAGAGAGACAGAGAGATTTCGGAAGCATGAACCTTTGTAAATAGAGCAACTGCAAAGCCTGCAATTCTTGAGCAATATGGGAGTCTGCACACCTTGATATGTACACGTATGCATGTAAGGACAAGTTGATGGATGCAGTTACGAATCCATGCATGTATGCGCATGTAGAAAAAGCAGATGTATCCGGATGCGTATTCATACAGATATATATATATATATATATATATGCTCACACACACACACACGCAGAAGCCATCACGAGCTCACAGTGAGAAAGATGCATGCACAAACGGAGACAGATCCCTGAACGCCGCACCCTATTGAATGACTGCTGACCTATAGATACACGAACCAAGTACTGACCTGAGGGCCCAACCAGGGGGCAATGATCCCTACATGGAACCCCATGTCCTTCCCGAGTCAATCCCGGATCGCACAAACTCCTAGTATAGGGGCCTTAATAGTTAGAATAAGATTTTGGGAACCAGTATACTATAAGAATCATAAGGAACCCCAAAAAAACAGTAGTGGTAAATATTTATGCCCCTATATGACACCCTTTTCCCCGGACTCCAAACCCGAAGCCCGGCGTAAACCCTCGCTGCTATTGCTGCGACTACGACGAGACTCAGATAGGAAGTCTCAGAAAGTCAGGGGCCCTGCAGATTACAACTGTTGAAGGTATAAACCCTGCATTACCTTAAGGACGCTAAACTATGGGAATTATGGTACATTCCTTATTGTTGGTAATGCAGGATTTATATCATCAATACAAGGACCTCACAAAGAGGGCACCCCCTGAGCTTGAATCCCCCACCGGAACCTGCGTCCGCGTTCTAAGAAGCACATTGGCCCTGCAATCATTAGGGTTCTTGTTGAGCAATTCAATGCAAGCTACCATAGTAATCTTTAGCAAATAACGTGACTTAGTATGTACTATAGATCCGCATTGTGGTAGCTTACATTGAGGCTCTACAAGTTTGCTTTTTACGGGAAATTAAACGAGCTTCCTTACCAAGCCACTACAAGTCGTAGCTAGATAGTAGAATATACTTAAAATACCGGGATATACTATGGTATACCATAATCATGTACTCTAAGATACTATTCAAGCTCATCCCAGCACTAAATCCGAGATATACGGTTCATCCTCTTGCTCGGATTGCCGGTGAATTTCAAGCTGAATCTCTTGTTCAATTTAGGACAGGATGTTCAGCTCCCCTAATCACCACGCCAACATCTGCCGCGGCACGTAGTAGGCTCGATGATCCATGTACCTAAGTTGCCGTAAGCCCTAAACCCTAAATAAATCCCTGACCCAGTCCAGGGTTTCGGGTCTGGGGTGGGGCTCCAGCGGCGGGAAGTAGGGCACCTGGCACTCGTATGATTGCCGCAAGGACACTCACAAAGACCCGAATTAGCCTGCCCCATTTTGACCTCAACCCCGGTCCCTTAAGCCACAAACCCTCAACCACCCCTCCAACAAAAGACGGCCCAAGTGCGCGTCGATGAAGTTCCGTGTCAGCCAGTCTCTCCAAAGGATGGACAGCTTGGCGGTGCACCAGAACTGTGCGCTTCGGATCCTTCGCAGTGGCACGTACAGGCTTTGCATGAGACCGTGCAGGGCTTGTTTAGATTTTACAGGGGGTTCGATAAAATAAAAGGGAAGCGGGTTGTCAGGGGTTTGATACCGGAGGTATAGCAGGATTCGAGAGCTCAGGGGCTCTAGAGGCTTAAGGGTCCTCAATCTGTCTGGGCTTCGGGAGTTTCGGACTTCAAGGTGCGCTTTAATGATAAGAGTAGTTCTCTAAATTTTTTTAAGGCGACCCTAACAAAGGACCCTTATAGTAGCCCCATCGAAACCTATAAAAACCCGTATAGATTCCTCTGCGGGACCCGAAAACGGACCAAAGTCCAGAGCTACCGATATGCAGCTTCGGTTTTGTGGGGGTCTTTTGGGCTGCACTCAGAGGCGCCTTCTAAATTCACAAATTAACGGAATCACACAACCGTACTCTAAACACCAAAACCGTATCACAGAAAGTCCTGAAGCCTACGCCCTAATACCCAAGACTCCAGAACCCTGAACGCCGGTCCCCAAAACCGCACAGCTCTACAACAAGTCCTAAAGCCCTATAGAGTCAAAAAGACTCAAGACCAGGCGCGGGAGGGCTACGATGAAGCAGGCTGCGTACATGCCGATGACCTTGTACGTCAGCTTCTCATCCTGGAACAAAAACTTTCCTTTAAGGGTTCCTACAACGGCTCCAGAAAGGGCTTCTATAAGTGCAGCTTTAAGGGTTCAACTGCAGGGTATAGGTGTCCGGATTTGGGGCAGCCGGGTCAGAGCTTTAGGAAGGTAGAGTGTCGAGTCAGGAATACAGGGTTGCAGGATCATTTTCTGGCTCACTTGAGGCCCTCGTTTAGAACAACTGCATGCGCAAGCCTCCCTAAACCCTAAACCCTCAACAGTATGAGACCTACAGCAGCTGCAAAGCACCAGCGAACCGAAGCCTTGTGATCTAGGGGCGTTCACAATTCGAACATGGACTCGGGGCATGCCATAAGCTATCAGGGAATTCGAACGGGATACTACGACTAATTCTCCCGAACCCGATATTATGATGCCTACCCTTGTCAGGGTCGACCCGTGATCTCGGCCTGGGGGTTACGGTTTACGCGGTTTAGGGTTAAGAGCCTCAGAAACCCAGCCCTGTGTCTTATCAGGGTTCTGGCGAGGCAACGGCTAAGATGAAGCGGATGCCTACTACCGGCATTCCCACAATGAAACCACAGATATACACCCAGCAGGATTCCAAAGTAGCCGTATACATATACACACGCACTGGCCAAGACCCTAATATGAACCCTACTTCACATGGACCCTGCTGTGTTCGGGTTGTCATAGAGTTGCTTCGGGGTCAGGGTTCAGGGTTCGGATAAAGCGCCTACATACAGGCCTTTGACACGAGGGCATTGGTCAAGTCACGGGCGATGAAACCAATGCCTGTTGCAGAAAGCGCTGGGAAGGTCTTAAACCCTGAGTGCTGATAGTTAGAAGGCCTACACTGTAGTAGGTTATAGCCACAGACATAGTCGTAGGGCATGACCCCGGGATTGTGGGTCCATCGTAAACCCTGACAGAGCCTTAGTTTCGGTGACTAAAGCTTTGGGGCTCGGGCTTCATTCTGAGGCCCAGTAGCTTCACATTTTGCGGGTCTGGAGCTTTGGATGGCGGAACCTCTGGAGTTCTTAGCTGCGCTTGGTGCTACGGCCCTGCGGATCTCCGGATGGCTTCTGCGGAGTGCTCGAAGTCATCGCCCCAGTTTTCGTGTTTTCAGGGACTGTAAAGCCACAACCAAACCAAGCATGGGAGGCAGGATATGGTCTTCCTTAGAGGTCGACCCTTAACCCTTAAAAGGAACCTGTCGAAGACCTAGGAGGTCGGATGAATGAGGTTTTAGGGCTTAGAATGAGGGTATAGGGTTTAGGGGTTTAGGGGTTCGTGTAGTTATAAGTGGGGTTATAAGTCCCCTAATATGGGTTATAAGATGGCTACTAACCTTGCCTTAACCCTGAAGAACCTACCTTTTTAAGGACTTATATGAGGAAATCATAATAGGGAACCCTAAACAGGTAGGTTCTTCAGGGTTAAGGTAATCTTCAACCTTACAGAGAGAAAGGGGTTGAAAGAACGAAGCGCAGGAAGCTTTTGCTAACGAGTCTCTGGTGTTCAGGATGTTGATGACCAGGAGGATGAAAACCTCACAAAAAATGCTTATACTATAGGGGGCCTTCTTTTGACAACTAGAATAGAGTTTCGGGGCCGGTTAACGAGTATCGCCGCTACCGCTACTGCTACTGCTACTACTGGTGCTACTACTGGCACAAATAACAGTAGCAATAATAGAGGTAACGATATCAATAATTCTAATAATCCCAAAAATAACGCAAAGATACGTTTTAAGAATAGCAATATTCTTATGAATACTGACAGGAAGCCTGGCACTAAGATTAACATCACTTGTTGAGTAACACTGGGTGCCTTGTTGCTATGGGGTTTAGGTGGGTCTCTCAAGATAGACCATGAACCGGTGGCGGAGCAGGTTTTGCTAGATAGCTATGGGGATCAAAGGCAACAGTACCATTTAGCTAACAGCGAGCCTCCTGTGCAAAATCCCGAGCCAAACCTTTTCAGGCTACAGATCTCACTTCCGTACGGTTTAGGGCCACGGGCTTGATTAGGGACAATTAAGATTATTGTATAGGTCTTGGGGCACTTTCATAACGACGTCCCTGTGCAGCGAACTGCTGTTCATGTATAAACCTTTGAGGTTGCGTCGCGCTGACTCTTGCCGAAGGTGGCCCACGAACCACCCGTTCCCGGAACCTCAACCCCAAACTCTATAAACCCGCAGATCAGATTCCTCAAACCGACATGCGTCATCACACGATCAATTCAGCACCGGCAGACTTGAAAAACTGGACCTTAGGCGCGTGACAGAAAATGTAGGGGCCTTAACGTTTAGAACAGGGTTTGGGGGCATAACATGCGACAAGACTAATGGTTCTTAAAGGGGATTCATATTGTAGTATTAATGGTTCTTAAAGAGGATTAATATTAATATTGTAGTATTAATGGTTCTTAAAGGGGATTGATTAATATTGTAGTACTACGTAATGGTTCTTAAAGGGGATTAATATTACCAACGATCCCGACGCCTATGTTATCCGTTTCAACCCGGCGCTTGCAGCTTGAGGTTATCAAGAGGACTCCCCAAGAACTTCCGAATCCTCCATGTGGGTGATTGTCAAAAATATGGTACTTTTTTTGGTCCTTATTATAGTACGGCACCTAATAATTAGGGTACCCAAAAAGGGGCCATAATTTTGACAACTACCCATGTTGAGGATTGCAACGTAGGTAAATCCAAACTGAGTCTAAAACCACTATAAGGCCTCAAAATCATGAATACATCTGGCAGGCTCGTCAATCCTGGATCGAAACCAAGCATATCTTGAACAAGGGGCGATGGCACCCAGTAGGATCCAAGCCACCCACCTGGATTGTGGTGGTGGCGAAGAGTCCAAACCCTATAACCTGGATTAACAAGTAGGTCTGTTGGGTTACTTGTAGACCCTACGGAACCCTATGTGTCGAATGAATCCTAACCCTTAAAGGGAACTCCAGAAAGTTGGAATATGGTTTCGGGGTAGGATACCATATATTCTACCATAGAAGGGTTTAGGATAACCATATTCCAACTTTCGGGCTGTTACCTTAATATGAACCCTATTATGGGAACCCTAATTCCCTACTAAACCCCCATAGGCTTTTACTTTATAAGCGCAAACCACCACCTAACATCCAAAAACTTACCGCAAAGTTGGAAACCAGATCGGAGGGCTTTCGGGGTTTAGGGTTTAGGGTTTAGGGTTTTGGGTTGAGGGTTTAGGGTTTGCCGTAGAGTGGCGCAGAAGCAGAAGTAGCTTGCGACAGTGTATTTTCGAGTGCGTCGTAATATGACGATTGGCCGTTGGAACCTGATTGTGGATGGCTTTTTCTTTTATCTCTCCCACCCCACGCCGTCTGAGGCGGCCATCCTTTTAGGGTTTAGCACCTAAACTCATTCGATGGTTTTCTTTATTTCTTTAGACTAGGCCCACACAAAGAAAGGAGGGGACCTCGACTGTGGCACCAGGCCATAATGAAAATGCACATTTTATGAACAGAACTTAATAAGCAAAAACCAGCAGAAGGTTAGTCAGTTCAGGGCAGGGGGGGCCAGACACGAAATGTACACAAACAACCCTTCCAAGCACAGACCTTTGATTGATTACGGTCATCTGGCAGCGAAATGGAGCCGTCGCATCACTGTCAACTGGCGTGTTTTTCCTGTTTGGCTTCGCTCGTAATACGCGCTAGTATACAAACGAACACGAAATGTACACAAACAACCCTTGCAAGCACAGACCTTTGATTCATTACGGTCATCTGGCAGCGAAATGGAGCCGTCGCATCACTGTGAAAATTGCTTTTGGCGTGTTTTTTTCCTGTTTGGCTTCGCTCGTAATACGCGCTAGTATACAAACGAACACGAAATGTACACAAACAACCCTTCCAAGCACAGACCTTTGATTGTATATGGTCATCTGGCAGCAGAATCCGTATCGCATGTTCCACACCGAAGACACTCGCACCCTCGCAATCCCATTCACTTCCTCACTCACTCACTCCCACTCACTCACTCTGACTCCCAAACACATCCACACACCAGACATGCTTCGATCGTGCACAGCACTACTGTCGCCAGCACGCTTGCACGCTTGCACTCAGACATGCTTGCTGATCACGCACAGCACTGCTATCATCAGCACACTTGCACTCAGACATGCTTGCACGCACAGCACTGCTGTGACCAGCACGAATCTGAACCCCAGGTCTCCATAGATCCATCGCCAAGAAGACCTCCAGCCAAAGCTCATTTCTGAGTTCCTAACTGCACTAAAACCCCAAACCCTACACTCCACGAAACGCAACCCTAAAGGTCAAGACAGACAATAAATGGCGTCGATCTACTGCACATTCCGCAGCTGATCCAAAGCAGTGTCTTGCCAAGGTCTCGGCACCACCAGGTCACGACGGATCCGTCGCCAAGAAGGCCTACACTCAAGGCTGCGCTGCGCGGCACTACGAGAACAGAACGGACTGCAACAAAGTTAGGATGTATGGCACAGTCTTCAGCTGATCCAGCGGACTGCAACAAAGTTAAGATGTATGGCGCAGTCTTCAGCTGATCCAGCGTGCACTGCTCTCACACCAAGCTGTCGGCCAGGTCACGACGGATTCGTCGCTAAGAAGGGCCTCGCTCAGGGCTAATAGGTGGGCCAGACCACGCACTGCAACCAGCTTCGATATGCAGTCACATTTAGCTCTCGGCCCAGGTCACAACGGATCCGTCGGTAAGAAGACCTTTGCCAGACATGCTTGCTGATCTCGCACAGCACTGCTGTCACCAGCACACTTGCACTCAGACATGCTTGCTGATCTCGCACAGCATTACTGTCACGAGCACGTTTGCACTCGACTGCACTCGCACAGCACTGCTGTCACCAGCACGAATCTGAGCCCCAGGTCTCCATAGATCCATCGCCAAGAAAACCTCCAGCCAAAATGCTCATTTCTGAGTTCCTACCTGTACTAAAATCCCAAACCCTACACTCCACGAAACGCAACCCTAAAGGTCAAAACGGACAAGACATGGCGTCGATCTACTGCACATTCTGCAGCTGATCCAGAGCAGTGCTGTCTTGCCAAGGTCTCGGCACGACCAGGTCACGACGGATCCGTCGCCAAGAAGGCCTACACTCAAGGCTGCGCTGCGCGGCACTACAAAAACCGAACGTGTCACCAGCACACTTGCACTCAGACATGCTTGCTGATCTCGCACAGCACTACCGTCACCAGCACGCTTGCACTCAACTGCGCCTCGCACAGCACTGCTGTCACCAGCACAAATCTAAGCCCCAGGTCTCCACGGACCATCGCCAAGTGCAACACGGCTCTAGCGATGTAGCTTTTGCGTGGTAGAAAACACTGTCGAACACTTCATGCATGTGACATTGCTCTCGGAAGAAAGCAGCGCAAGTCCATGTTGCTTTTGAATGCATCAGAGAAGTGCAGACATGTTTTGTGCCTGCTTTCGGAGGCACTCTCCGTCTTTCTCTGGCTCTCTGTCACTCTCTCTTGCTCTCTCTCTCGCTCTCTTGCTCGCTCGCTCTCACTTTTAAGCCTTAAACAAACTTCCCTTGAACACTTAGGCTCGCGGCTCACTTCAACCTTCACGCTGCTGTCACGCTTGAGCCTACGATGAACCTACGGATCCCAACTGCATCCAACGCAAAGCTTGGAACACAGAAAAATATTTTGCAGGGACGCCACTCAGAAACTCTCCATTCTGGGGTGAAACAAACAATGCGATCATTTCGGAAGTCGTAGACGTGGAATGTCGCTCATTGGGATGGTTCTTCGCGGTGTTGGACAGTAGCACGTATCAACATCTTCAAAAACATCTAGGAAAATGTTCGCACGCAGCCATTCGGAATTGTCCAGCGCAGATTTGCTATCCACATCCAAATCCTCAGCTCAAAAGAAACAATATCGACGAGAACACTCTGCCGGACACGGAGACAAGTGTGTCATATGTCACCAAGACACCAACGTCAACACAATGGGTGTGGCCCAGAGGTAGACAGAATATGCGTACATACCGGTGGCGCTGTCTCCCAAACAATGCGTCTCGTTGTTGGCTTGAAGAACGGCGCGGTAATCTAAGATGAACTGAGAGTTGTTCAGGTTGTCGAGGATCCTGTGCTGGACACCGTGAAATGGAAACATGCTGCAGAGCACCAGACTCAGAAACCAGACAAGCCACAAGCCGTCATGTTCTCCATTCTTGAATTCCCGGAGGTTTAATGTTGTGGCTCCCTGCACTGTAACGACGAAGGGGTGCTTGAAGAGACTTTTCGCAAAAGATGCTTTGGCTGCGCGGCTCGGACCTTGCAAGGCATACATTTTGTAACGCCTCAGATTTGTCAGGGCATCAGGCAGCGAAATGAATGAAAGGATGCTTCACGCAACGGGCTCAAAATCCGCCAAGAGGCTCCTGCGCAAAGCGAAATTGATGCAGGAAGGCACCGAGCTTCGGGAGCAAAGGGTCATCCACTGAACGAAACGGCAACCTGGTGCTTGCCAGAATGTCCTCAACAGTTGCCTGGTACCTCTTCCTCAGCAGTCCGAAATGTCACCACAAGCGGTGCTGCATGGTGGCTTAAAAACAAAACATCTCAATTTGCGGATACGTGGCAAAACAGAAGATTTTTCTGCAGTGTGTACGACCTCTGCATTCTGCATGAAGGTCTTGTAGGAACGCCGACACTGGAGCAGATAGCGCTGGTAGGTTTCATGGCTGAGCTTCCTTACAATGACGCGTCTCGGCAAGCCAGTTGGACAAGCGAAACCACGTCTGCTAGTGTCAGTGGGGTGAAGTTAACACCCCCTAAACGACGTCTGCTAGTTTCACTTTGGACAGAATCCCCCTTCGGTTACACCCTGCATGCGCTTTTGGACAATGAGAAGCTGGACGCTCCACCACGACGTGATCCACGCTGGATTGACTTCGTAGTCCACGAATGGCCAAAAATCTGTGTAGTTCCAGAGGCTGCCAATCTTCGAAGCATACACATAAAAGTGCGCCCGTGCACGTGATATGAAGACATCCTTTCCACGGGCGTGGTTGCACTCAATATGTGGCTTGATGTTTCCGAACTGGAAGCAAGACATGTTCCTGGGACTGGAGGCTTAGATTTTCATGTATAAGAGCATGTTCAACTGGACAACGCAAAACATCAAACAGTCGTACGTTCGTGCCAGATGCGTTCTGTCAATCCGCTTTGCAAACGTGAACTGGGCATGGAGATGGACGGTGGGGATGGTTGCGCGCATGGATTGCTCAATGGTCAAGCTTGTGTGGAGGATTTGCTCCTGAAATCTTGCAGGAAATGCATTCGTGGCCCAGTCCAAATACCGTTCGACAAGGATGTGTCCAGCCGCAGTCCACCATTCAGGCCGGATGGCAAAATTCACTTTGACTACTTCAAACGGCAACCTTGCAATATTCTGAAGCGAGCAGCTGTTTGACCTTCCGGTACAAAACGATGATTGAAGGTAAGCTGGATGTCAGCGCAATGAACACGAAACGTCGACGAGTTGGCCGACTGCCCTACATCGGATGCTTGCTCTTGTACAGACTCAGGAACATCAGGAGCATGTAAAGAAGCACCACCAGCACTATTCCACAGCAAAATGGCTCTGCGAGCTTCAAGCAGTTCCGCGTCAGTTTCCAGTTTGGGTATCAAATTCTCCAAGAAGGTCTCGACATGCTCCTTGCCAGCATCCCTGGCAGCGCATGCCCCACAATTATTAATGGAAGCAACCGTGGACAAAAAACTTTGTTGAGTTGCCCAAAACCACGTCTGCTGCCTCGAGCCTAAACCTCCGGAAAGCAACCATGAAACGCAGGCCTGTTCAAACGATCTGGAGAGCTCAGATTCTGTGCCAAACGCGTGAATACGCGGATTGCTTCTCGCCGAGAAGCTTTCTGGGCGGCATCCAAATGAGTCGGCATGGCATGACAGTTCTCACTGCAGCAAGTATGTTTAAACGGCCTCTCCGCCAAAAATTGCAATTCTGTCCAGGTCTCCCCCTAGGACCGGCCTGGAGGCCCCAAGCCCCCCCTGGGGGGGGTCCCTTTTTGAAGGGGGGCCCCCAGCGCCCTGCAGGAACAGGAGCTTGGGGTTTAGGGTAATGACTTTATTAAGGGACCAGTACTGGTCCCGAGGAGAACGTGTTCCGGTACCGGGTCCGACGTGGGTGCTACGGTCCCCATGGCTGTGGAAAGGCGGGCAAGCGTATTGAGACGTTCTGCGCCATCGAGGTCGAGGGGCTTAAGCGCCGCCCCCCCACGGAGGTGGGCGGCCTAGGCCTTGAGTTTAGGGTTTAGGGTTTAGGGTTTTGGGTTTAGGGTTTAGGGTTTTGGGTTTAGGGTTTAGGGTTTAGGGTTTTCGAAACAACTTGAATTTTGGCTAGGTGTGTATTGGATGTTGAGTTTCGGGTTGAGGGTGTGCATGCTTAAGGCTTGGGGGGAAGGCTCTATTCCCTAGACCCGAAACCCTAAACCTTAACCCTAAAACCCTAAACCTTAACCCTTAAACCCCAAACCCTAAACCCTTAGGTTTCGGATTTCAAGGGACTTAAGGCAGCTTAAGGCTTGGCGGGTTTCGGGCACTGCCAAAGAGTGCCTCACCCTCTCAGGAGGGGCCCTCAGTCTCAGACGCCGGGTCTCTTTAGCGGGTTATAGGGGCTTCATACTTGGAGGATCATGCGTGTAAGTACCTCAATTGGGGCTATAAGTAATTATGAGTATAGCTACCTTAATTGTAACCCTAGTTGCTAAGTCCCATGATCCTTTAAGTGAGGGCTTCATATCCACGCGTAAAAAGAGTGACCCTCAATAAGGACCCCTATAGGTATATACCCTTAATATAGCCATTATATACCCATGATATAGCCCATTATAGGGTAGGGGTCCCCATTAAGGGTCCCTCCTTTTCCGCTTTGATCATAGGGCTTAGTAGAGGAGCTTCAGTGTTTGGAAAAGGGTTACGGGTGTATAGCATGGATATGATTCTACTAAATACTCAAACCTCTGTGTTACTTTGTCCCCGGCAAACCTGCCCACCCGAAGTATAGGAAGCCCTGAATTCAGGGATATACCCTAAACCCTAAAACCCCTTGCAAAAGTGTAGGGTGTAGGTTCTTCGCGGTTTGAATACCATGCCTAAGCCGTTAGATACACAGGCCCTTCTATTCAAGGCCTCCCTTGCGCGGCCTCTACATCCGATGAGGAAGCTTTTAACCCTACCGCCCTAAGGCCCTCAACCTTGCAGCTTTGAAAACATAAATCCTGACAACCTGAAACCTCACCGTAAACGCCTCTCGAAAGCCTACAAGGTTGATGATCTTGCGCCGGAAAACAGCAAGAAGAGAGCCAAAGCTTTCGATAAATCTTCTAACATGGGGGCCGAAGGCCGCCGGCAGTCCTCCTTCTTGCAGAGACTTGACGTCTTAGGACCGCAATGTCCGTCTTTACTCGTCGTAAAGACCGCTGCACAAAAACTTGAACAGTCTTCCAACACCAATTCTCGGGGCATGGAAACGAATTTGTTCTCGCGACGCCCGGTCAAACAGGTAATGAGCCCCCAGCGCCTCCCCATCGCCCACACACACACCCACAATAGATCACAATGCCAAGATAAACCCCCCAAAATGTGCAACAAATGCGCCAGCACCTTTGGCGCAGCCCACGGAAGTCGCATGCAAGTGAAAACAGCAAAGTAAAGGCCCCGATGGAGCTTCCACCCCATAGCCTACGATAAAGGCCTCAATCATCAGCATAGGGTTTTAAATATATCATACTAAAACTATGATAAGGAACCCCAGAAGAGCACTGGAAATCATTTATTTAGGCCCCTATATTAAACTGAATCCCTAGACATACAAGCCTGGCATCAGCCTTCGAAACCCCAAATCCCACGTTGCGAGCGAACCTGCTTGAATTCGACGGGCCCATCTTGCTCCAAAGTGCTCGGGACCAAATCCTTTAAGCTCTAAAACTTGAAACCCTACCCCCGAAAAGCTGGAAGTAAACCTCTGAAACCTTAAACCTCAAACCTAAAGCCCGAAAACCTAAAGCCCGAAAGCCTAGAGGCCTAAAGCCCCCCCTAAACCCTAAACCCTAAACCCCCCAAAGCCAGAGAGCCCTAAGGTCCTAAAGCCCCGAAGCCCCAAAGCCACAAAGCCCTGAGACCCTGAAGTAGGGACCCCAAACAGCACATAAGCATAAGCATGAAATGGAGATATCTCTACCTTATTGGCCTTCCTTTGAAAGGGGGTTTATATGGGATATCCCTCTCCTAAGTTTTGCTTATGTGCTTTTTGGGGGCCCTATCAAGCCTTCAAGCCCTAAAACCCAGAACCTGGCCTCTTGCCCTTCAGCTGGCGCCGATGGCAAAGGAAGCTGATCAGACCGAGTACGGTGAGCCCCCAAATCACACCTGAAAGAGCAAGGGGGCTTGTCGAACCCTTAATAACTGAAAGGCTCTCTTGTAAGGTATTTTAGAAGGGTTTTATGAGGGTTCGGAGTTTAGGGTGCAGGCTGAAGGGTCAGGGTTGAGGGTGTCAGTGGGCCTGCGAGCCAGGAGCCGTTGGTTTCGAACATGCTGCTGCTCATGGCGCAACAAGAACAAGGAGCTCCAGCTCATGCATTGACATGGTGAACCGATCTCGCGGGTTCCCGATCTGCAGCTGTTTCGAGGGATACGTCTGCCAAACATCTCTACTAACCAACCTCGCCAACACCTATAATCATACCATGCTTCCAACAGGTTACTCGTGAGGGCTTGCCTGATCGATCGCCCGAATCCGAAAAATTAGGAGGTCACAGGTACCATGACAGTGGACTCTGCCGACCTCGAGCTTACAGAACTTGCTGGCTCTGAAATTCTCCACTTGCAAAGGTACCATCAGAGATATAGGCATACAAACCATATAATACCATACCAGGCCTTACCGTACGATGCTATGCCATCAATAACAGACCATAGCATAGCATACCATATCATGTCATACCGTACCATGCCACACCACGGCAGACCACGCCAGACCAGACCGGACCATCCCATCCCGTGACATGTCAAGCCATTACATTACATTACAATACACTACAATCCATTATAGACATATACGCGTGCATACGAAAAGACATACACACAAGCATGCCTGTTGTATGCATGTCTTTACGTGTGATAGATAGATACATAGATAGATAGATAGATAGGCTTCTTTTTTGCGTGCCTGTTTCCTTGTTTCAAGCTTCCCAAGCCTGCAGGTCTGGAGAAGGTCTCAAGCTTCATATCCCACACTTCAACTAAGCAGTGCGCCTCCTGCGGAGTGCAGCTTCGCAGATTAGAGACTTAAGACGGCCAAGCTGATGGAAATCCTAGGGCCTTTGTTTGCGACCGAAGCCGCCCCCAGCTGGAGAGTGCCACATATTGAACATCACCCCGATGAAGCCACTGTCACCTTCCATGTCAGATATGCAGCCTTTAGGCTTCTCAACGTTCCCCCAGTTTCGGGTCCTGGGAGGTGGGATTCCCTGGGGTTGGAGGAGATCGTCGGATTTGGGGGTTAAGGCTTCGAGTTGAGCTTCCGGTGTGCCGAACCCATCCATGGCAACATAGAAGAAGCACAGAGGATTGCAAAACGAGCTGATTGAGAGCATGGACCACACTGATCGCAATGACGTCGCAATGCTGGCAACGGCGAGATCGCGAAGACATTCTTGTAAGATTCCATCAACAGTGACGCTAATTAGAGCAAGCCGTAACAGCGTGCGGTGAGAAGTTACTGATAGGGGTTGATAAACAGCCGACGCGAATGCCCAAACTCTCAACCCAATGGCCCAAGTCCCTGAACCCTAATGTAGGAGCCTTAATAGTTAGAACAAGGTTTTGGGGTATATTGCACTATAACATGGAACCCCCCACATTGGTGTAGGTAATTACTAAGGCCCCTATATTACTCAATCAGGAAGCCCTCAAAGCCGCCTGACAGCATCTTGTCTGCGATGTCTGGTGCAGCGTTTTCGAGGATGGCGACTGTCACTGAGATCAACCCGAGTGTGATTCCCGTCCTTGCGGCAACATGATAGTGCCTACCGTGCTTTTTCAGGGCTGATGAAGTCATGGTGTAAGGGTTTGCGATGGCTGTCGGGTTTAAGGTTTGCGAGTTAGGGCTGAAGGGATTTATGAGGTTAAGCGTCCAGGGCTTTAGTTTAGGATTTGAGGTGTCCAACTTGAGGGATACTGATGCGGGGCTGAGGGTTAGCTATAGGAGCCGAGTAGGGTTTTGGGGCCCATAATGCGAAACTTTCATCAGAAACCCCAAAATAGTATAGGTAATGCTGCAGGCCCCAATAGATGACACGGGATGGATAAGAGCTGGCTTGTGAGGCTTTCGGCTTCAGCGGATGTGGCTTCGGGGAGTGTTGGGGTAAAGGCTCCCTGATTCAACAAGGCGAGTGCTTGTTCACAGGCGCAGAACCGGTTTAGGGTTTAGGGTTTAGAGGGTTTAGGGTTTAGGGTTTAGGGTTTAGGGTTTAGGGTTGGGGCAATCACCCCCATACAACGGACCAAACAATGGATGCTGACAAACTTCTACCAGAATTTTCTAGAAAATCTAGTAGACACAATGGAGCATACAATGGACCCTGGCAAACTGCCGAGATCATAAACCCTCCACCCACGATGGAGTCTTGACTGCCAGGCAAGGGGCACAATGAACAGCAGGCATAGCAGCAGCCAAGAAAAATTGAAGCCAGAGGCACCATCGGTATTGAGGTAATACCTCGGCAGTTGTCGTGGGTCGGGGGCTTCGGGCTTTTCACAGGATTGCTGCAAGGCCTAAACGCAAACACGCATACCCACGCAGAAACAACACACACACACACACCAAACTGCCCCTATGCATGCCCTCCCCCTCTTTGTGGACTACCCAACTTTCCGGCTAGAGCCTTGTTACCTAGGAACTAAAAACCCAAAGAAGCCCAGGTTATGAAACCTGGTGAGGCCAGCGGTGCTTTTCAGGGGAGCTCGATCTGGGATTCACCGTCTAGGGCACCGGGGGTTCTGACTTCCGGGCCCTTGAGGTTCGGGGTTCAGGGTTTAGGGTTTAGGGCTTAGGGTTTAGGGTTTAGGGTAGGGTTTATGGGGTTTCGAGAAGGGGGTCCTAGCCAAAGTCCCACAACTCGAATCCTAAATATCTGCATTTAACCTGCAGAATGTGCGGCAATGAAATGAGGGGACCTAAACCCGGAACCATGACTCCCTTCTTTCGAATTCTGAGTCCAAAAAAATTAAGCTTAACCTGCAGAGACTGCCAAGCCTGAACCCTGACCCCTTTCGAACTCTGAGCCCCGAAAACAAATAAGCCTCGAAACCGTTCTCGTCGAAACTCCCTAAACCCGAAGCCCTAGATTCTAACCAAAGGACGGCTGTGTGAGACCACGGAGGTAGCCCGCCTTGAGTCGGGGTCCGCAAGGCTTGTTTGGTTTTCGGGGTCACTTCTCAGTACTTCTACAAGACTAACTAGCGGGGTTACTGTAAGTCGATAAAGAGCTTCTAAAAGGGCTTAGTAAGGCTAAGTGGTTTAGATTGCCGTATTTTGCTTTTGGGGTGGTGGGGGGCTTAGGACATTGTGTTGCAAGGGTTTAGGGTTTAGGTTCAGAGGTTAGGGTTTGGGATAAGGGTGATATGACTGGTATCCCTAAAGCCGAAAGCCTTTACTCTGGACCCTAACACATGCTCACCAATATTTGAGAGGGGCCCTGGTATACACCTAAGCCCTAAACCCTGAAACCTAAACGTGGACTTTCATGGTGCCCCGCACAAAAGGCGGGAACCGGCTGGTTGAGGCAGATCAGTGCACTGACCAACACCCTACCCTGTAAACCCCCAATCCGAAACCCCTAGATCCTAACTTTTTGAAACTTCGTTGAGGGAGTAAAATGGGCACAAGCATACACGCAGCAGATCAGCCAAGAAAACCGGCACAAGCATGACCAATAAAAAGAAATTCCAGGAGGGTCGGGTGATGCTAAGCGCATAGAGACGACGAGCGGCCTAGTGAATCGCTGGCTGATGTCATACACTCTACGCCCTAAACCTCCATCCTAAACCCTAAACCCTGAAACCCTGAAGCCCAAAACCCAAAACCCTAGACCCCAAAGCCTAGACCCCAAAGCCTAAACCCTGAAAGCCTGAAGCTCGAACCCCTCGAACCCCTGAAGCAGGCTTGGGCCTGCTGTCCCACGTTACGTGATGAGCAGGGCATCTTCATTCTGAGAGACGGCGGAAACTGGGCGGTGAGGGCACGTTCGGGGTCGAAGGTGTGGGGCTGAGAGTCAATGGGATTCAGGTGAGGTTATACACGTCCTCAATAGTCTTCGGAGGGGGGGTGGGGGGTGGGTGGTACTGAATGTTATAAGGGCTAAAACGGGATACGATTACGAGTGCTGAGGCAGTCTAGCGGCCAACGGTTATGCTGGGATACGAGTACCACGTTTTCCCGCAGCTATATTCAGATGTCAGAGTTTCAGAGCCACTATGACACTATGATATGATAGAACCTATTCGTACACCACGGGTCTTGTGAGAGCCCCGAACCCTATACCAGCAAACCCTGAACCCCAGAACTCTTACCCTACACCCAGAACCTCTGAACCCCTAAGCCGCAAACCCCCAAGCTGCAGGCTCTCGTTTCAGAGCCCATCGGCCTCGGGCCGCCTCCGAATTTGCCGCCTCTTCTTGGAAAATACAACAAGGGCCCTGATACATGGAAGAATATTTTTTGAGGGAGGGGGAGGAGATGTTATTATGGTATGAATATAAGGAGGAGCTCTCAGGAACAAGACTGCGACTTTCAGACCTTGCATAGCTGCGCTTGGCTTGCCAGGAATGTCAAAGATGTAAGAATTCTAGTCGGAGGGAATTCTAGTCGGAGGGTTTGAAGGCAGAATATGAGCGTTGAAAGACCACAATGGATACTGAAAGGATACAGCAAGGGTACTATAATCTACAGCATGCTGTCTCGCCGTAAATGCCGTAAATGCCGCAATCTCACACACCTACATCCTAAACCCTTCATCGTCGCCCTGGCTTCGCTCCCTTTCGAAACCCTTGATATGGTGAGAGTCCTAACCATGCCGATGCCCAGTCACTTTCAGGTCCATCGAAGCAATTCCCAGACTCACCCGGGATTTTTCCTGGGCTCAAGTATTGTGTACCTCTCGCCGTCACCAAAAGGGTCTCTCTTTCTCTCTCTCTCTCTCTCTCTCTCTCTCTCTCTCTCTCTCTCTCTCTCTCTCTCTCTCTCTCTCCGTCACTCCGCCTCACTCACTCACTCGCTCGCTCGCTCACTCACTCACTCACTCACGCTCTCTCTCTCTCTCTCTCTCTCTCTCTCTCTCTCTCTCTCTCTCTCTCTCTCTCTCTCCGACACACACACACACACACACACACATACATGCGCCCACACCCTTTGGTGCGGTTTCTGGCAGATGGTCTTCATGGAAAAAATCTAGGTTGTCGGTGAAGGCTTAGGGTTTGGCATCGAGGGTGTGGTATCTCGGGCTCTCCTGCTCAAGGTGCTGGGGCTTGGGATTATGATTTCTTAAGGTTTCGGGCCGAAGATCAGACAGAAAAGAGAAGCTAAGCAAACAGCAAACAGGATCCATACCTCTACAGCTTGGCGAAAGTAAGGGTCAGTGCATGAATCCCCAAGTCTCACACTCCCAAATGTTCGTTTAGGGCTTATGGTTTAGGGACAGTAGTGGTGCAAGCACTTGGGGTGGTTGGTGCCATGCATCTGGCTTCACCACCATCTTCGCCGACTTCTCCATCTTTTCAACGTTCTCAACCATGGTCACCTGTAGCAGGACATTTGTAGCGGCTTACATGAGCGCTTCAAGGGAACAATCCCTGAGCCCTAAACCCCAAGCCCTGATCCCTAGGCGCCAAAACGTGAACGCCGTTACGATATGATTGCTGGCCATGCCACCAATACAGTATGTAGAAGTTCTGGACTCCCTTGCTGCCTTCAACGGTCCCTAGTAGTCGTCGTCGTAGTAGTAGTAGTAGTAGTAACATAAGCCCTAACCTCTAAACCCGAAACCCCAAAACCCTAAACCCGAAACCCCAAAACCCCAAAGCCCTAAAGCCCAAAGCCCTAAACCCTAAACCCCAAACCCAAAACCCCAAAACCCCATACCCTAAAACCCCAAAATGGTGTCTGTCCGCCTTCTGGGCGCTTCGTCTGGGAGTCTTTGTGTCTCGAGCCGAACGTGCGCGCGCGGGAAGGGCTATCGGGTTTAGGGTTTTAAGGTATAGGGTTTAAGGCGTTAAGGTTTAGGGTTTAGGGCTTTAAAGTTTAGGGTTTAGGGCTTGAAGGTTTAGGGCTTTAAGGTTTAGGGTTGCAGTTTAGGGCTTAGGGCTTAGGGTTTACCCAAACTCAAAACTGTAAAAAAAAATCGGTTCTTCGGATTTAGAGTACTTAATTATGGTAGGGCTACAAGGGAATACCGAGAACCCGAAACCCTCAGCCCCAAAAGTTACCAAAACACATCGAACTCTAAACTCCCTGTAACGGGTGTTAAACAGGGGCCTTCATAATTGGAATAGGGTCTCGAGGACCTTGATACAATAATTTCTTTATTAAGAACCCCCCAAAATAGTATTGGTATTTGTTTAAACTTTTATTTAGGCACCTATATTGGGTAGAATTCGTGGCTTGCAGAGTCGGACCGGACTTGATTCACACTCTTTCTCAAGGATTATTCCGACCCCCTTTGAACATCGCCCGAAAGCGGCCGGAAGTACATGACGTATGGTATTATAAAGATATGAGAGCAACAAGGGCATACTACTACTAGTCGGTCATGAGAACTATAAGGGCATGCTACTACGAATTTGCTAGCCCCTATCTATCCTGATTCTACAGTGGCGAAGACCCCTAAGCATAAGGCCCTCGACTCTCAATCCGAGCCTCAGTGGAGCACACTGGCCTTTAAAAAAAATCCTGCAAAACCCCCGAGCGCGGAAAAGGCATCCAGTTTTATCATAAGCACTGTATCCTGTTGAGGGTGGATGGATTACGGGGTTTAGGCCGATTCATCTACCCGAAACATTAGGGCTTCGACTCCGGGGTTTGGGGCTTAGCACCTCGACACTCTAACATGAATCTACCCACACCCCTGCTACAGAAGACCTGTAAAAGAGACTCAACTGGTTTGAACGACAAAAGGGGCATGTAGGGCTTAGAGATAAGCAGGGTAGCATATCCCCGTGTACTTCTCCGCATATCCTCGTGTACTTCTCCTTCGACTGTTTAGGAACCTGATTAAGAAACCTTGGGGTTTTATTAGGGTTCTTTGTTTGAATCCAACTATTTTGGGGTCTTTGGAGCCTAGGGTTTCTTAATCAGGTTCCTACATTACAATGCTACTGCTTCTTGCCGAGGTCGAAGGAGCTGTTTGGGCTCGTCCAGATTCCCCAGAAAAGAAGTAGTAGAAGTACTAGTCTTCAGGGCTCCTCATTGCCATCATGTGTATATATCAACATCGTATAATGCACCCCACAAACTGAACATAGTATAAACCTGATTCCATGTTTTACTTTCTAAGCTTCGATGGATGTCCCAAATCTGAAACTCTGAGAGTGTATGGCTTTATGAGTAGAATAGGGCCGCAAGAGATAACAAAACGGATGTGCAAAGAACAAAATAAAACTGTACCAGCGCTGAGACTTGGACCTCTGTCACGCAACCTCAAACCCTAAACTCTCAATGCCATAATGAACCTCCTGAAAGCTAGAATACTGATCTCCAGCAACCCACCCAAACTCAAGAACCTTACACCTCAAACCCCTGAACGCTAAACCCTAAAACTCTAAAACCCTCGAAACCCCACGCCCCCAAGCCCAAAAAGCTGCAGCACACCTCGAACTCAGCAAGATTGGAGCCGACCTCGGACGAGTGGAGAGCGTAGGGGCTGGGAATTAGGATTAGGGGGACTTTTGGGGATATGGACCCTCTCAATAAGGCCCGTTTTGAAAGAGCCAGAAGTAGGGTTCAGAAGGGGTACCCTTTAACGGGTGTCCCTGACAATACTACCTAGGGCTGAGTCTTACACAGGGGCCGTGACAATTGGAAATATAGGGTTCAGGGTCCAGGGTGGCGTTCTATAAAGGATACCACGGGGGCTCTATGATATAGGGGCCTAGATTGTCGGAACAGGGTCGGTATATCCGGGTATATTATGCCACAAGTTTTATACAAGTGATACATGGGGGAGTATGTATGTAATTACTGAGTCTGATTCTTTGGAAGGTTCTTCAATGGAGTTTAGGGCTAGGGTAGGTATACCCCAAGAACCCTCATCCGCAGACCTTAGCCGCAGGTCTCAGGCGCTAAAGATTTCGAGGTTGGGGTTGGAGGACAGGGTGTCTTAGGGTTTAAGGCTTGAGGGTTTGAGGGTTGAGGGTTGGTCTTCTACGACTTGACGCCCAGATGGGAGGCAGAAAGTCTAGGGTTCAAGGGATTTACAAGAGCTACAAGGGGGTGTTGGAGAAGGCATTCCGGGTTATTTATGTAGCGGTGTTGTACGGGACTTAGTGTGCTATAAGTGCCGAATTGGCTTATGACTAAAATCCATCAGTAACTATGGAAATACCTATCAAGGGAGGGGGGGACCAGTCACAGGTCTACATCTAGACTTTGGTTGAGGGTTTAGGGTTTAGGATAAACCAACTATCTGTCAGCTTGTTTTTTTTAATGGGCTCTTTTCCGTCTGCACAAGCGTCCGAAACCCCAAAAGCTGAGGGAGCCTGTGGGCCCAACCCTGAGAACAACAGCCCAAATAGAACATTATCTGTCAGCTTTTCGAGTCTACGCTTTCTGCCAATGGAGTCTCAGGGCTGATGGCTTTCCCCCAGCCGGGCTGACGAAGTGAGGTTAGGGTTTAGGGTTTAGGGCTTTAGGGTTTAGGGTTTAGGGCTTAGGGTTATTTCGGTCGGCCTCCAGCCCAAGAAGCCTAGCTTCTTCAAGACATGCAGAAGGGAGTCATGAGATTAAATCCTGAGAATGTAGGTTCAGCGTGGGTTTAGCTAGGATTGAGCGCGCTTGAACCTGCGACTGGCTTAGGGGGGCCACCTCCGAGACACCATGCCACCTGCAAACTCTGAATCTTCACGGAACTAAACTTAAAACCCCAGGCCACCCTAACCGCTAGACGGTTGTGAGGTGGTGCAAAGGGGCCTGTGCAGTTAGTAGTACCCCTGTTCCTGCAGTTGGTGGCAAGAACAGGGTCAAACTGAAAAACTGTAAATGAAGTCGCGAATCTCGTATAATTTAATCTCCAGTCACCTACTCATTCAAAGGTTATGCCCTCCAGTCTACTGACGATACCCTGACAACACACAGGCAAAGAGGGTGTAGGCTACTAGGGCGACACACAAATTCTCGAGGCTCTGTTGACCAGTCTAAACCCCTACAAACCCCTATACCTGCACGCACACACTGACACAGGCAAGCACATTACGTTCATGAGAAAGACAACAATGAGGGTGTGAGTAACAAGTATTGCAACAAAGACAACCCTTGACCCCAGGCTTAGGGTTTAGCATTTTTACGACAAGCATCTAAAAATCTCAACCCTAGATGCTGGACTAACCAAACTCAGGAACTGTAGGCAACAATGCAAAATCATATCCTTCAGAAACTCGAACCTGAAGCCCCAAAACTACAACCTGAACCCAAGACCGGACAAACCTGGATCCTCTGCCCCTCTCCTACCTGCAAGAAGAGCACAACGGCTATGAAGGCCTGACATGAAATCTACAGATGTTCAGGCTTTGGTTCTTCTTGCTACGGGCCCTCTAGTCTAACGGGTCTGTAGGAATGGGTCAGTGTACGATGTCGTGGTTGAGAGCTTTCGAGTCCCAAGTCTCTTGGATCTTTGAGTTTGAGGATGTAAGATTGAAACGGCTAGGGGTCATGCTCGTGATGGACGGAGTGCTTGGAGCGGATGCCTTAGGGCCTAACGCATGTAGAAGCCTTTATAGAGCCCTTATGGAATCGAAATAATACCTATCCCGACCCTGCCTATGCCAATTTTCGTCTGAGACTCAGGTGTAAATGCTTTTCAACATAGGCTAGGGCTTGGAGAACCGATGGTGTTTCAGCACATGTTGCAGGATCTGGTGCTTCTGCAAACCACGAGGTAAGTATGTAAGTATGTACAAATGTTTGTATGTATGTATGTATGTAAGCAGGTATTTACGCATATCGCTTGTACGTATGTATGTATGCACGTCTGCATGCATGGGTGTGCAGGCATGCATGTGTATGACATGTAAATGAACATAGGGCTTCCAGCGCGGAACTTTCCCGCTGCGCTTCGCATTGTCGGCTTTAGGCGGGCTCCATACAGGCCATGTATGTGTATGTATGTGTAAGAACATGCTTGTACATATGTGCATATATACATGTATGCTTAGGTATACGAATATGCAGGTATATGTGCATGCGTCAGGTGTTTACATGCGTGTGCATATGTACATGGATAACTACGTGCATGTGCACTTGTATGCATATGTCTACTTGAAGGGAAACTTGTACAAATGAAGATATGTACCTCAATACGCAGGTGTATGTGCGATGAAATCTTAGTATGTGCATAAGTTATGCTTCTCATATGTAACTAAGTGTGTCAGCATATGTGCGCGCATATCCATGTGTGCATCTGCATCTCTATGTCTATATATACAAGTCTACCCACACATATACATATAGCTATATATGCAGACACCTGAATATACCTATATGCATATATACATATGTGCCATACATAGGACTGTATATCCACATGTCTGTGCACCTAATACCTAAATATCTGAATGTCAGTTTATCTATGTATCTTCATGTCTGTAGCGGGTAAAACATTTCGTATGTATATACAAAGATCTATCTGTATATATATGTACCTGTATATCTAAACAGATACATACCTAGATATCTCTGTGGCTTTATATCTGCTAGCCTTCATATCTGTATATCTACATATCTGCGATCTGCATACCCATATGCTTCGTATGCACCTGAACATGCGTCCACGCATTTATGTGTACGAGCCTGTATACATTAGGTATACGTATACGCCGTAGCTGTCTTGTATGCTTGTTGTGTATTTGCATATGTATGTACGTGGAAATGTCTGCGACATGCATGTGTATAATATGCTCCTGCACATGCATATGTGTTGAAACTGCACGGGTATGTACATGTGCATGTGTATATGTACACGTACATGTATGTGCAGATGTAGATGTACATTGTTGCAGATGCAGATGTACATCTGTCTGCCTACACAGATAGATAGGTGGATATATAGATGGATGGATGGAGAAATAATGAGACAGATAGCTACAATAGCAGAGATAGACAGATAGATAGATAAACAGATGGATAGATACATAAACAGACAGTGGTATAGACATTTGGTTCGAAAGACAGATAGACAGAAGAGGTGTGCGTCTGTGTCTGGTTGGCTTTATCCTCTCGATCCGGGCCTTCGCATGTGGCGGTCTACCTATCGCGTCTGCGTGAATCTGAACCTAGAGACCTCCAAGCCGTTCCAAGTGGCACGGGGGTC
This sequence comes from Symbiodinium sp. CCMP2592, assembly GCA_905221615.1. NCBI lineage: Eukaryota > Dinophyceae > Suessiales > Symbiodiniaceae > Symbiodinium > Symbiodinium sp. CCMP2592. Next base: position 588,258 of record CAJNDT010004635.1, read on the forward strand.
AGAACGCCGGGGACATTAATGAACCTAGACTCCAAGTGGTGGGATCCGAAAGGCAATACAAGGACCAGCCGAAGAACAGCCCGAAACAAACACAAAAATGTGTCTGACTCTGTCTGGTACTTGAAACTCTAAACCCTAAACCCGTTATAGAACTCTTATAGATCCCTTTAAGGAACCTTTAAAGGATCCCTTTAAAGGTTGCAAGCCCCACAGGCTCTCCTACCCCCGTCCTTGCTGGCCAGTCCCATTGTTTTTGAAGTTTCAGCGAACGAGCCTGGCAGGTTTCTGGTTCGGGTTTAGGGTTTAGGGTTTAGGGTTTAGGGTTTAGGGTTTAGGGTTTAGGGTTTAGGGTTTAAGGTTTAGGGTTTAGGGTTTAGGGGTTTAGTGGCTTCGAGATCTCGGGTTTTGGATTTAGCAGTTTGGCATTTTATGTTATCTAGGATGCCGAGTAACCTGGGAATAAAACGGGCTCCCTTTTCGGTATTGGGTAAATTGAAAGGGAACCTAAGACTACCAAAAGGGAATAAGGGTACTACTGGGGCATCCTAGTTATAGGTTGTTCTAAACCCTAACCCCTCGAGCTCAAGGCACGTGTTCCGACTCAGCCCCAGGTAGTGTGTCAGGAAGTTCCTACCACGAGGACACCATCACTGCATAACACAGGGAGTTTTGTGGGGATCACATCAGAGTATAATTCCTGGGGCTGTAAGGTAAAACTGTAGCACCGGATTTTGACAATCTGTTTGGTTGTTGGCTGGCTGTTCGTAAGCCTACCAGGCTTGATGGTGTCCGGCTTGGGGGTTGGGGTCGAGATTTCCCAGGGAGTATCAGATTTCAGTCAAGATGAAGACTCAGAGGACTTGAGTGTGCATGCATCCTGGTCAGGGTTACGGGGTGGCTGCGTCAAGCTATGCATCAGCACATTCTGAATGTGGTTGAGGCCCTGCAAACTCAACGTCTCCGGCATCTCGGTGTGTGTGGCATTAATCAACCGCGCTGCTAGATTGCTGACAGTCGCCTCGATGCGAGAGAAAGCCACGATGCGCGAGGTATGATATGTCAAGCGCTACGAACGCATTCAATTCCAAAACCCCGGACCCGCAATTCAAGGCTCTAAGCCGCACAACGCGTATGCCCCACCTTGAGGTCGTTCCAGCGTGGGCGTCGACAGCTGCTCTCTACTGAGGTAGGCTTAAGGAAAGCTTGGGAATGTCTGCCGGTCTGTGTGGCCACATCGTCAATGGCGCGCTGCATACTGTCCGTAGTGATAGTACGTAACCATGATAACAACAGCCATCCATTTGAAGCGAAACACACTTGACTTAGCAGCTTTTGGCCCCTGGATAGAAGTACTGAGAGTAGCAAGGCACGAAGTAGGCATTAAGCTGCAGCTGCTTTACGTCAACCCGCATGCACACAGCGCAAGAGCAGGAAACTTGTGGCAGAGTGGTTGCTGGACAAACTCCTCTGTGCCAGTTGCCCAATCAGTGCTGCAAAGTCTACACTGCCTGGAACTGCATCGAGGGCTTGGGATTTCGAGGTTGTAGCAGTCGCAGCCGCAGCTCAGTTACCAACTGTTCTAATCCCAAGAAAAGTGCTGAAAACCGGACTCACTGAGTCGCATGGTCCTTTAGGTGGTGGAGTGGTGGAATCACGCTCAGAGTTCGTTGTTGACGCCCCTCAGTCAGGACCTGATAAAGCAGCTGTGAAGACCGGACTCAACAGAGACTTAATGCTATCAATCCTCGTTATACTCTAGTTCTAGTTACAGCACTATATAGCCCAAAATCCTAGTCTAAACATTACGGGCTAATCCTGGCTTTAGAAGAAGTAGATGTTCAAGAGCGTGCGTGCGGAGTTCAACTTTCCTTTCCCAACGGATTAAGGTCCTCCCCAAGCATGAAACTAGCACGATGGAGCCCATCCCTCAACCCTACAGAAGGGTCGATCCTGGGGCCTGCGTTTGTGCAGAAGGAGTTTTTGGAGTTAACCCTAAAGCCCAAACTCCAGGCCCCCCTCTAGCCTAAACCCGAAAACGCATTCCCTAAACCCGAAACCGTGAACCCTTAAACCCTCAACCTCCCAGATCATGGAACTTCTACCTCCCTATTCCAGCGACCCAAAGCCCCGAAAGTTAAAGCCACCGAGCAGAAAAGTATCCGGGGCCTGGAGAATTACCCACATTATTTTGGAGTTTCTTAAGTAAAACTATCGAATCATGGGCCCCGAAACCCTATTCCAGTTGAACTATTTAGCCCCTATATGAAGTGAGACGCCCAGAGGCTTCCCTTCAGGTTTCTCGCAAGGGTTCCTTTAGAAGCTCTGTTTAAGGTCTCTCTAAGACTCTAAGGGTTCTAGTACGCGGTTGCCGTTTCGGGGCTAGGGCTTAAGAGTTGAGCCCTTTGGGTTTAGGGTTTAAGGGTTTCGGGTTTAGGCTTGAAGTTTACGGAGTCATGGACAGCACGCTGCCATCAAGTGAGGTGCTTGCTCTTATGTCGCACATTGTTACTTGCATGCTGCAGTTGGTCTGGCGGTCTTGCATCGCAAAACCTGAAAATCTGAAAACCCTAAGCCCTAAGCTTTCGACACTTGACTTTGTCATGTGTCAGAAAGCACTACGAACAAACTGTGCACTACGCCGTCTTCTTCAACAGTGCCGGGAGGTGATCTCCCGCGTCCACGTAGCTTGCTCCGTCGCCTTCGATTCCAAGCTGGTACTTGGCGACTGGGAAGTCGTTGACCTTTGTTTCAAAAGGCTTAGGGTTTAATGTAGCGACCTTAAGGGGTGGTCCAAAAAAAGGCTTAGGGTTTAATGTAGCGACCTTAAGAAATGGCCTAGAGGTTTGGTGTATCTTATACTCAAGTCGTACAGAGAAGGCCATCAGCTGCATTTGGCCGGGGATTCAGGGTCCAGGGTTCAGGCTTGCAGGGCTTAGAATCTGGGCCCAAAGATTAAGGGGTCTGGGGGATTGCGGAGCCTAGAGTACTTGGAGGATCATGGGACTTAGTAAGTACGGTTATAAGTACCTTAATTGGGGTTATAAGGAATTATAAGTATAGTTACATCATTATAACCCTGGTTACTAAGTCCCATGATCCTCTAAGTAGTTTAGGGTCTAGGAATCATGGGTTGGCTGGAGCGAAATTGGAGTGTTTGGTTCAGGATCGCGGACCTCGCCGTTGAAGGGGTCCGCCAACACTGCATTGACCAGCAAAATTGCGTTGTACAGAAGTGGGATAAAGAAGACCTGCACGAAGGATATGGCGTGGGGACTCTGAAACCGTACACCGTTCTCAAAATCACCTACACTTGTCCTTACAGCTCCATAAGTACAGTTATAGTTACAAAATTATAGACCCCCAAAACCCTATGACTATGACAGCCCTTACCCCAGTCCAAAACTACCACAACATGCATCTTGCTTACATCATTACGTCTCCAAAACCTCCCAAGGTAGGGGGCCTCAATAGTTAGGATAGCATTCCTTCGAACAATCTTATAAGGGTTATTGTGGAGGAAGAATACGGGCTTGGTAATGGTATGGGGCTTCAATAATGAGAACACGGCTTTGGTAACTATGCTCTATTACACCTATACTACACGAAAGAAACCTGCGGAACAATTACTAAAGAGGACTATTCAGGCTTCTATGTTACTAAACAGGCCGGACCCGAAGTGTGAGCGGCGCAGATTTGCAGAAGGCTCGAAACATTTGTCGACCTCTACGGCGGAAACGTCTCTCAGCTGACACCATAATCATGATTTCTTGACATTCCTACCCTGATGCACTAAGTGACTTAGACTAAGAACCCCATCCTGCACGCATCAAACCGACGGAAACCACACTGAGGATCCAAGCCTTCAAACCCCATAAACCCCAAACATTGACTCAATCCCGGCATCTCCGTGTCACTGACTGAGTAATCATGTGCCGCTAATCCATAAAACCCCTGAAGCCCCAAACCCCAATACTGAGTAATACAGATGCTCAAAGAGGCCCACGCGAGATCGGCCTTGATGCTGAGCAGGACCCGCGCAGACCAGCTTTCCTTCCGAGCAACTCCCCTTTCGGCAATTTCGGATGACGGCACTACTGACATTCAGCGTAGGAGTAGTCGTCGCCGTAGCCACGTGCCAGCATGGTGGTGATAATGACGATGATGACGATGATAAGGATGATGAGAATGGTGAGGATGGCGATGGTAGTGACGGTGGTGCTGGTGGTGGTGGTGATGGTGGTGATGGTGGTGATGTTGGTGATGGTGATGATGGTGGTGATGGTGGTGATGGTGGTGATGGGGGTGATGGGGGTGATGGAGGTGATGGTGGCGACGGGACGGTGGTGACGATGGTATCTATACGCCACTTGAACTCATAAGTCCATAAGTATGGTGACGAGGAAAAACACGGTAACGATTGTGTTCATGGTTACGGCGACTGTGGAGGCTGAGATGGCCCTAGTATGGCGAAGATGACGATGATGATGATGATGATGATGATGATGTCGATGATGACGATGACCATGGCGATGATGATAGCAAGGGTTCACCTCATGACTTGTCTGCCACTTATACTTCTACTCCTGCCCTTCTGTTGCAGCCGGGTCTGGACTCAAGGCTTGGGACTTTTTGGGTTCAGGACTCATGATCTCTCTGCAATGCGAAGAAGACGCTCAACATCCGGAAAAGCGGGATTCGGATCTCGGATCGCAGGGCTTCGGGTCTTCAGTCTGGGTATTGGGGCTCAGGGTCTGCCCCGTAAACCCCCTTAACACGAACCCTTAAATCACCCAAGCCCCCTAAATCCTAAACCCTAAATCACCCTAACCCCCTAAACCCTAAATCCTAAGTCACCCTAACGCCCTAAACCCTAAACCCTAATCAACCCCGAAACCAAACCCCTGAACCGAAGCTGTGGCCTGCCAGGAGCAGCCAAGCACGAAGCCCAAGGTAATGCCAAGGATGCCATTGTGGATCTTCACCAGGATACCCATCAAATGGATATACCTTTTGGCTGGACTTGTGATGACAATGGCAGCCATATGCCATGTACCAGTGTGATGCTTTATGCCACTTTCCTCATCATCACCAACTCCATCATCATACAACACGGTCACCACATTCAGTGAGCATCAGTGTCAGTAGTAACATTTGAAATCGTCGCCAAGGTTCAAAACGCACCTGCCGGTCACGACCGCTACAGCTTGAAGTATTACTATCGCCATCACCTCCAGTCTTCCTCCAACTACAGCTGCCACTGCGACTACCTCTGCTGCTACGACTACGACTACCACAATTACCACTACGGCTACAGCGTCTACGGATACGGCAGCGGCCACGACGACCACGACTACCTGCTCCTGCAGTAACTGATGAAGTCACCACCGCCACACACCACAGCCACCAGTCATCGAGACCGCCGCTACCACCACACCACCACCACCACCACCACCACAACACAACCAGCATGCCACTGCTCTGCTGCTGCTACTGCTACTCCTACTGCTGCTGCTTCTACCGCTGCCGCTGCCGCTGTTGCTGCTGCTACTGTGTCGGCCAGTGCATGACAAGGATGGTGGTGGTGATGGCGGTGGAATGGCAGACGTGGCAGTGAGTGACTGTGGAAAAGATCTATGAGATGGACAGCTTTGGCATAGGGACTGCAAGCACAAGTTAGGGACGCAAGCTCTGGCAGCCTTGCGTTGAGTCACTGGGTTTTGGCCCTTGCGCTGCAGGTCCACAGTTTCGGGTTGAAGGCTCATTCGCCTCAGGTTTGGAACTCGGGGGCTTTGCTTTTCATGATTCAGGATGCTGAGGGTTCCGGGCAGAAGCAGAATTGGTTTTCGATTGCAGCCCAGGTGGCGGCAACGGAATGGGTGTCCCCAACTGTGCGCCAATCAGGGCGGCACCACTCCGGCCCAAGTTGACTCGCTCCATGAGGAAGTTGAGCATCACCTCCATCCGGCTCTGAGAATCAGGGCATGTTCAGTAATGTAGGAACCTGATTAAGAAACCCTCGGTCCTTATTAGGGTTCCTTATATAAATCCTACTATTTTGTGGTCATAGGCCAGGGTTTCTTAATCAGGTTCCTACATTAAACAGAAAAGGAGAGTCACGCATATCGCCACACTGGTCGCCTGGAGCCTCACCTCCTCACGATCGCTAAGATCCTCACTGTCATTGTAAGTAGATCCCCTAATTTGGGGCCCTATTCTACTAAGGGTACTTTATAGGAACCCCCATTAAGGGATCTACTTTTTGGATCCTCCCGGGGGTCTGGGTTACGAAATACAGATCATCACCCTTGCATCATGATCATCTTCGTCTTCACTGCAATCATGTCATCGGGTTCACAGGCTTTTGGTACTTGCGATACGAGTAAGCATTGGGTTGTTCAATGGAGAGAGAGAGAGAGAGAGAGAGAAAGAGAAAGAGAGAGAGAAAGAGAGAAAGAAGCAATGACAGCGAGAGCTGTGGCGATACTGTTCAACCCAACACGGGAGATCACAGCATCTCGTGGTTCATCTACCCTGAACTCTAGACCCTGAACCCTGAAGCCTAAACACCCAAACCGAGCAAAGGCACCTATTGCCATCCGAAGGACATCAAGCCTTGAAGGCACTTAGAAGCTTACATGTAGATGTAGTGGGGGATATAACGCATGCTGAAGCCACCCGGCCCCTATGTGCCGGTCCCTAGTTTGGGGTGTAGGTTCCGTGTCGTTCAAGAGGGCGTCTTCACCCAGTTTCCATGGAGTGCTGCGGGATTCCCGATGAAGGGATTTAGGGTTCAGTCTACGGGGGGTCTAGGGGTTACTAGTTTATGGTCGGGATAGGATTAAAAGTTTACATTTGTATTCCTTATTAGGTTTTAAGTACCCAGAAAAATGCAAATGTTACCCAACTATGACAAAGGTTAGAGATTCTGGTTTAAAACTTCGGCCTCGCCCTTGATCTTGCCCTTCTTGTCGAGGTCTGCCACGATGTGTGCAATCCAGGTCCAGATGCTCTCGGCTAAGTTGTTGTTGTACTTTCGGAGCTGCTCCACCTTGCTACCGTCACTGCTCTTCTGAACTTAGAACCTCTAGCAAAACATTGCCATTTTAGCTGCTTTTTGAGGGATTGAAGGAACCGAAAACTAAAAGCTGCTTATCATTATAAGTACCCCTAAGACTTTGCTGTTAAGGCTTTAGGGGTCGGATCCGTGGAAAAGTCATCTTGGAGACCCCTCCTGAAGTAAAGAAGCTGCAGGACAAACAGGCCCGCCTCATCTTCTAAAAGGATACCGTCGGAGATGAGGATATCCAGCTTCTCTGAGAGCCTCTGGGCACCGTACCTCCTCTTCAGGAAGATGATGGTTAAAGAGGCGCGGGCATAGCGGCGAACGGCGTCCAAAATTTGTTTGTCCCGGGTAACGAACTGCGACAGGAACAAGCTCAACTGAGATGTTGCCGACCAGATGTTGCCGATGCCATCCTTGCGTGACAGAGGAGCTTCATCAAGGAACACCCATCCATACATATACATATACATATATATATATATATATATACACTATGTGTGTATATATATATATATGTGTGTGTGTGTGTTACATATTCTCTATATAGACTCTGAAACTGCAAGACTGTAAAATCCATATCAGAGGAACCCCAGTCAGATAGAACCCCCACTTCGAGATCGAAGGAGCTTGCTAAGCCTTGCCAACATGCTGCGAATGGTTAGAGCCGCCGTCACAATATCTGCAAACATGATGCTACAAGCGACGCGGAGATGATACCAAGACTGATGATAGAAGCCCTGATGTAGCAGTAATAGAGTACCACGAGTGAGTAGTGCAAGTACTCAGTGGTAATGGGCATGTATGAAGCATGAAAAGCGAGGACTATCACAAGTTGCACGGTGGGATCCTCAGCATCGCCTTTCCGGAACGTTGCTGCGCTTTCAGGATCTGAGAGAACTCAAGGAATCTGTATCTCAGTATTTAAGGTCTGAACTATGGGCAAAAGTGGGCTCCCTTGCCATTAAAATCCACACTTAGGGCTCCGGTCTTGCGGCAACCTTTCTTCGACTCCCGTGCAGCAGTCGAGTCCAGAATCTCTTACCGCCGCAGGTACATCAGCGTCTTGGGTTGGGGATTGTAACGGTTAGGGTTTTGGGATTCTGGGACGTCTGAAATTGATACTGCGATAGGACGACAGCTTGACCCACTCGCGAATTCATGCCCCTGGCACTCCTCCGAACTTTAGCACCCATTGGGCTTCTGAGCACTCCGCTTCTCCGGACAAAAGGTGTGACCATCAAAAGTCACCCTGAAGGTTGGGACTTACCTTTGGTTAGTAGGGAATGGAAGAATGGTAGTAATAGTAGTTATGATTGTACCCCATTCCTCCATTCCCTACTAACCAAAGGTAAGGGGAATCGCTCCTCGACCAAAAGCCCGCCAAGTTGACACAAGTCAAGCCACTGAAGGTCTGGATTTCTCGAAAGGCCCTAATTAACAAAAGTGTGACTTGGGGCGTAGGGTGTAGAGGAGGACAGATTTCTGTTTCAGAGGCATATATAACCTCAACGGCATGATCCGAGTGCCACTGCTGCCTGCTGCTATTGTCTTTGAAGATGGGAGGTTCGAAACATAGGGGGAAAAATCCTCAACCCCCCAAAAACAGCATAAAGCCGCTCTGGCGCAGTACGAAGTCTCCACCAGCGGCTCACTGTGAGGGAGGTGTAGAAACCAAGCCTCCGAAGCATTCCGATTTCGAGCCGTAAGGCTTACCTTAACCCTGAAGAACCCACCTTTTTAAGGACTTGGTAGGTTACTCAGGGTGAAGGTAGGGTTTAGGATTCCTAAAGTGGCCAAGGATCGAGATTTTGGACTGAAGTTTGGTTTAGGATGGCTCTGGGTCTGAAGCCTTGCAGTTACGGATCAGTTTGCGAGCTTGCTATAGACTTGCGGCCTCAGCTACGGCTTAGGGCTTTAGGGTTTAGGGTTTAGGGTTTAGGGTTTTGGACTTGGCTGTCGTTTTCCTTCGGCCTTGCGGCGTCCTGGGTGCTCGAAAGTACGCTTGCCTGTCCAAGCGCATCCTCCTACGATTCTAAACCTGAGGCCTTCAAAACCCTTAACATCCTGAAGCCCTGAATCCTAAAGCCCTTGCAAGCAAAACGAGTTACATACATTATAGATATACTTGTATATGTGTGCTTTATAGTGTGCGTGTCTGTGTGTGTGTGTATGAATATAAACTGCAAGGTGTATGTGTCTGTGCATAGATACGTGCATGTACATAAAAGATATAGATATATATATATATATATATATATATATATCCCGAAAAGCAAAATTGAATTTGCATCCGAGGAGCAGGAAAGCGGCCAAGGTCGCCATCTTGTCTGCCAGGCCGGTTGCGTCTTTCTGGACTTCCTGCTTGGGGCTTGGGGTTTGGCGCGTTGGGGTTTTAGGGTTTAGGGTTTAAGGTTTCGGCTGCAGGGTTTTACGGTTCAGCTTGTATGGCTTTAGGGTTTACAAGGGCTTAGGGCTTGGGGCTCTCTCCGAAAAGCAGCTCAAAATCAGCTCTTGGATGGTAGCATCCCCATGAGTGTAGGCTTCAAGACCTTTCAATTAATCTAGTGGCCTTAGTAGTTTGAACGAGGTTTATGGGCTACCGAAGTTGTGTTATCAGGGGAAACATGAAAACACTGTAGCAGTATATTCCTAATCATTCGGACCTCTATGTTACGCGTCTTTGCTTTGTTGTCCCTGACCTTAGGACTTGGGGTTGACGATCTCTTAGAAGTTGAAGATTGAAGGCTTAATACCGCGGTCGGAACACTTACGAATGGTGTCCCCTTTTCGTCCCCTGCTAGAGCTAGACTTGTGGTATACCGGACGGACGTCTACATGAGGGTCTATCCAAGTCTTGTGGGCTTCGGGATTCAGGGTGATTCTTTCGGAGGACTCGGCACTTGCTGGACACTGAAAACCTCAAACCCGGAACATGGGGCCTATGTGGGTGGTTGTCAAAATTCGGGTCCGTTTTTGGGTCCTCATAATACGGCACCTAATATTTGGGGTACCCAAAAATGGACCTTAATTTTGACAACTAGCCAGATGGGTTTCGGGTTTTACTACTTGAGCGTATTCAGACCTCAACTGAAGCAGCATCATCCCCAAGACGTGAGTCGCCTCGTCACGCATGTCGCCTCGATGGACGATAAATGCCGTAGCAACGTAGACACCTGCGGAAAGGCCCAAATACCTTTTTGTGGAGTAACTATAATTCAGTATCAAGGACGATATTATATACAGTTTCTATAGATCAATCAGATCAATCACAAACCCCTTCATGCAGACCGAAGATACCCAGTGAGAAGCTCTAAGCAGAAGATGCGCCCTAACCCTAACATCCCTAAACCCTAAACCGTGGTCCATCAGGAACCCAAGGACATCTTGAACTCTCGGAGTGGACTCTTAGCAAGCATTATGTTTGGACCCACGCTTGGGGTTGCCGTCTTACAGGTTCACGTTTGGGAGTTCAGGGCTTCAGGAATTAGGGTCTACCCTGAACCCTATATCCTAAATTTCGCAGCTGAAGGAAATCAGACCAGGATCCTCTCACATCCCGGTTTCGGGCTTTTAGGTTTGGGTGTATACCTTCACAGTCTCCGCATGTCGGAAGGCTGAAGGTTCGGCGCCGGAGCTGATCAAAGACACTATTGCAAAAGGGACGCATTGAAGGAAAAAGCATGATCTTGCAGAGAAAGCCATCTCCTTGTAGAGGCTCAGTGTCTTTTGGATGCTAGATGGAATGTAACCCTAAACCGTCAGGCGATCACGGGCTCTCAGAGCTTCAAGCTGGACAAAACCTCAAACTGTTGTCCCGCAAGAGGTTTAGGGTTTAGGGTTCAGGGGTTTTGGGCTTAGGGTTTAGGGTACCAGAACTCAAACATTGGTTGCATCAGGGTTTCGCAGGGGGGTTTGTAAGGATCGTTTAAAGCCCTAACTAACACACACACACACATACACACATACACATCTCTTCTTACTTGAGGCCTTGATGGTAGGATCTCTACGGCTTGGGTATGGGGTTTACTATTATAACTAGTATTACTACTATTACTACTAATTATTGTTACTATTATTGCTATTATTACTACTCTTACCTTTAATACTATTATGAATCAACTGCCTACATGAAGCCTCTTCCGCCCTGGGACCCTAAACGCAAAGGCGAGTGTCGCGCAAAGGAACACAAAACGGCTGAGCTGTGGTGAGCCAGAAATGTAGAATGTACCATAGGGGCCTTACTAATTAGAATAGGGTTTTGGGGCCCACTACCACCAAAATAGTGTTGGTAATTGTTTCGGCCCCTACACTAAAGTTCAGGCTTCGACTATGTGTGGAAAGCAACATGTCGGCGCGCCTTGACTTGGAATTTGGGGGTAATCAATACTCGCGAAGCTCTACACACTCAATCGTCCAAGCGCCTCCCAATCTCATGATGCTTTTTGGCTCAGTAAGGGTTTAGGATGGTGGGGCCTGCTGCAGTTCTCCCTTCCAAAGCTTCAGCCCAGGCCACGCCCGAAACGAAGTGAAGCAAAAGGCGCCTACCACTAAGAGCTGCTCCACCCAGAGGATGGCATTGCGGAAGACCGTGCCTGGATCAAAAGAACTTTCAGAATCTGGGAGCCCAGGGCCCAAGGACTCTGTTTTTCGTAAACCCAAACCCAGGGGTTTAGGGTTTAGGGTTTAGGGTTTAGGGTCGGTGGGTCTTCAAAGTTCTTTGACCGTACGCAGCAAGCCACCCTTCAGGCTGGAGGGGTTCCGCATACTGTTTTGGGGCCCAGTATACTATAATTAAAGTCAGGAACCCCCCAAATAGTATTGGTAATTATTTAGGGCCCTGTTTACTCTAAAATGGCAGCACCTTTTTTGGAGTTGCGGAAGTCGAGGGTTGGGGTGGTGTCCGGGCCGCGATTCGAGCGCAATTGCTCCGCAAATTATGATAGAACGCTTTCTGTAAGAAACATGTGAAGGTTTTAGTTGGAGCTGATAGGTGCCTCAATATCAGGCATATTGGTATTATCTTCATCATCATCATCACCATCATCATCATCATGACGCTGGTCATGGCCATCATCACAAAAAGAAGAATACAAATTACGAATGCTTACGAACCCTAAGGAATAGCGTATCTGTATAATCGTGCCGACCCCATATTCACTAGCGGCCGTCCTCTCCATGTAAGGAGCACCATGATGGTGGAAAGCCGCTCCGGATCATAATCCACCACATACCTGGATATAGGAGGTTGAGATACCCAGCTCTCTCCAACAGACCCACAAGACACCGACTTCGAGCTTCTTTGGACCTGGTGGCTCAGAGGCTTGAGGTTTGGGGCTGGCCACGAAAGCATCGTGGGCATGAGCCCGACGAAGTAGGGCTGCACCAAGTCACTGCCAAGATGCTTCCCAGCAGTCACGGCGGAGTCGGAAGCCTCATAAGCACTTGCCAGAAGATCTTGCTCAATGTCGGAATCCGATGTGTTCGGAGAAGCTGAGGGCATGGAGCTAAACTTGGCCAAGAGATGGCTCAAGCGCAGCACAACTTCTGCGAAGTCAGAGCCGAAGAAGCTGCGAGAAGAGTTTTAGGGGCCTCGACAATCAAAACATGGATTTAAGTGTATACGTTAACTAATAAGAAGTAGGAAGGGCATTGAATGGAGGTTTGGAGACTTCTTCGGATTTTCTATAAGAAAGTTCCCAATTTCTGTCCGGGCTCTAGGGTGTAGGATTTAGGGCTTAGGGTTTAGGGGGATTGCACCTGGGATAGGAAGGCCCTGCACAAGCGAAAAAGAAAGCCCTGTTTTAAACACTGGCAACAGATGAGATCGTCCCTAAACCCTAAACCCTAAACCCTAAACCCTAAACCCTAAACCCTAAACCATGCCACTGTCGGTTTCAGCCTGGGGCCCGAACCCTTAAAACCACGAAACAAAGGCCCGTACTAACAGGGCTTTCTGTTGGCTTCTGTCAGGTAAAACGACATCAACTTCAAAACTTCTGACAGACTGGATTTAGATCATATTTCTGGAGCACCATGTTCGAGCGCTGAGCTCCGGCACACAAGGAAGCTTAGCTTGAGGCATCGGGAAGAGTAGGGCGTGCGCTGGAGGCTTTAGATCTTCAAGGTATTGGCCACCCCAAAGCCCGAAGCCCTAAATCCAAAGCACCTCAAACATCGAAAACCCCAAACCCGAATCGAAGCGTCGAAAAAGCCCAAAGAAATCATTTTCAACTGGTCCAGATTGCAATTTAACCAAGCGGTCCATTGCTTCGCAAAGGAATCAGCCGATGCGTCGAAACGGTGGGGTCATCCCTAAGTACACCTTAGACCCTAAACCGCAACTGAACCCAGCAGGGTTGAGAGACGGGCTTTTGAACGGACTTAAAAGCATTAATGCTTTAGGCATTTCGGTGGGGCGTTGCAGGATTTAGAATTTTACGAGGGGTAACCATGGGTGTTGAGCTTTACGGTTTATTCATGTGTTTGGGGCTGACGGCATCTGATGCTTTTGGAGCTTAGGCTTGGGGCCTTTAGGGCGCATGGCGCCTAGGATTCACACTCGCCTGTTTAATGAGAGTGCTTCGGGTTATTGGTGCTTGGATGTGCTTGGCGCTCGTTGGGCTTGGGGTGTGGAGGGTGTCTGGATTTTGGGGCTCGGGGCTTCTTAGGGCCTGGGGGATTTGGTGTACAGTGCTGTTGGCTTTCAGGGTTCATGTTGTAGTTTAGGGTGCAGGGTGTTTAGGGCCTGGGACTTTAGGGTTTAAGGCTTCTAGAGCCTGTTTGGCTTTGTTTTAAGGCACTTACGGCCCAGGGCATTTAGGTTTTGGGGGTTCTGGGGCTTGCAGGGTTCTTGGGGTTGGGTTCTAAAACGTGGCAATCGGGTTCAGGGGTCGTTTAGGATGTGTAGGGATTTCGCAGCTTAGGACTCACGGCCATGTTGGTTCGTCGCTTTTGGAGCTCTAGTCAGGGCTTTGCTTATTGTGTGTTGGGCTGCTGGGCTTTGGGGCTAGGGCGCCTTAGAGCTTTAAGGGTAGCGGGTGTTTAAGTTTCCCGTCGTTAAAAGCGTTTACATGGAGGTTCATGGGTAGCTATATGTAGGCTTGCAATTAGGGGAACTATACATATTACCCATATCAGGGGACTTATAACCCCACTTATAACTACCCCTGAACCTCCAAGTAGGGTCTGGGCTTGGGAACCTTAAATGAGTTTGGTCTCAGAGTTCTCAGCGTCTAGGGGTTGTGGATTCCACTCTTTTTCCGATTCGGGCCAACCTGAACTGGGTAGGGTTCTGAACCAGAATGACCCAAGTCCGTCGAGCAACTTGAACTGCAGACGTGCCATGGCGATATGGCTTTCGGTTTCGGAGAAGCCCTCTAGAAAATGAGCAGAAGTGGATTTTAAGGTTTAGGGTTTAGGGTGTAGGCTGTTACAGTGAACACAATCATGACAAGGAGACTAGGAACAGACTGCAGGTAAGAAGTGTATTCCCTGCATTGACTGGGGCCGGGATGCCACTACTGCTTATTCTTCGACGTGTATGTGGCGTTCGGCTGATCGCTCCAGCAAACAGGACATTGTCAGCTGCCGAGACCGAAATTTCACTGAAATGACCAGCTGGCACGGCATTTTCTCGCCTCGCCCTTGCGAGGAACTGATATCTGACAGACGAAACTGCTGCATTTCTTGGCATGTTCACAACTTCACTGGGGCACCCTGAACCCTAGAATTGTAGGGTTTTGGGTTCTCATCGTACGCAGGATTTCTCCAGGTTAGGACACCTTGAGAGCGCCCTGAAACATCCTGAAACTTAGAACCCGAAACCTGAAACCCCAATGCAGTAGTGAACACACCCAGGGCTCGGAGGAACCCACATGCACTCCTCGTGCGGCAGCAGTTCAGGCCGCTAATTTAGGTCTCAACCATGGCTCGAAGGGAATCCGAGTTTGGGGTTAGGGTTTAGGGTTTAGGGTTTAGGGTTTAGGATTTAGGGTTTAGGGTTTAGGGTTTAGGGTTTAGGGTTTAGGGTTTGGGGTTTAGAGGCCACAGCCTGGAAGTTACTCATTTTCATCCTTGCAATGACATCCTCTCAAGAGGCGAAACTCTTGCAACCACAAAAAAGACTTTGGCTTGGAGCATCCCTCAACGCCGGCATCGAAATGCCATTCGCAAACACCCATTGATTCAACATGCTTACAAGCCTACACATCTGAACCATTCCACCTTGTGGTGGGGAAAAATGGGGTGTAAAACTTGCAATCTTAGAACACGCGGCACTCTACACGCTGAACGTGGTTCCTGCAAACGATTTGTTGTAGGATGCCTTCAAGAGCTCGTTGGCGACGTCCTGCATCAACTCTGTAGCTTAGGGGCCTTCCTGAATAGTCATGAATAGGTAGCTGGTAAGACCATGAATGGAAATCAAGTGCGGTCAAGTGGTTCCCAAGCTATCACCGAGAGGGCACATCGAGCCAAAAACGAACTTCCTTGACAACTGCTGACCCGCTGAACAAGCACGGAAATACCTGTAACTCTTAATCCAGAAACCAGAAAGCCCCTGAAACAGAACATCTCCGTACTCGGCTGGCTGGTGCTTGAAGATGCAAAACATCCTTCCATTCCCCATGCCGTCATCAATGCTGCTACAAAAGACCTTGTTCGAATTACTGCAGTCGGCTTGGGGGAAGCGCTTATAACTAGAATAGGGTTAAGGAATAATTCGTAATTATTCTGGCTGTTTCAGTCGTGCGTGTGATAAACCCTCGGCCCTAAAACCTTGAAGCCCTAACCCCAAACCCAAAACCCCACAGCTAAACCTGATATTGTCCTGGTGATTGTGCTTTCGGGCCATCTCAATAGGCGTGAGCCTCAATCGGAGCATTACACGTGCGTCGGTCATCATGGGGCTAGGGTTCGTAGTTGAAGGTTCAGCCGATACCTTGAAGCCCAAGGTGTAAGGGTAAGTGGGTATTCAGGTCTTCTGGGATCCTCGGTTGATCTTCGCGGCGTTGAACCCATGAGTTCTGCAGTGGTACAAGGGGGTTATAGAGAAATCCTGACTAAATATAGGGGCCTTCTTATCAGAGCAATGTTTTGGCGTCGATGATACTATACAAAAACAAGGAACTCTAGGAATCACATTGGTGATTATGGAGTCCCTAAACCCTAAACCCATATTATGGTCTTCCCCGGGTCAAGGATGTTGCAGTCTCTTCCCGGAAGGCGACAGGATGGGTGCCCTTTTGACCCCGGCGATAGTACTTGGAGGCCCAGGGGGCTTAGTAAGTAGGTTATAAGTAGGGTTATAATTGGGGTAACTCCATTTAGGGTACTTATAACCCCACTTATAACCTATTTACGAAGTCCCCTGGGCCTCTAAGTAGAAGTCAGTTTGAAGTGACAGCTGAAGCCCTACACGCGGTTTAGGACTGCCGGGCTAAAGGGCCAGAGTTGCGGGGTACGATGACCCTGAGGGTCCACGGTTAAGGGTTTAGGGTTTAGGGTTGTATACATTGGCCTTAAAGTACTCCCTATGTGGGTACATTGGGCTCAAAGTATATAAATTTTGGATACATGGACCCTTTGGGTGATAGACTGATAGAAACCTCACCAAAGACCTGTAGAGGTCCCCTGTGAACAGTTCTCGAAGTAGTCAATCCCAAGTTCTTGAACCTGGGGGTGGCCAAGTGGCCCATCTGCCCCACACTTAGAGTGGAGATCTGCTTCGGCATCCAGCAAGCACTGCGCCACCTCTGTCGAGAAGTCTCAGCTTGAAAGCATTTGGGCCGTTCAAGCTTACCTTGACCCCCAAGGCCCTACCTTTTTGCGGAGCTATGTACGGGACTCATGATCAGGACCCCTCCAAGATCCCTAAACCCTAAACCCCTAAACCCTAAACCCGATGGGTGTTTTGGGGTGGTTAAGGCAGAGGTTTCGGGGAGGGGGCGTTCCGCTGACTGGGTCGCCACTCTTGGGTTATTGAGTTAGGGGTATAAAACATGCGGACATGCGTGCGCAAAAAGAGACGGGATCTACCTGTCGACGTGTCTCGTCTATGCTTCCAGACCGACTTGCAGCAGAGGGCCAAGGGTGTTCAAGAAGCTAGCGAGCAACACATCCAAGCTACACGCAGAGTCAAACTTCCCGGTAGACAAACCGGCCGTCAGAGTACAAGGAACCATGTTCCCCGGCACCCGCTCTTTTGCTCGTGAAGTATCGCTCCCTAGCCACCCTGACGCCCCTACCGCACCAAATCGTGCACGGAAGGCCTCCTCCCCTGAAATCCTAGAACAACACACTACAACCCCAAACCCCAAAACATGAACCTGAATCCCTGTAGGCCTGGTTTAGGCCTGAAAAGACGAAGGATCGCCCCACAACTCTGAAACTTAATGCAGGCTGAAACCCTACAGAAGCCCTTAAGACAACCTACAAAACAACGCGGTAAAAACATCCACAAGACCTTTATGCCTTACAAGCCCCGATACAAAAAGAAATTGCATCGACCGCCTCTAAGCTCCCATTTAAGGCAGCCAGATGTAGAGGTGAAGCCGTAGATCCCACTGTCATATTCCTCAGCATCGAAACTTCAGGGTTTCATGGTGTTTCGATCTGAGGGTTTAGGATTTGCTTTTTTAGGCTTCAGGGTTTAGGGTTTAGGCCCGGCTTAGGCCATAGGGTAGAAAGACAGTCCTGCATGTTTCTTCTCCAACGCCCTGTTTGAGGGTTAGTTTTGCAGTTCTGCAGGGATGGACTATGAGGGCCTCAACCGATAAACTGTAGGGGTTTACGGCTTTCAGGGTGTAGGGTTGAATCTGCAGAATGGATATACCCTAAACCCTAAAAGGCTATACTATATGGGCCCTTATCAGGGCCTGCATTAGCCTGACTCGGCGAAGTTTCCGGGGTTTGGAGTTTCAGGGTAGAGTACGAGTATAACCCATACCGTAATACAGGTTTAGGGGTTTGAAGCTTAGGATTTACCTTAACCCATAACCTACGGTTTTAGGGTTCCTTAGTATGATTTCCTTATACAAGTCCTGAAACAAGTGGGTTCTTCAGGGTTCAACCCTAAACCTTAAACCCCCAAGGTAGGGTGTAGGGCTGAATCTGAAGGCCTTTAGCAACCAGACACGCCTGGCCTACGGGTGAGTTTTGGGGCCTTTTGCAGGGTTCCAGAAGTTTTTCACACTTCAATGATAAGAAAAAAACCCCAGAACCCCATTCTGATTATTAAGGCCCCTATGCTTGCGGGTTTTCGAGCGGTCTAAATAATAGGGTATCACCAGGGCGGTTATGTAGGCAGAACGGAATGTTACGGGATCAGGGCGGTCGGCAAGGAGGTCTTGACCTGGATGCAAAATTGGGCTGTCCTGCGCATTATCTTCCTCCTAGACCTGAACCTCTAACCCTGCACGAAGCCTGTAAACGAACAGTAAACTAACCCTTATCGGAGACAAGCAATTCGAAAAGGACTGTCATGAGACCCCCCGCCCGCCCCCAAAAAAGAGCCCTTTGCACGCCCCTTCACTTAAGAGTGTCAGACCTGAGATGTCTTGAGGATGTCGGGAAGAAGGCAAGACTCCACTGAAAAGGCGATGCGCCGCCGCGCTTGACCTGCAACCTGAGCTCACTGGGGGGCTTTAGGCTTGAAGGTTTAGAGCTGAAGATTTAAGCTTTCGGCTTTAGGGGAGCCTGAGCCTGCGGCTTATGCGTTTTGATCGAGGTCTTGGGAGTGTTGGGTTTTAGAGCGCCTAGGCCTGCAGTAACCTCTGGCATAGGCTGTAGCGCGCAAAGCTGCAGTAGGGCTTTGGGACGTCTGAGCTTCCAAAAGCCCCGGACCTTGATATAAGGGCATGCGAAGGTGGAATAGCGCCTTTTGTTTGGGTTGGGGGGGGTTCTACAAAAACTATAAGGTACTCAGCTTCTTATCCCGACCACTGTAGTGAGAGCTCCCGGTTGGTTTCATAAGATGTCGTGTTGCGAAGCCTTTTGGTAGGGTCCCTGTAAGTTCTGCAAAAGACACCTGCCTTTCGGGAGGGCCCCTGTGAGAGTTATACCAAAGTAGAGATTCGGATGCTGCAAAAAAGCAGGTTATGGTAGGCTAACGTAATCAAACCCTGCTTGCATCCCAATTGCTGCTCTTCTGGCCCCAGATATGGTCGTCGTCTTCGCTGTTTGCCGGACGAATTGATCGAACATCGAAAAAAGGCTTCTTTAAGCTTTAGTTAGGGGTTGAGGATTTATGAGTGGGGGCTTACAAGGACCAGTTTGCACATTTTTAGCACAGCTTGCTGCGCGATTCTGACTTCTCTGAATGCGTTCTGTGGGCCTTGCGATTCCGACCAAGTTCGCTTTTGCAGGGTTAACACCTCCATCCCAAACCCTAAACCCCAAATGGTACAGACTAAACCCTAAGCTAGCCTAGCACGAAGTGACTCTCAAAACCCTCAACCGCTCAGCCGGTTACAACCAGAACCCAGTGGCCGGCAGAGCCAACAAAGGGCGGCCCACAGCAAGTTTCCCGGCGCGCCATTGCGGTTCCTCACCCACACTTCCCGAAAGGGAGCGGTGGAAGATTTGGGGCTTCAAGAGGTCTTCATTTCTTTTTAATTTTGGTTTGGGGTTTAGGGTTTAGGGGCTACACGGGATGCCACCAGGGGGAAAAAACAAGGTCTGAATTCCGGACGATCGAGCAACAGCATGCCTGCAATCCATGAACCCAACATTTCTGCGGCTTTCTACTGCGATGTCCATTCCCTGGAGACTCTAAAGGCCTCTGGGCTACATGCGACTTTCGAAATCTCCACCAGGAAGCCGTTGCATATAACGCTGAACCTCCGCCCTCGGTTTTAGGTCTTGGCTTTGGGATTGAAAGCCTATAAGGGTTTAGGGCTTATAGGGTCTGGGGTGCGCTCGGCAGGTCGCGTGCTGGTTCGCGTGCAGCAGCATGAAGACATGCCCGCCCCAAGATCACGAATACACTACTCACGGCAACCCAAACGAAAGCCAGCCAGAGCCACAGCATCACGAATTCGGAAGGCAAGGAGCACTTACAGCTTGGCTCGTCGGAAAATGCCGTTCCCAGGCAAGGCTCCTTCATGAAGAAGGACCATGTAAGGAACGGCTGCCTGTCGGCCTTCACATGAAGGAAGAAGCCGTGCTCCCCATCACGGGCCCGGAGCTCAAGGAGGTACTTGGAGGGCTTTGCTCCAAATAAGGAGCACTTCCCTCGAAAGAGCCTTTCCTTCATTGAGAAGGACCATATGGGGAATGGTTATTTGTATTTTGCGGGCCTCACAGAAACGGACGACCCGTAGCGGGGCCCCAGAAGGAACCTGCTTGGTGGCGCTTCCCCTCGTGGGACAACCAGGGCCAGCCAAAAGGTAAAAGGTATCGACGGACAGGCGTTTGGAGTTATACAATAAAGACTAGGGACAGACCTTGGCGACCAAGCCTGGCGACGAGGCTTAGGGCTTTAGGACTTTAGGGTTTAGGTCTTCGAGCTTGGGTCTGGAGTCTGAGTCTGGGGTTATGTAAGGTTTGCGGTTCGTCGTTCAAGGCTTGCGGATCAAGAGCCAAAACGGCCTAAGGTGCTGGTGACCCTGTACCACAAGACTCTTCAAACACCCCAAGTCACAACTCTAAACTGCTAACCGCAATCCTAAACCCGAAAAGCTTGGGTTTAGAGTCTAGAGATTTTGGCGTGCGCCCCTAAACCCCCACCCCCCGCTCTTCTGACGCTTTGAGCCAAAGGTTCGGGTCCGCGTGTGCATCTAACAGGAGCTCGGCGTGCTCGGGGTCCTGCCAGGATTTCAGGATTGTGAGAGGCCTGAATTTGCACTAGTCTTATCGATCTGGCAGTTTCAATAATTAAGCCGTCGTATTTTACCTACACGGGGGCTCTCAGGGATATTTTTGATTGTGCAGACCCCATACTAGTCCCCGGCTGGATGTCTGACATTCACAGTAATTACACAGTAGAACAAGCCCGAATCGGAAGCGTTTCCGTATCATGTGGGGAAGCAAGAAACGCGAACCCTGAACGATCAGAATGTGTTGTTAGCGTTGAGGCAGGGCCATTTGGTTGACGTGAGTGTTTCGTTTTCTTCGATAACTCTCGGCAGGATAAGGGAGTTTCCGAAAATTAGGGGTACCTTATTATGGGGTCCTTATAATAGGGATCCTACTATTTATGGTACTATATTAGGGTCCCCTATTTTCGGAAACTCCCATAATGTCATTCATGGAAGTCTGCAGGTCCTTGAAAAAGCTTGTAGTCACCATGGTAGTTCCTTCTTGGTGGTACTTTGCCTTGCTGTAGGAAATTATGTGTGTGTGTGCATATATATATGTGTGTGTGTATTTGGCAAAAACATAAACCGATAAACGGCCGAGATCATGTGTGCAGATCTGCTTCTGCTCTGACTTCGATAGGGGCAACGAGCCAAATCCCCCAATCCAAACCCCAACCCTAAACCCCAGACCCCAGCACCAGACCTCTTGCACATCTATCCTCAGTCCCCAAGCCTAAGCCCTAAACCGGGGGTCCGTGTTGAACATGCAGGTGTAGGCCAAAGGGTTGCAGCCCAGACCTTTAGCTTTCGAGCTCACAAGCTATATCCCTAGCAGTTGCAACTTTCAGTTTCAAGCTGTGACATTCCCCACATGGCAAAAGTCTACTAGCTCGATTCCGAAGAGGCTGTTTCTCCGGTTGGGATCGGCTCGCTCTTCCAGAAGGATCCTGGGCCGTAGGGGCGTCGAGTACAGTTTCGGTGTAGGGTTTGGGATCAAGAGCCAGGGTTCACACGTTAGGGTTGAAGATTTAGGTTTCAGAGCGCGAAGATTTAGGCTTTACAGCGCGAGGTTCAGGGTTTACGGTTTTCGTGTTTAGGGTTAACGGCATGGGGCTTTGGCGGCTACTTGGAATTGCCACAGAGCTTGAGGTTCGCTAGATAATTATACTATACGAGACTGTACTAGAAGAGACTAGACCAAACCATACCATACTATACTGTACTATACCATACCATACTGTACTACACTATGCTAAGCTATGCTGTGCTGTGCTATACTATACCCCACGTGCTGCCACCGGGGCTCTTGAAACTGCGTAAACCCTAAGTCTTGGTTCTGGAGAAGCTCAACTGCTTGGAAAACCGATTACACCCTAAACCCTAAACCCCTAAACCCTAAACCCCTAAACCCTAAACCCTAAACCTTAAACCCTAAACCCTAAACCCTAAACCCTACCCAAACCAAGACCCCAAACCCTGAGCCGCCCGAGACTCCGTGTGCACTCAGTTGACGGTGAACACACAGCTCCATGCAGAGGCGTATCCCAGAAATGGGTACAGCGCGAAAGGTCTGCGCGATGGCGAATCCTGGGATCGGGGGCTCTACTTAGAGGATCATGGGACTTAGTAACTAGGATTATAATTAAGGCAACTATACTTATAATTACTTATAACCCCAATTAAGGTACTTATAACCATACTTACTAAGTCCCGTGATCCTCCAAGTAGGGTTGTTATTTTCCAAAAGATGCAATAGCCCCCCCCCCCTTTCTCCGCAAGAAGGCTTCAGGGTTCCAGTCTTTAGGGTTTTCGATGCAAGAAATTCATTGCAACTCTACGGTAAACTTCTGCTGGTCTGCGCATTGGACCCTTAAGCGTTCAATCCGTCTCAGGGTGCTGCTGACCGGAAAAAGAGCAGAGGGCACCGAAAGAAGTTCAGGGCTTTTGACGGTCAACAACGTCTAGTTAACGGTTGTGATAGCATGAAAAACGAAAGGTCCATCCCTTACTGGGCTTCATCATCCATAATAACACAGAATGTTGCCCAACTATGACAAAGGTGTCTAGAGGCGGCATTGTGATGTAAATCATCCGAATCCTCCATGGTCTTGAGAATGGGTAGTGAGGGGGTGTGCTCCAGTTTCGAAGAGTTAAACAAATACTCCGTCGAAATACCTTGGTTGTCCCTAAACCCTACACCCTAAACCCTACACCCTAAACCCCAAACCCTATAAACCCTACACCCTGAACCCCAAACCCTAAAACCTACACCCTAAACCCTACACCCTAAACCCCAAACCCTATAAACCCTACACCCTGAACCCCAAACCCTATAAACCCTACACCCTGAACCCCAAACCCTAAACCCTACACCCTAAACCCTACACCCTAAACCCCAAACCCTATAAACCCTACACCCTGAACCCCAAACCTACACCCTAAACCCCAAACCCTATAAACCCTACACCCTGAACCCCAAACCCTAAACCCTACACCCTAAACCCTACACCCTAAACCCCAAACCCTATAAACCCTACACCCTGAATCCCAAACCCTAAACCCTACACCCTAAACCCTACACCCTAAACCCCAAACCCTATAAACCCTACACCCTAAACCCCAAACCCTAAACCCTACACCCTAAACCCTACACCCTAAACCCCAAACCCTATAAACCCTACACCCTGAACCCCAAACCCTAAACCCTACACCCTAAACCCTACACCCT
>CAJNDT010004636.1:0-12754 GCA_905221615.1 Symbiodinium sp. CCMP2592
TCTTACAAGAAGTGAACGGTAAGAAAGCCATTGGGAAAAGGGAGCAAAATAAAACAGAGAAAAGATATGAAGTCAACAGCTTATTATTAGTATTAGAAGATCTTAGAAGAAGAAAATAATGAGTGGTATAACTCAAGTAAAGGAAAATAAGAGGAAAAATACTAAGAAATTAATGGTACAAAAGGCTACAACTAATTTCCAAATGATCTTCTCCTAGTTGTTGAATCATAAGTGCTGAGTTTAATTAAAAAGAAGCACGAAACAATGAACAGAGTGAAGCGTGTTCGTGCTCTTTTCTTTTTAATTAAACGCAGCACCCAACCTATACCACTCATTCTACGGGCCTTGTTCTTTTAGTTTAATTTGTGCTCTTATTTCGTTTAATTACAATGTAGCGAAATGTAATGAAGTGAAGCGTGAATTAAGCGAAATAAGCAAAAAAAAAAAAAAAAAAGGCCCGTGATTTCGTTCGTATGTTGCGGCGCTTGTGTTGATTTCGTGCCTTCATTCACATTACGTTACAAATCCACACAAGAGCGCCCCAACATTACTCTCTTCATATCCTTCATCCAAAAGAGCTAAATTAAATGAAACAAAAACAAACAAAAGAGAGAAACGAATGACGTGAGTGTTTTGTTCATTTAATTTGTTCTTTTGGCCATCGGGATTTATTGGGCAAATGAACACGCATTCATTACTTTCATTTGTTTCATTTGGCCCAATTAAAGCCCGATGAGGAATGGATGGTGTGTTCGGGCGTTCATGTGCTGATTTTAATGAAGAGAAACATGCGTCATTCGTTCCTTATTTTCTCTTCTTTAAAATCAACACACGCCCTTATATTATGAAGAGAGTCTTTTGCTTTGGTTTGTTGTGTGTTTTAATTACAAACGAGAATGAGGAACGAATGAAGTGCGTGAATTAAGCACACAACAACCAAGCAAAATACGAACGAAATAATGTACTAGATTTTAGTTCCTGGAAACCCTTACTAATTTCTAGGTGTTACATTCCTAAGCTAAATACTGTAGAAATCCTATCCTTAGTAACTTCTGGTCTAATCTTATAGGAGGAATCATGTATGTTTAGAATCCTTTACAAATCCTCCTATAATCCTAGCTGCTGGAATTCTCACTCCGTTCCTGGCTCGTAAAGTAAAGAGAAATAAAGGGAACGAAACAAACAATGAAGTGTAATGGAAGCGTGTTGGTTCGTTCCTCTTTTATTGCGCTTTATTTTGAACGAACGGAGTGGAACGGAACAGTAAAGATTCCAGGGGTGGTGGTTCGTGTGCGAGAAAATGAAAGAAAATAAGCACGCTTTCGTTCCACTACATTGTCTTATTTCCTTTCCTTTTCTTCTCACACTACACTCACCACCCATTGACCATTAACACTCGAGTCTAGCACCAGGAGTTAGGTTCTGAGATTATAGGAGGAATTAGTACTAGATTTTACAGAGGAATTCCTTAATAATTTGGATCCTTAGTAATTTCTCTTACAAATCCAGATACTAAATAATATGAAGTGAATAATTTCGTTCTTATTTCGTTGCATTGTAATGAAGTGAGTGAAATGAACGGAAGCACGAATTCAACGAAATATGAACGGAATATGAACGAAATGAACAAGGAACAGAAAATGTGGAACGAAGAGAGCGAAGTGAACACGCATCCGCTTCATTCCATTCCACTCCTTTGTTTCACTTCGTTCCCTTCGCTTAAAGATATGAAAAGAATTACGTCTTTTGTTTATTTCTTTTGGCTTAATTATAATGAACGAGCGGAACGAAGAATGAGTGGAATGAGAGAGAAGCATGAATTAAGCTAAAAGAAAGAAATAAAAGACCCAAAGAAGATTATGAAAGTAAATAGCTGATTTCGTTCATCTTTTGCGTTCTTTGTGTTTTTCTTTCTTTTGCTTGTTCCGTGCTTTCACTCACTTCCTAACCGCCACAAACATTCGCTTCATTACGAACAAACAAAAGGAAAGAAACACAAAGTAGCAAAAGACTCACTTCACTTTCTTAATGTCCTTTGCCCACAACTCAACATACGAAATCAAGGGCCACAGGAAGCATGGGTACAAAGGTAAGAAGATTATTAAGCTTGGAAAGTCTCCTACAAAATTATACTAAATTCTAGGTCATAACATCTCCTATAAATCCTTAATGATAGATAATGACCTAGATTTTAGTAGTAAATCCCAATGGTTAATTTCCTAGTTTCGTGGTTTAATTCGTTCCTCTTTGTTTTCATTTAATTACAATGCAACGAAGAATGAGCGGAGTGAAGAATGAAGTGAGGCGTGAATTAAAAGAAAACAAAGCAAAAGGAACGAGACACGAACCACGAAATTTCATTCTTTTGGATTATTAGTATATTTTTATAGGAGAAATCATTAATAATCATATCCTTACTATAAATTAGGTCATTATTAGAAGAGATTTTTATTAGAGGAATTCCTTGTTTATTTTAGGCTTATTTCCTCCTCCTCTACCACCAAGCCATTAGAATGAATTAGATGAATGGGGACAAGAAGAACGAAAGAACCACAAAATATAATGACTGAAAGGAAGCATGATTTTGATCGTGATTTCGTTCGCTCTTTTCTTCTGCATTTTTAGGTCATCCATTTCTTACTTATTTCCCTCTTATTCCAGGTCATTCCGCTTCGCTCCTTAATTTCCCTTTCCTTTCGTTCTCTTTTCTTCTGCTTTAATTACAATGAACGAGCGATTGAGAGAGAAGCGTGAATTAAGCAGAAAGAAAAGAAGAATGAAATGAAAGAACCGGAAATTAGTTGACCTTTAATTCCCAGAAATTATTATAGGATTTCTCCTATGTGTTCCTTACCGTTCATTCTCACATCCGGATCATTCATTATATTTGGGCCTTTGTTGTGACAGTTGACCGCTGTAGGACCGAGAACGTAATGACTCACCTCTGCTTCCAGTTCCAGCGGTAATAATCTTTAATGTGCTGGGCGTGTGTAATGTTGGGTTAATTGAGCAAAAAGATAAAGGAACAAGGTGGATGCATGCTTTTGGCTTAATTAAACGCAACAAACACAGGAGTCAACAACCATCCAGCCGCCGTTCGTTCATGCGTGGTTAAAATAAAGGAAAAAGAAACAAACACGCTCTTCATTTGTTTTGTTCTTTTCCCTTCATTTTCCCCACATTACTCTCTTCATATTACACACCACCTATAAGCTTGGAGATGATGTTGGGTGGTGAGTGACTGGTGGGAAGAATGGTGAAGCGAATTAAAACAAGTGAAAAGGAACAAAGTGAGTGAAATGCGTGTTTAATTCGCTTCTCTTTTCTTCCACCACAACTCACCACATTAATTTCGTGTTGCGGCCTCTGTGTTGTGCTGTAGTTAAATGAAATAAACACGCTTCCATTGCACTCCATTGTTTTATTTCATTTAATCTACAACACATTACTCTCTTCATATTTTGTACCTTTGTAATGTAATGTGTGGAGTGAATGGCGGTTAAGTGTGAAATAAAAGGGGAACAAAGGACAAATGAAGTGCGTGCCTTGCTTTTATTTCACACGCCACCGCCAGAACGAAACAGGGGTCAGAGATGGGTGAATGTAGAGAAAGTAAAGAAAATAAGGGAAAAATAATGCGGTCTTTTGTTTTATTTTAATGGAACGAACACGCTTCTCTCACTTTGTTCACTCATTGTTTCGTTCATTAAAAATAAAGCAAAAGGACCAAGACAAAGGAACGCTCCTATAATTGGGATCCTTACCGGGCTTAGGTGTCCAGGAATCATTAAGGCTCAACAACTAACCATAAGAGCTGGTACAAAGGTCTAAGTCAACAGGATCTGGATGTGAGAATTAAGCTTGGAGAATGAGGAAAGAGGAACAGGTGGAACGGCTTGGTGGTTGGTGCGTGGGTTCGTGTGCTGCAATAAAACAAAAGATGAATGAACACGCACTCCATTCATTACGTTTGTTTCATTTCTTTTGCTTTATTACAACACGAACAACGAACCAAAGGGCCCACTCGAGACTAGACCGCCATTAACACATCCAGGTGATCGGGGTTCGTGGTCAGCCGGTGGTAAGTCTTAATGGTATGATGAATGACCGGGAATAAAGAGAAACAACAATCACCAGTAACTCAAGGAAACACGAACCAGCCTATAGGATTCCAGCATTTCTAAGGTTAGGTGATGGTAGTAAGGATTCATAAAGGAGGATCTCAGTAATGTTGGAATATACCTAAAACTACTAATAATAATATCCTTACCATATCCTCTTATATCCAGATCATACAAGGAATTAGTTGTAGAATCCAGTCCTTTGTTCATTCTCTTCACTTTCCATTCTCTCAAAAGGACCAAACTAAAAGGACAAAAACAAAGAACGAAGAGATGCGTGTTTTGTTCCTTTTCGTTTGGGCTATTTTGGCTCACTCCAGATAATAAATTCTGTGTCCTAAGTGAAGAGAACAAAAGCACAAAATAAAACAAATGAAACACAAAGGGTAAAGAATGCACGCCTTTGTTTCATTTCGTTTAATTTTGCCTTTTGTTCGGTGGCGGGTGGGTTTTTGCTTCTTTCTCGCTTGCGTTTCTCTACATTGAAAAGAAGCAAAACACCCAAGAAACCGCCACAACAGGACACAGGATTTAACATCTGGGCTCGGTGTCATGGGGTGAGAATGAGGGGCGGTAAGAAAGACCACACCATTCCATTACATTACCGCAAAGAAGAAGAAAGAAGATTACCGCATGAATGAACAATGAGATGATTAAAGGAGAAACTAGTAATAAGATTCCTGGGTAATGAAATGTAGTTCTAAACTATATGAAGTGTGTTTGTGTGGTGCTTTAATGAAGCAAAATACGCGGAAAAGAACCCAAGAGATATAATCCTGTAAGAAGAAAATAGCATGTTCTAGAAAACTAAAATCTAGTACAATATTCTATAACTAAAGATATGCATGAATTTACAACTAATATCAGATAATAAAAGCATGCCATTGGGATTTTGTGTGCTCTTTTGTGTGGTCTTTCTTGCTTCCGTTCCACTCCATTAAAAAGAACCACACAAAAGCACACAACTAATCCCAATGAAGGACCTGGAACCTGGAGCTGGGATATGACCTAGATTCTAGTACTAACTGATCATACAAGATTCCTCCTCTAGATTTACAACTAGATTAGGTAATAAGTCCTAACATTAAGATCTTCTCCTATAAATATTCACCTATCCTTAGTAATGTAACCTCTAGTACATCCCGGTTCTTGATTACGTGCTGTGTTTAATTGGGGTCTTTTGGTGGTAATGTAATGGAATGACTGAAGGGAATGTAGTGAAAGCACGCACTAAAAGCCCCAATTGAACACGAAGCACGGAATCAACATCAGGATCTCCAAGCACTAGAATGACCTATAATAATGTAATGTGGTGGTCTGGTTCTTGTTTTGCTTTATTAAATTACAATGAAACGAAAGTGAAGCGTGAATTTAATAAAGAAAAACAAAGAACCACCCACAACATACGAACCCGATGCATGATTCCGTTCTCCTTACCCCAGTTGACCGTGTACCCTTGATCCCAATGCCGGCGGTCTAGTCTCGAGTCACTCCAGTAAGCCCAGATACAACTAAATGACAGGTACGAACGGGAAGATAGGAATGTGTGGATTTAAAAGGCAAAAGATAAACGAAAAGAAGTGTAGTGCATGCTTTTGTTCCTTTTAATTCCACACATTACGAACGAAATCCTGTTTCCAAGCTTAATTGTCTAGCTCCTGTTGTGTCTTTTGTTCTCTTCTTCGTTCGCAATGGAGAGAAATGGAAGCGCGGAACGAAGAAGAAACAAACACACAACAAGGAACCAGACATTGAGATTTCATTACCCCACATTCCTCTACATCTCTAACCTTACATTACAAAGTTACGAAGAATGAAGAGAGTCTTTTGCTTACTTCTTTCGTTCACTTTATAATGAAATGACGGAACGGAATGGAAGCATGAAAGGGACGAAAGAAGGAAGCAAAATACGAACGAAATCATACTGGCGGCCAAGTCTAGAGGTTAGTACTAAGAGCTAGGTCATTAGGAATTATTACTGCCGCCTCTTATATTTGGTCATTCTTGGGTCCTTTATGCGGCTCCTTGTTGTTTCCATTTGTTCTGTTCTCTTTAATTAATTTAAACAAAAGGAAACAAAGAAGCGTAGTGAATGCGTGTTCCGTTTAAATTAATTAAAGCAGAACGAAAAATGAGGAACAAAATGAGCCGTTTCGTGTGTTTTGTGCCTTGCTTTTGTTTGATTCAATTAAACCACGCCTCACTTTGTTGCGTTGTGTTTAATGAAGTAAAACAAAAGGGCACAACACACTTCACTTTCATTCTTCATCTCAAGGTTACCAAGATTAGTTGACAGTTGATTCCGTTGGCCGTTCCTTGACCACCAATCCAAACCGCTCCTCATCATTCATTGAATCATCTGTGGTGTAATCATGAAGAGAGTGTTGAGTTTAATTTAATTTAATAAAACACAAAGAACGAACGGAGTGGAATGAAGTGAAGAGATGCGTGGTTTTATTATAATTAAATTACAACACAACATGAACGGCCAAGTAATCGAGGTTTATTACCGGATCTAGGTTATATTCTATCATTACCAGGTTAGTTGTAAATATCCTACCACTCCGTTCCTCATTAATGTTCGGGCGTTTCTTTGTGTTCATTAAAAAGAAGAAAGGCAATGGAACAAAGTGAAGCGCGCTTCATTCTTTTTAATGAAACGCAAAGAAGCCCGAGAAGAATCCCATCCTTTCCGGAATCTCTTGTGCTTGGATTACACCACACAGGCTCTAGGTCGGTCATTTGGGTTTCTGTGGTGTGTCTTTGTTGTGTTGTTTTGTTAAAGGAGAAAAGACAAGTGAGAAGCGAATGCGTGCTTTTCTCATTAAAATTAGCCCAACAACGAACGAAATTATTCTCTTCATCTCTGGGCTTAGGAGAAATCATTACATTATTTTAGGTTCCCAGAATTTATTATTTTTCATTCATTTAAGCTTACAGGATTTAATATTTGTTGGTAGTTCATTGAGAATTTACCGTGTGCTTTATTTGATTTAGACATCCAGAAAATTCACATCTTTGCTAATAAAATTTTATTATCTGGAATTATTATTACTACATCTAGGTCATTCCATTTCTCACGAACCATCCCAACTAATCCTAAAGGCGCCTTTCTTACTGACCGTTAATGCCCTAGTTCCTGGTATAATCTCCTTACCTTCTAAATCCAGGTGTATCTCTAAGCCTAAAAATATGAAGAGAATAATGTGGTGTGGAGTTGAATGAAGAAAGACAATGAACGCACGAAGGAAAGTGAAGCGTGCTTTGTTCATTCACCACACACCACATATGAACGAAATAGGAAAAAGAAAAAAAAAAATGAAAGAAAACACGCTTTCGTTCATTCTCTTCACTACATTGTTTTTCTTTCTTTTTTCTTTCTCTTTTCCCTTTTCATTTGTATCTGTTGAGATTAGTTCCTTATGGCCTTTGTGTGGTTTATTTTGGCCTAATTTCAAATGAAAGAAAAGAGTGCGAGAATTAGGCCAAATAAGCACACAAAGCACACAAGGAACGCCGAACAAAAGGCCAAACGAAAACAAAGAACACGCGCTACACATTCGTTTCGCTTGTTTCTTTTATTTTCGTTTCCCTTTGTTCTTTCGTTCTGCTTCGCTTAATTTCAATGGAATAGAATGAAGCGAGAATTAAGCGAAGAGGAACGAAAAAGAACAAATGAAACAAGGGCAAAGAACAGAAACAAAAGAGAAAAGAACACACCATCCACACCCCAGGAACCTGTTGACTTGTGGCCTTAATGACTGACCGCGGTGTATCTTGAGTGGTGAGTTGTGGAGTGACGGGCGTGTGGTTTATTTTAATGCAAACAAAACAAAGAAATGAAATGAATGCGTGCTTATTTCCGTTCCTTTAATTTCAACACGCCAGAATCTATTATCACTAGTTAAAAATTGTAATCATAAAGGCTTAGGAATTTATTATTTATTATCTGGATTCATCTTTGGAATCTCCGGAACATTAATATCAGTCCTTATAAGAATAGAATTATATTCATCAGGAAATAGGATTATATCTCCAGAAAACCAGAACTTCTATAATATAAGCATTACATTGCATGGCTTTCTTATGATCTTCTTTTTAGTAATGCCTGGCTTGTTTGGTGGATTTGGAAATTATTTTGTACCTATCTTTCAAGGGTCTCCAGAAGTGGTATATCCTAGAGTCAATAATTTTTCTATCTTAATTCTTTTACTTTCATATCTTTTCCTAATCCTTTCTATAATCTCAGAATTTGGAGGTGGTACAGGATGAACATTTTTTCCACCATTATCCACTTCTTTTATGACTTTATCACCTTCAAGTACAGGAAATCTTATATTTGGATTATTAATCTCTGGTATATCTTCATGTCTTACATCTCTTAACTTTTGGACAACAATTCTAAATCTGAGATCTTATTATCTGACATTAAAGACTATCCCATTATTTCCTTGGGCTTTCTTGATTACAGCTTTCATGCTTTTATTAACATTACCAATCTTATCTGGTACACTTCTTTTAATATTGGGTGATCTTCATTCTAATACACTTTTCTTTGATCCTATATTTGGAGGAGATCCTATATTCTATCAACATTTATTTTGGTTTTTTGGACATCCAGAAGTTTACATCTTAATAATTCCTGCATTTGGGATCATTTCCATAATAATTTCTGGGATTTTACAATTAATAATCTTTGGTAACCAATCAATGATCTTTGCCATGTCATCTATTTCTCTTCTTGGAAGTCTTGTTTGGGGGCATCATATGTATACTGTAGGTTTAGAAAGTGATACAAGAGCTTATTTTACAGGAGTTACAATCTTAATATCCTTACCAACTGGTACAAAAATCTTTAATTGGCTTTTTACATATCTTGGAAATCCACCATTATTACACCTTAGAATTAGTTCTGTCTTCTTCTCACATCTCTTTTTATTAATGTTTACTATAGGTGGTTCTACAGGAATAATTCTTGGAAATGCTGCAGTAGATCTAGGATTACATGATACATATTATGTTGTAGCACATTTTCATTTTGTTCTTTCTTTAGGAGCTATAATTTCTATCTTCTCTGGAATAATTTTTAATGGAGAAAAGATTGTTGGTACTAAGAATTTATTATTTTCATCCTCTAGTACACTTTCTCTTTTTCATCTACATTTAATATTTATTGGTATTCTTCTTACCTTTTCCCCAATGCATTTCTTAGGATTTAATGTTATGCCAAGAAGAATCCCATCCTTTCCAGATTCTTTTAATTCCTGGAATTCCCTGTCATCTATTGGATCAGGAATAACTTTCCTATCTTTTGGTTCGTTGGCTTGGTAATGGAGTGAAAGAAGTGAAAGGAAGCACGCAAGCCAACGAAACAAACAAAGGGAATAGAAGCGGTCGAAAAAGAGCCCAATTTCGTTCATAATGTGCCGAAATAAAGGGAAAAGAACACGCATTTCTTTTGTTTCTTTTCCTTTATTACAGCACATTATTCTCTTCATGATCTAGTACAGGAATCATCAACTGCCAAGATGAACGCCTGGATGTGAGAAAGGGGAATTAGAATGAGATTTCCTTAGGCTAAATGAGAAGGAGATAAGATAGTTGATCTCGGTAATAATGGATTATAGGAGAAAATGTAAGCCTAAAAGATACAAGAATCTCCTCCAAATATATGATCACCTAATATTAATAAGGATCTTTAACAACTAATTTATTACCAAAGATTATTAACTACAGAAACAACTGGATGTAGAAAATAATAGAT
Organism: Symbiodinium sp. CCMP2592; assembly: GCA_905221615.1. Classification (NCBI taxonomy): domain Eukaryota; class Dinophyceae; order Suessiales; family Symbiodiniaceae; genus Symbiodinium; species Symbiodinium sp. CCMP2592. Next base: position 9,886 of record CAJNDT010004636.1, read on the forward strand.
TCTAGCATAATGTGGTTTTAATTAAGCGAAATCCTGTTTCCATTCCCTTCACTCTTCGTTCCTTTTTCCCTTTGTGCCTTTCATTTAATTAAATTACAAAAGAAATGCGTGAATTTAATATTAAATGAAAGGAACAAAGAAGGAACGAAATTTAGGCCCTTTGGAATTTATTATTTATTATTAAAATTAGTTGTCTAGATTATTATTAGTAATTCTAGTTGATCTATTACATCTAATTCCTAGTATTTCAAGATCATTCCTGGAATCTCCTGTAGATAATGACCTATAGCTGGTAAGGATTCCAACATTACTGATCCTGGTCATAGAGGGTGTCCTTGGTGTGGGTTGAGCGGTTAGACGGGTGTGGTTTAATTTAATAAAAGAAGCAAAACACGCATCACTCTCTTCGTTTGTTCTTTGTTTTTGCTTTATTAAATTAAACCACACACTACTCACTTCACTAACCATTCCACCTGTTCCTCTCATGTTGACCCTGATGACTTAGAGGCGGTAAGGAACAGCCAAGGTTACAGAAGGTTAGTGTGGTGAGAAATGAATGATGTGGTGAATGGTGTGAACAAATGAAGGTAATGAAGAGAACGTGAGTGAAGAATGAACGAAGAGAGCGGAAGCACGCTTCATTTCTTCACACAACACCACAGCACATTTCTCACTTCTTTTTTGGGTTCGTGTACGCCTTGTTCTTTGTTTTTAATTGAATTAAACCACGCATTCCTTTCTCTCATTTGTGTTTAATTTAATAAAAACAAAGCACAAGAAGCACACGAACGGACTGGAATCACTTGGCGGTTGAACTGGGGCTGGGGTATGATTCCGTTCCCCTTTTGCGTTCACTTCATTGAATAAAACACGCACTCTCTTCACTCCGTTTCTTTCGTTTGTTTTTATTCAATGAAATGAGAGCAAAAGAAGAGAACGGAATGGGCTTTTAGGATGACAGGTGATTCCAGCGGTAAGACAAATGACCTGGAAATAGAGTAAGGATTTATAGGAGAAGATCTTGTGACCTAAAAGCAGGAATGAACCAGATAAGAAGGATATGAAGGAAGTCTTTAGGTCAAAATCATTAATAATTATCTTCTTACCTAAAATCAGTTGTAATCTTCTGGGTGTTTCGCTCAATTTAATGAAACAAACACGCTTCACTTCATTTCATTGCGTTGCATTGTTTTGTTTCATTAAACTTCACTACACAACATTACACACAACAGGGAACAGTGAGTGGTGATGTAGGTGAAAATAAGAAGGAGATTACATTCTACATCCTAGTTCTAAGGTTATAGGTAATATTCTAAGGAACTCAATGACCTAAACCAAGTAATGTTAGGATCATACCAGGAATTAGTTGTAATCTCTATCCTTCCTTGCTCTAGTTGTTGAGTTTCTTACTGATTCCTTCTATCCATTTACAACTAATCCACGCATCATCTCCAAGTTTCGTTCCCCTTTTGACTCAATTTAAAGCAGAGAAACACGCGGCTCACTTCGCTCCCTTGTTTTCTCTGCATTAAATTAAGCCAAAAGACTCACTTCATATTATAGGAGAATTCCTGCATCTTGGTGGTTCTTTACTGGCTGTAGGTGATCGTGAACCTTTGGAATCTCCAGGTCTATCTCATTACCCAACCTTCCAGACCGCCATTAACACCTCCAAGAAGCAGAAAGAACCACATGACCTAGAACTACACATGAACTCACCATCTAATTCCTGGAGCTGTTGTTGTGTGTAGTGTGTTGAATTTAAAGCAAAGAAGACAAAGAAGCGAAGTGTGAGAGAAGCTGATGCGTGCTTCTTTTGCTTTAAACACAACGCACACAACTCAACACACCCCAGAAAACCTTGAGTGGCGGTTGGTGGTGAAGGGGATCGAGGCATGAAGGTTACAACTAGGGTCAGTAAGGATTGGAAACAGGGTTCGTTCTCGGTCTAACAGCGGCCATTTCGTTCGTGTGTGTTGCGTTAAAGGATAAAAGATCACGCTTCTCTCATACTTCGTTCATTGTTTCTTTTCCCTTTAACTTTAACACAACACTCTCTTCATTTGGTAGCGGTCCTTTAGCTGGATTCTTTACCTAATATGACCTAGAGCCGGTGGTACGTTCGTTGAATAAAGCGAAAAAGAATGAAAGCGCGCTTCATTTCGTTTCCCTTCATTCCATTGCCTTTCCTTCTTTTCCCTTTAGTTCAACTCACTTCTCAGGTTACAGGAGAAGACATTAAGGAAATCTACAACTATATTCTGGTAAGGATTCCAAACATACTAGAAATTAGTTCACTTCTCATGATTTCATTTCCTTCTTATTTCGTTCTGTTCCACCATTTCTTGCTTCATTTCACTTCGCTTCATTCCATTAAAAATGAGTGGAAGGGAACGAATAGAAGGAAAGGAAAAGAAGAATGAGAAGTGAAGAGAATAATGTGGTCTAATTAAAGGAGAAAAAACAAGCGGAATGAAAAGAAGCGCGTTTTTTTCTCTCTTTAATTCGGCCACATATGAACGAAATTTGTTTGTTTGAAATTAAAGCACAAAAGACACAACTAATTTCGTTCATAATGTGCTGAGTTAAAGTGAACAGAACACGCGTGCCCTTGTTTCTTTTCACTTTAATCTCCAGCACATTACTCTCTTCACTTTATCTTCTGTGTCCTAGAGCTGGGATTTGGCGGTTGTTGTTTCGTTGGGTTTAATTATAACGCAGTGGAACAAAGTGAAAGGAGGCATGAATTAAACCCACGAACCAACGTCAAACCGCCACACATTCCTTTTGGTTTTCTTGTGGTGTGTTGTGTTGAGTTGAATGAAGAAAAGAACAAAGTCGTGCTTTCATTACCCTTTGTGCTTCATTC
>CAJNDT010004637.1:0-12749 GCA_905221615.1 Symbiodinium sp. CCMP2592
CCTCGGTCCTTGACACACAGTGACACACCGACACACATGGTGGGATGGTGAGGGATCGATATTGTGGCTTGTCATCACTTGCATATTGCTTACTGTGACAACAGTTTAAGGTACTGTTGATGGAGGAAATCTTGCACCAGTTTAAGTGGCCAAGCCAAGCAGACACCCCACGCCCCCTTTTTAACATTGACCGGTGATCCTCGGAAGTGCCGTGGGTTCCAATGACAAAACTCTTGCACCACCTCCGTATCCATCACCTTCAATGTTAAAAAGGGGGTGCGGGGTTCTGCTCAAGTGTCGTGTCACCTGTCATTAGGCAGATGGTGCAAGATTTCCTCCATCAACCGACAGGATCCTTCTTGCTGAGATGACCAAAGTAGCCTGTGTCTTCACTCGACTGTAACACGCTTCCTGTGACGGGTACCATCCACATGCAGACTAAGCCCGATACATGTCCAAGAATGCGATACGGCAAGCTTGTTGGCACGGCTGGTTGCTATAGGTACGGCCCAAGACCACGCAAGCCGACTGTGGTTGCAGGCTTCCAGGATGCGACTTTTTTTGCACCCTGACCCGAGTGCTCCACTTCGATCCAAGTCTGCTCCATGCAGCTCCGCTGCACTTTAGTGGGACTCCCACTGGCGAGCTCCTCGTGTATTCTGGCTTAGTGTAAATCCTTACATTTCCCACAGTTAACGCTCAGTTAACACTCAGTTAACACTCAGTTAACACTACAGTTAACACTACAGTTAACCCTACGGTTAACACTGCCGAAATGCTGGAAAACCAGCATTTTCGTCAAATGTGTATAAAAGATGCTAAAACTAGCAGTTTTTTCCTGTTAAAATGCGTGTATTCTGCAAAATGCTGGTTTTTGCGGCATTTCGGTAGTGTTAACTGTAGTGTTAACTGAGTGTTAACTGAGTGTTAACTGTAGAAAAGGCACACTATGCAGTTAACACTTATTACTCTAACTGTAGAAAAGGCACACTATTCAGTTAACACTTATTACTCTGCCGAAATGCAAGGAAAACCTGCGTTTCCTAAAATCTGTCTTACAAGTACCTCGGTCCTTGACACACAGTGACACACCGACACACATGGTGAGATGGTGAGGGATCGATATTGTGGCTTGTCATCACTAGCATATTGCTTACTGTGACAACAGTTTAAGGTACCGACAGGATCCTTCTTGCTGAGATCACCCAAGTAGCCTGTGTCGTCACTCGACAGTACCACGCTTCCTGTGACGGGTACCATCCACATGCAGACCAAGCCCTATACATGTCCAAGAATGCGATACGGCAAGCTTGTTGGCGCGGCTGGTTGCTGTAGGTACGACCCAAGACCACGCAAGCCGACTGTGGTAGCAGGCTTCCAGGATGCGACTTTTTTTGCACCCTGACCCGGGTGCTCCACCTCGATCCAAGTCTGCTCCATGCAGCTCCGCGGCACTCCGGTGGAACTCCCACTGGCGAGCTCCTCGTGTATTCTGGCTTAGTGTAAATTCCTTACATTTCCCACAGTTAACGCTGAGTTAACACTCAGTTAACACTCAGTTAACACTACAGTTAACACTACAGTTAACACTGCCGAAATGCTGGGAAAACCAGCATTTTCGTAAAATGTGTATAAAAGACACTAGAACTAGCAGTTTTTCTTTTCAAAACGCGTGTATTCTGCAAAATGCTGGTTTTTGCGGCATTTCGGCAGTGTTAACTGTAGTGTTAACTGCAGTGTTAACTGAGTGTTAACTGAGTGTTAACTGTAGAAAAGGCACACTATGCAGTTAACACTTATTACTCTAACTGTAGAAAAGGCACACTATGCAGTTAACACTTATTACTCTGCCGAAATGCAAAGAAAACCTGCGTTTCCTAAAATCTGTCTTACAAGTACCTCGGTCCTTGACACACAGTGACACACCGACACACATGGTGAGATGGTGAGGGATCGATATTGTGGCTTGTCATCACTTGCATATTGCTTACTGTGACAACAGTTTAAGGTACCGACAGGATCCTTCTTGCTGAGATCACCCAAGTAGCCTGTGTCGTCACTCGACTGTACCACGCTTCCTGTGACGGGTACCATCCACATGCAGACCATGCCCTATACATGTCCAAGAATGCGATACGGCAAGCTTGTTGGCACGGCTGGTTGCTATAGGTACGACCCAAGACCACGCAAGCCGACTGTGGTAGCAGGATTCCAGGATGCGACTTTTTTTGCACCCTGACCCGGGTGCTCCACCTCGATCCAAGTCTGCTCCATGCAGCTCCGCGGCACTCCGGTGGGACTCCCACTGGCGAGCTCCTCGTGTATTCTGGCTTAGTGTAAATTCCTTACATTTCCCACAGTTAACGCTCAGTTAACACTCAGTTAACACTACAGTTAACACTACAGTTAACACTGCCGAAATGCTGGGAAAATCAGCATTTTCTTCAAATGTGTATCAAAGACACTAAAACTAGTAGTTTTGCTTTTTAACATGCGTGTAGTCTGCAAAATGCTGGTTTTTGCGGCATTTCGGCAGCGTTAACTGTAGTGTTAACTGTAGTGTTAACTGAGTGTTAACTGAGTGTTAACTGTAGAAAAGGCACACTATGCAGTTAACACTTATTACTCTAACTGTAGAAAAGGCACACTATGCAGTTAACACTTATTACTCTGCCGCAATGCAAGGAAAACCTGCGTTTCCTAAAATCTGTCTTACAAGTACCTCGGTCCTTGACACACAGTGACACACCGACACACATGGTGAGATGGTGAGGGATCGATATTGTGTCTTGTCATCACTTGCATATTGCTTACTGTGACAACAGTTTAAGGTACCGACAGGATCCTTCTTGCTGAGATCACCCAAGTAGCCTGTGTCGTCACTCGACTGTACCACGCTTCCTGTGACGGGTACCATCCACATGCAGACCAAGCCCTATACATGTCCAAGAATGCGATACGGCAAGCTTGTTGGCGCGGCTGGTTGCTATAGGTACGACCCAAGACCACGCAAGCCGACTGTGGTAGCAGGCTTCCAGGATGCGACTTTTTTTGCACCCTGACCCGGGTGCTCCACCTCGATCCAAGTCTGCTCCATGCAGCTCCGCGGCACTCCGGTGGGACTCCCACTGGCGCGCTCCTCGTGTATTCTGGCTTAGTGTAAATTCCTTACATTTCCCACAGTTAACGCTCAGTTAACACTCAGTTAACACTCAGTTAACACTACAGTTAACACTACAGTTAACACTGACGAAATGCTGGGAAAACCAGCATTTTCGTCAAATGTGTATAAAAGACACTAAAACTAGCAGTTTTTCTTTTCAAAACGCGTGTATTCTGCAAAATGCTGGTTTTTGCGGCATTTCGGCAGTGCTAACTGTAGTGTTAACTGTAGTGTTAACTGAGTGTTAACTGAGTGTTAACTGTAGAAAAGGCACACTATGCAGTTAACACTTATTACTCTGCCGAAATGCAAGGAAAACCTGCGTTCCCTAAAATCTGTCTTACAAGTACCTCGGTCCTTGACACACAGTGACACACCGACACACATGGTGAGATGGTGAGGGATCGATATTGTGGCTTGTCATCACTTGCATATTGCTTACTGTGACAACAGTTTAAGGTACTGTTGATGGAGTAAATCTTGCACCAGTTTAAGTGGCCAAGCCAAGCAGACACCCCACGCCCCCTTTTTAACATTGACCGGTGATCGTCGGAAGTGCCGTGGGTTCCAGTAACAAAAATCTTGCACCACCTCCGTATCCATCATCTTCAATGTTAAAAAGGGGGTGTGGGGATATGCTCAAGCGTCGTGTCACTTGTTACTAGGCAGATGGTGCAAGATTTCCTCCGTCAACCGACAGGATCCTTCTTGCTGAGATCACCCAAGTAGCCTGTGTCGTCGCTCGACAGTACCACGCTTCCTGTGACGGGTACCATCCACATGCAGACCAAGCCCTACACATGTCCAAGAATGCGATACGGCAAGCTTGTTGGCACGGCTGGTTGCTATAGGTACGACCCAAGACCACGCAAGCCGACTGTGGTAGCAGGCTTCCAGGATGCGACTTTTTTTGCACCCTGACCCGGGTGCTCCACCTCGATCCAAGTCTGCTCCACGCAGCTCCGCGGCACTCCGGTGGGACTCCCACTGGCGAACTCCTCGTGTATTCTGGCTTAGTGTAAATTAATAACATTTCCCACAGTTAACGCTCAGTTAACACTCAGTTAACACTCAGTTAACACTACAGTTAACACTACATTTAACACTGCCGAAATGCTGGGAAAACCAGCATTTTCGTCAAATGTGTATAAAAGACACTAGAACTAGCAGTTTTTCTTTTCAAAACGCGTGTATTCTGCAAAATGCTGGTTTTTTGCGGCATTTCGGCAGTGTTAACTGTAGTGTTAACTGTAGTGTTAACTGAGTGTTAACTGAGTGTTAACTGTAGAAAAGGCACACTATGCAGTTAACACTTATTACTCTGCCGAAATGCAAGGAAAACCTGCGTTTCCTAAACTCTGTCTTACAAGTACCTCGGTCCTTGACACACAGTGACACACCGACACACATGGTGAGATGGTGAGGGATCGATATTGTGGCTTGGCATCACTTGCATATTGCTTACTGTGACAACAGTTTAAGGTACTGTTGATGGAGGAAATCTTGCACCAGTTTAAGTGGCCAAGCCAAGCAGACACCCCACGCCCCCTTTTTAACATTGACCGGTGATCGTCGGAAGTGCCGTGGGTTCCAGTAACAAAAATCTTGCACCCCCTCCGTATCCATCATCTTCAATGTTAAAAAGGGGGTGTGGGGATATGCTCAAGCGTCGTGTCACTTGTTACTAGGCAGATGGTGCAAGATTTCCTCCGTCAACCGACAGGATCCTTCTTGCTGAGATCACCCAAGTAGCCTGTGTCGTCACTCTACTGTACCACGCTTCCTGTGACGGGTACCATCCACATGCAGACCAAGCCCTATACATGTCCAAGAATGCGATACGGCAAGCTTGTTGGCACGGCTGGTTGCTGTAGGTACGACCCAAGACCACGCAAGCCGACTGTGGTAGCAGGCTTCCAGGATGCGACTTTTTTTTCACCCTGACCCGGGTGCTCCACCTCGATCCAAGTCTGCTCCATGCAGCTCCGCGGCACTCCGGTGGGACTCCCACTGGCGAGCTCCTCGTGTATTCTGGCTTAGTGTAAATTCCTTACATTTCCCACAGTTAACGCTCAGGTAACACTCAGTTAACACTCAGTTAACACTACAGTTAACACTACAGTTAACACTGCCGAAATGCTGGGAAAACCAGCATTTTCGTCAAATGTGTATAAAAGACACTAGAACTAGCAGTTTTTCTTTTCAAAACGCGTGTATTCTGCAAAATGCTGGTTTTTGGGGCATTTCGGCAGTGTTAACTGTAGTGTTAACTGTAGTGTTAACTGAGTGTTAACTGAGTGTTAACTGTAGAAAAGGCACACTATGCAGTTAACACTTATTACTCTGCCGAAATTCAAGGAAAACCTGCCTTTCCTCAAATCTGTCTTACAAGTACCTCGGTCCTTGACACACAGTGACACACCGACACACATGGTGAGATGGTGAGGGAGCGATATTGTGGCTTGTCATCACTTGCATATTGCTTACTGTGACAACAGTTTAAGGTACCGACAGGATCCTTCTTGCTGAGATCACCCAAGTAGCCTGTGTCGTCACTCGACTGCACCACGCTTCCTGTGACGGGTACCATCCACATGCAGACCAAGCCCTATACATGTCCAAGAATGCGATACGGCAAGCTTGTTGGCACGGCTGGTTGCTACAGGTACGACCCAAGACCACACAAGCCGACTGTGGTTGCAGGCTTCCAGGATGCGACGTTTTTTGCACCCTGACCCTGGTGCTCCACTTCGATCCAAGCCTGCTCCATGCAGCTCCGCGGCACTCCGGTGGGACTCCCACTGGCGAGCTCCTCGTGTATTCTGGCTTAGTGTAAATCCCTTACATTTCCCACAGTTAACGCTCAGTTAACATTCAGTTAACACTCAGTCAACACTACAGTTAACACTACAGTTAACACTGCCGAAATGCTGGGAAAACCGGCATTTTCGTCAAATGTGTATATAAGACACTAAAACTAGCAGTTTTTCTTTTCAAAATGCGTGTATTCTGCAAAATGCTGGTTTTTGCGGCATTTCGGCAGTGTTAACTGTAGTGTTAACTGTAGTGTTAACTGAGTGTTAACTGAGTGTTAACTGTAGAAAAGGCACACTCTGCCGAAATGCAAGGAAAACCTGCGTTTCCTAAAATCTGTCTTACAAGTACCTCGGTCCTTGACACACAGTGACACACCGACACACATGGTGAGATGGTGAGGGATCGATATTGTGGCTTGTCATCACTTGCATATTGCTTACTGTGACAACAGTTTAAGGTACCGACAGGATCCTTCTTGCTCAGATCACCCAAGTAGCCTGTGTCGTCACTCGACTGTACCACGCTTCCTGTGACGGGTACCATCCACATGCAGACCAAGCCCTATACATGTCCAAGAATGCGATACGGCAAGCTTGTTGGCACGGCTGGTTGCTATAGGTACGACCCAAGACCACGCAAGCCGACTGTGGTAGCAGGCTTCCAGGATGCGACGTTTTTTGCACCCTGACCCGGGTGCTCCACCTCGATCCAAGTCTGCTCCATGCAGCTCCGCGGCACTCCGGTGGGACTCCCACTGGCGAGCTCCTCGTGTATTCTGGCTTAGTGTAAATTAATAACATTTCCCACAGTTAACGCTCAGTTAACACTCAGTTAACACTACAGTTAACACTACAGTTAACACTGCCGAAATGCTGGGAAAACCAGCATTTTCGTCAAATGTGTATAAAAGACACTAAAACTAGCAGTTTTTCTTGTCAAAACGCGTGTATTCTGCAAAATGCTGGTTTTTGCGGCATTTCGGCAGTGTTAACTGTAGTGTTAACTGTAGTGTTAACTGAGTGTTAAATGAGTGTTAACTGTAGAAAAGGCACACTATGCAGTTAACACTTATTACTCTAACTGTAGAAAAGGCACACTATGCAGTTAACACTTATTACTCTGCCGAAATGCAAGGAAAACCTGCGTTTCCTAAAATCTGTCTTACAAGTACCTCGGTCCTTGACACACAGTGACACACCGACACACATGGTGAGATGGTGAGGGATCGATGTTGTGGCTTGTCATCACTTGCATATTGCTTACTGTGACAACAGTTTAAGGTACCGACAGGATCCTTCTTGCTGAGATCACCCAAGTAGCCTGTGTCGTCACTCGACTGTACCACGCTTCCTGTGACGGGTACCATCCACATGCAGACCAAGCCCTATACATGTCCAAGAATGCGATACGGCAAGCTTGTTGGCACGGATGGTTGCTATAGGTACGACCCAAGACCACGCAAGCCGACTGTGGTAGCAGGCTTCCAGGATGCGACTTTTTTTGCACCCTGACCCGGGTGCTCCACCTCGATCCAAGTCTGCTCCATGCAGCTCCGCGGCACTCCGGTGGGACTCCCACTGGCGAGCTCCTCGTGTATTCTGGCTTAGTGTAAATTAATAACATTTCCCACAGTTAACGCTCAGTTAACACTCAGTTAACACTCAGTTAACACTACAGTTAACACTACAGTTAACACTGCCGAAATGCTGGGAAAACCAGCATTTTCGTCAAATGTGTATAAAAGACACTAAAACTAGCAGTTTTTCTTTTCAAAACGCGTGTATTCTGCAAAATGCTGGTTTTTGCGGCATTTCGGCAGTGCTAACTGTAGTGTTAACTGTAGTGTTAACTGAGTGTTAACTGAGTGTTAACTGTAGAAAAGGCACACTATGCAGTTAACACTTATTACTCTGCCGAAATGCAAGGAAAACCTGCGTTTCCTAAAATCTGTCTTACAAGTACCTCGGTCCTTGACACACAGTGACACACCGACACACATGGTGAGATGGTGAGGGATCGATATTGTGGCTTGCCATCACTTGCATATTGCTTACCGTGACAACAGTTGAAGGTACTGTTGATGGAGGAAATCTTGCACCAGTTTAAGTGGCCAAGCCAAGCAGACACCCCACCCCCCCTTTTTAACATTGATCGGTGATCCTCGGAAGTGCCGTGGGTTCCAATGACAAAAATCTTGCACCACCTCCATATCCATCATCTTCAATGTTAAAAAGGGGGTGCGGGGTTATGCTCAAGTGTCGTGTCACCTGTTATTAGGCAGATGGTGCAAGATTTCCTCCATCAACCGACAGGATCCTTCTTGCTGAGATGACCAAAGTAGCCTGTGTCTTCACTCGACTGTACCACGCTTCCTGTGACGGGTACCATCCACATGCAGACCAAGCCCTACACATGTCCAAGAATGCGATACGGCAAGCTTGTTGGCACGGCTGGTTGCTGTAGGTACGACCCAAGACCACGCAAGCCGACTGTGGTAGCAGGCTTCCAGGATGCGACTTTTTTTGCACCCTGACCCGGGTGCTCCACCTCGATCCAAGTCTGCTCCATGCAGCTCCGCGGCACTCCTGTGGGACTCCCACTGGCGAGCTCCTCGTGTATTCTGGCTTAGTGTAAATTCCTTACATTTCCCACAGTTAACGCTCAGTTAACACTCAGTTAACACTCAGTTAACACTACAGTTAACACTGCCGAAATGCTGGGAAAACCAGCATTTTCTTCAAATGTGTATAAAAGATACTAAAACTAGTAGTTTTTCTTTTTAAAGTGCGTGTATTCTGCAAAATGCTGGTTTTTGCGGCATTTCGGCAGTGTTAACTGTAGTGTTAACTGTAGTGTTAACTGAGTGTTAACTGAGTGTTAAGTGTAGAAAAGGCACACTGTGCAGTTAACACTTATTACTCTGCCGAAATGCAAGGAAATCCTGCCTTTCCTCAAATCTGTCTTACAAGTACCTCGGTCCTTGACACACAGTGACACACCGACACATATGGTAAGATGGTGAGGAATCGATATTGTGGCTTGCCATCACTTGCATATTGCTTACTGTGACAACAGTTTAAGGTACCGACAGGATCCTTCTTGCTGAGTTGACCAAAGTAGCCTGTGTCTTCACTCGACTGCACCACGCTTCCTGTGACGGGTACCATCCACATGCAGACTAAGCCCGATACATGTCCAAGAATGCGATACGGCAAGCTTGTTGGCACGGCTGGTTGCTATAGGTACGGCCCAAGACCACACAAGCCGACTGTGGTTGCAGGCTTCCAGGATGCGACTTTTTTTGCACCCTGACCCGGGTGCTCCACTTCGACCCAAGTCTGCTCCATGCAGCTCCGCGGCACTCCAGTGGGACTTCCACTGGCGAGCTCCTCGTGTATTCTGGCTTAGTGTAAATTCCTTACATTTCCCACAGTTAACGCTCAGTTAACACTCAGTTAACACTACAGTTAACACTACAGTTAACACTGCCGAAATGCTGGGAAAACCAGCATTTCCTTGATATGTGTATAAAAGACACTAAAACTAGCAGTTTTTCTTTTTAACATGCGTGTATTCTGCAAGATGTTGGTTTTTGCGTCATTTCGGTAGTGTTAACTGTAGTGTTAACTGTAGTGTTAACTGAGTGTTAACTGAGTGTTAACTGTAGAAAAGGCACACTATGCAGTTAACACTTATTACTCTGCCGAAATGCAAGGAAAACCTGCGTTTCCTAAAATCTGTCTTACAAGTACCTCGGTCCTTGACACACAGTGACACACCGACACACATGGTGAGATGGTGAGGGATCGATATTGTGGCTTGTCATCACTTGCATATTGCTTACTGTGACAACCGTTTAAGGTACTGTTGATGGAGGAAATCTTGCACCAGTTTAAGTGGCCAAGCCAAGCAGACACCCCACGCCCCCTTTTTAACATTGACCGGTGATCCTCGGAAGTGCCGTGGGTTCCAATGACAAAAATCTTGCACCGCCTCCGTATCCATCATCTTCAATGTTAAAAAGGGGGCGCGGGATTATGCTCAAGTGTCGTGTCACCTGTTATTAGGCAGATGGTGCAAGATTTCCTCCATCAACCGTAGTACCAGGACATGCTAGTGCGAGTTCTGGTTAATTTTTGCCAAGCAATGGTGGAGACGAGTTGCAAGCTACCAATTACTTAACATGTTTCACAGTAAAAGCCTTATATAGTTTACGTAATTTAGTAATATTACAACTGCCACTATAACACACACACAAGCATGACCACTAAGACCACCACCACCACTAACCCTTAGCACTACTGCTACTGTTGCTGATCTGCCACCACTAATTACCACCACTAACAGCACCAATGCTACTACGACCACTAAGACCACCAACAACACTTACACAGTTGCTGCTGCTGCCAATGCTGCTGCTGCAGCTATGACTTTTTTCTTTTGCTTGCATGGCGATGGCGACGAGGGTGATTACGATCATCACGATGACAAGGCGTCGTTTGGACACGTATATCGTCAGCCTCCGTGCAAAAAAGTAGCGCGACCAACCCCAATCACCAACAAAGTCCAAGATATCGCGGCAGCCAATCTGTTCAGTCAGATGCGCAAAACGGCCCGCCAATTGAACCTGATGCGTTCAGTTGGTTGCAAACCATTCACCAGAGAGTATTTCAATTTTAACCGGATGTTGTGTGCAGTCCTACCGAACTTGAAGACCGACGAGGCATGATTATAAGGCTTCGCCATGGTGTGCATGTGTACAAACACAAGTTGCTCGAATCGTTTCACTGGTTGGTTTGCAGTGTTTTAGCCACTGTTTCTTGTGTAAGCACACAACTTCATGCTAACATGCGTCATACAAAGCAGCCGATGAAGGTCATGCTTGGTGTGGAACAGGTGCAAGCTGACAAACTGATGACATGCCGGTGTTATTGAAAGTTCTTGAACAACGCGCGGTACTAATCAGGCCATGTTGAGAAACCTCTTCTAGACCGAAGCCTTTCGCAGGCAAGTCCGGGATTTGGCGAAGAAAAGCATCAATGGCCAGCTGAGGCCTGGATTGGAGAGCTTGTACGGTGTTGTAAAGGTCGTATAGGTAAATAAGCGTTAACTTCGGCCCCCAGCGCATCCCCGACCCCCAAACATGAAAACCTCAGAACTTCTACACTGCACTTCTACGGCCTCGGCAACTAGTAAACAAATGCAAACCCTTGGCAAGTAGTTTTCCTAGGATTATGCTGAGCCGTACAAGTGGCCTAGCTGCGCTGCATCTTCGAAATGCAATCTGCGTGCTTTGTCTGATATCCCGTATTATGACCATGATCCCTAGAATATGTTCTAATCGTAAACTGACCCCAAATGTTTCCAGAAAACGCATCGGCCTCAACAAACCATCGGTCCTTCTCTACCAATTTTACTAACCACTCCTCAGCGTTCATATTCCCGGTAATCCCTAAACCTGAAACCTTCGCCCTCAAATCATAGACTTCCCAAACCCTGCTCGTAAGCACTTCGCCCTAACTTACCTTTGGTTAGTAGGGAAAGGAGGAATGGGGCACAACTTTGACTACTATTACTAACGGGCAGCCAAGACCGGCTATGCCCATACATAGCCCACGCTAAGCCCGAAGCCGTAAACCTTAAAACCAAACCCGATGCCAGGCTCCTCGGCCGTGTCCTTCGCGCATATCCCTTCCGTGGCGATGAGTCGAAGCCTCAACCGAGCTTTCGGGCTTAGGGGATCCCCTGGCCTGCTGGGTTTAGGGTTTGTAGTGTCTACCAAAATGCCCCAAAGTAGTTTTTTTTTGGGGTTCATGTGTAGAATCCTCTCAGGTCATCCCAAAAAGGAACTACCATGGGGCTTATGCTTATGGGTAAGGAAAAGGGTTTAGGGGGTCGACTTTTGGGTTTAGGATTGGTCATTGCTTGAAGGGAGTTTTTGGTATCGGTTTTGGGTTTTATAGAGTTTACTACGGATACTGGGACTTGTGCCTCTGAGAGGGCCTTCAAGGTATCTGCTTCAGAGCCTTCTCAGATGCTTGTAGAACCCGTATAGACGTTTAGAGCCCCGACAGAGTCACCATTCCTGAAGCCATACGAAGCCCGTTTAGATGGCTCATAAACCGTTTTGTTTACGTACATAGCAAGATAATTGAAACAGTCTGTTCAAAGCATCAGAGCCCTTAGACAAGCCGTGAAGAAGATTGCAAAATTGGAGCACAATCTTTATGGAACGCCTCTATATACCCTTACAAATCATTGTCACCGAAGGAGGGTCTTTCTGCCCTGAGCCCAAAAGCCACTGAACGAGCCCTTCCTGTCATAGCCCTAAATCCCAAAGCCACTGAACGAGTTCTTTTTTGCACGAAGCTTCAGAAGTTCATTTTACAACTTCTAAACTTTAAACCTACACCCTAAATGCGAAATCTTAAAAGAAAATAAAACCGTGCAATGTACCAGGAGCCCCCAATGGCCCTTTAATAGAGCCCTTATGGTCCTTAATGTTGGGTATTTGGGGTATAAGAGAGGGTACTTGGGGGGTCTAGGTACTGTACGCACTAAACTGAGGTCCATCTCAGGTGCCGAGCCGGCTGCACCCCGAGAGGGACCTGGGCTCTGAGGTTAGCAAGCCGTAATGGGTCCAGGGATTTAGGGTTTAGGGCGTAGGGTTTAGGGATTTAGGTTTGGGGCTCTGGGTTTAGGGATTTAGGGCTTCGGGTGTAGGGGTCTGGATGACTGAAATGTGGATATTTTGTTGTTTTCGGGCATT
>CAJNDT010004638.1:0-12732 GCA_905221615.1 Symbiodinium sp. CCMP2592
GCAACTATTAGCAGCTATTAGCAATTATTAGCAGTTATTAGCAAGTATCAGCAATTATTAGGAAGTATTAGCAATTATTAGCAATTATTAACAATTATCAGCAATTCTTAGCAATTATCAGCAATTATTAGCCATTATTAGCAATTATTACTTATTAGCAATTATTAGCAATTAATAGCAATTATTAGCAATTATTAGCAATTATTAGCAATTTTTATCAATTATTAGCAATTATTAGCAAGTATCACCAATTATTAACAATTATTAGCAATTATTAGCAATTATTAGCAATTATCAGCAGTTTTTATTAATTATTAGCAAGTATCAGCAATTATTAGCCATTATTAGCAATTATCAGCAATTATTAGCACGTATTAGCAATTATTAGCAATTATTTGCAAATTATTAGCAATTATTGGCAATTACTAGCAATTATTAGCAATTATTAGCATTTATTAGCAATTATTAGCAATTATTAGCAATTATAAGCAATTATAAGCAATTATTAACAATTATTAACAATTATTAGCAATTACCGACAATTATTAGCAATAGCAAATAATTAGCAATTATTAGCAATTATTAACAATTATTAACAATTATTAGCAATTACCAACAATTATTAGCAATAGCAAATAATTAGCAATTATTAGCAATTATTAACAATTATTAGCAATTATTAGCAATTATTAGGAAGCATTAGCAATTATTAGCAAGTATCACAAAGTATTAGCAATTATTAGCAATTATTAGCAATTATTAGCAATTATTAGCAATTATTAGCAATTATCAGCACTTATCAGCAATTATTAGCAAAAATTAGCAATTATTACCAATTATCAGCAATTATTAGCACGTATTAGCAATTATTAGCAATTATTTGCAATTATTAGCAATTATTAGCAATTACTAGCAATTATTAGCAATTATCAGCAATTATCAGCAATTATTAGCAAATATTAGCAATTATCAACAATTATTAGCAATTATCAGCAATTATTAGCAATTATTAGCAATTATAAACATTTATTTGCAATTATTAGCAATCATTAGCAGTTATTAGCAATTATTAGCAGTTATTAGCAATTATTAGCAATTATTAGCAATTATCAGCAATTATTAGCAATTACTAGCAATTCTTAGCAATCGTTAGCAGTTATTAGCAATTATTAGCAATTATTAGCAATTATTAGCAATTATTAGCAATTATTAGCAATTATTAGCAAGTATCACAAATTATTAGCAATTATCAACAATTATTAGCAATTATTAATAATTATTAGCAATTATTAGCAACTATTAGTAGTTATTAGCAATTATTAGCAATTATTTGCAGTTTTTACCAATTATTAGCAACTATTAGCAATTATGAGCAATTATTAGTAATTATCAGCAATTATTAGCAATTATCAACAATTGTTAGCACTTATTAGCAAGTATCACAAATTCTTAGCAATTATTGGCAATTAGTAGCAATTATTAGCAATTATTAAGAAGCATTAGCAGTTATTAGCAAGTATCACAAATTATTAGCAATTATTAGCAATTATAAGCAATTATGAGCAATTATTTGCAAGTATTAGCAATCATTAGCAGTTATTAGCAATTATTAGCAATTATTTGCAATTATTAGCAATGTTCAGGAACTATTAGCAATTATTAGCAATTATTAGCAATTTTTTGCAATTATTAGCAATTATTAGCAATTACTAGCAATTATTAGCAATTATTAGCAATTATCAGCAATTATTAGCAATTATTAGCAATTATCAGCAATTATTAGCAATTATTAGCAATTCTTAGCAATTATTAGCAATTATTAACAATTATTTGCAATTATTAGCAACTATCACCAATTATTAGCAATTATTAGCAATTATTAGCAATTAATAGCAACTACTAGCAATTATTAACAATTATTAGCAATTATTAGCAACTATTAGCAATTATTAGAAATTATTAACAATTCTTAGCAATGATTAGCAATTATGAGCAATTATTAGCAATTATTCGGAACTATTAGCAATTATTAGCAAGTATCAGCAATTATTAGCAATTATTAACAATTATTAGCAATTATTAACCATTATCAGCAATTATTAGCATTTAACAGCAATTATTAGCAATTATTAGCAATTATTAGCAATTATTAGCAATTATTAGCAATTATTAACAATTATCAGCAATTCTTAGCAATTATCAGCAATTAGTAGCAATTATTAGGAATTATTAGCAATTATGAGCAATTATTAGCAATTATTAGCAATTATCAGCAATTATTAGCAATTATTAGCAATTATTAGCAATTATTAGCAATTACTAGTAATTAGTAGCAATTATTAGCAATTATTAACAATTATCAGCAATTATCAGCAGTTTTTATCAATTATTAGCAATGGTTAGCAATTATTAGCAATCATTAGCAGTTATTAGCAATTATTAGCAATTATATGCAATTATTAGCAATGTTCAGGAACTATTAGCAATTATTAGCAATTATCAGCAATTCTTAGCAATTATCAGCAATTATTAGCAATTATTAGCAATTATTAATTATTAGCAATTATTAGCAATTATTAGCAGTTATTAGCCCTGTGCACAGAAAGGCATTGCATTGCAGGCTGAATGCCGGAAGCTGGGCCGCCGGTACATTGAAGGGTTTTGATGGGGCCATTAACTGAAGGTTCTAGCTGCGAGGTATGACCCATCTTCTGTGTAGCACTACAAGACGTTACAGGTGTATCATTAATCTGATATAGCCAGACACCACATTGGTAGTTTCGGTAAACAGCAGGAGAATATATCTGTTGCACAACATGACGAGTTACATATCCCATCATGCAGATTTGGTGGTGGTTCGGCTTGTTCTTGATTTCTGAGGCCATGGCCTCGTTTTAGTATTGGTATTTGTATATTTGGTGCAATTTACTTAAACTCGATTGCATTTTGGTGGTTGTGGTGGCGGAATAATCAATTCAATTTACTTAAACCCGATTGCAAGAACTTGTGCAAACAGCTATGCGTATCTAAGGATATGATTTTAAGTGTATTTGCTTCAATTTGAAAAAAATGTAATGGAATACCACGCACGGTGTAATACGCAAGCTCAATTTATGGGGACTTGAGGGTTTAGGGTTTAGGGTTTAGGGTTTAGGGTTTAGGGTTTATTGAGCTTGCTTCGTGTGCGGGGTGCCTTTTTGAGAATCCTAAACTGGGGGGTTTTTTTTGGGTTTTCTTGAATTTTTTGGCCTTTTTTCTATTTTTTTATTATTTTTTATTTTTTTTAGTTTTTTTTTTAGTTTTTTAACCTTGCATGGGGGTTTGCTAAACCCTAAATTAGGGTTTAATAAACCCTGAATGGGGGTTTGCTAAACCCTAGGGTTTGTTAAACCCTGAATTAGGGTTTAATAAACCCTGAATGGGGTTTGCTAAACTCTAGGATTGCTAAACCCTAAATAAACCCTAGGGTTTGCTAAACCTTAAATTAAGAATTAATAAACCCTGAGTGGGGGTTTGCTAAACCCTAGGGTTTGCTAAACCCTAAATGAATGGGGTTTGCTAAACTCTAGGATTGCTAAACCCTAAATAAACCCTAGGGTTTGCTAAACCTTAAATTAAGAATTAATAAACCTTGAGTGGGGGCTTGCTAAGCCCTAGGGTTTGCTAAACCCTAAATTAGTTAATAA
Source organism: Symbiodinium sp. CCMP2592 (assembly GCA_905221615.1). Lineage (NCBI taxonomy): Eukaryota > Dinophyceae > Suessiales > Symbiodiniaceae > Symbiodinium > Symbiodinium sp. CCMP2592. The sequence continues at coordinate 3,687 of CAJNDT010004638.1, forward strand.
ACCCTGAATGGGTGTTTGCTAAACCCTAGGGTTTGCTAAACCCTAAATTAGGGTTTAATAAACCTTGAATGGGGGTTTGCTAAACCATAGGGTTTGGAAAACCCTGTTAATGAACCTTGAATGGGGGTTTGCTAAACTGAAAGCCACATTTCCTGGATTTTGGGGTTGGCGTTTTGGGTGACAAATTCTGTTCATAGAATAACGTTTTTATTGGGCCGGAGGGCCGATCTCGAGGTCCCCTCCATTCTGGGCCTAAAATACAAACGGAACTGGTGCAGATTCGGGCTTAAACCATAAAATAATTAAAGCCAAATTTCCTGGATTTTGGGGTGGGCGTTTTGGGTAACAAATTCTGTTAATAGAATAGCGTTTTTATTCGGCCGGAGGGCCGATCTCGAGGCCCCTTCCATTCTGGGCTTAAAATATAAACGGAACTGGTGCAGATCCGTTCGGGGCGTTGTGATCTTTGGGACTTGCTAGCCTTGTAGTCTGCCTGCCCGTGACAGCTTGTTTTTTCGTTCTCGGTTCACGTGGGTTTGGAGCGTTTGTGCTCATTGACTGTAAACTAACGGTTGTCAACCTTCTTGCCCCTTGTTGCTTCTGCAGCACGGTTTTTTTTTCAGGGTTTTGGGGTTGCGGGAAGGTCTGTTGGTGACTGTGGTGCAGTGCAGGACCAGTCAAGTGTCAGTGCGCTGCAGGCCGATCTATTTTAGAGGGACACTTCAAATAGACGGCTGCATTACTTGTACAAAGATCGTGCGCACCAATTCTGTTGGGATCTCGGCAGCTGTCTTGTTTCACGTTGGCCTTCCGTTGTGATCGTCTTGGGATCCTGTTGGGTTCCGACTCTCCACCGTGGGCGGACGGGCAGATGTCACCATGGAGTTTGCGCTTTTTGTCCTGAGCTTCCCCTTGTCTCAACAATCTTCAACCAAGGTCGTCCTACGATTTCGCTCACTCGGGTGGCGAGCCGAGACCAGAGGATGTTACAACCCCGGCAAAACGAAAGGATTCTGACTATGACTAGGTCCCTAGGCCATTCTGAGCCAGCGGGCTGGTGCAATTTACTTAAACTCGATTGCATATTGGTGGTGGTGGTGGCGGAATAATCAATTCAATTTACTTAAACTCGATTGCAATAACTTGTGCAAACGGCTATGCATATCTAAGGATATGATGTTAAGTGTATTTGCTTCAACTTTAAAAGAATGTAATGGAATACCATGCACGGTGTAATACGCAAGCTCAATTTATGGGGACTTGAGGGTTTAGGGTTTAGGGTTTAGGGTTTAGGGTTTAGGGTTTAGGGTTTATTGAGCTTGCTTCGTGTGCGGGGTGCCTTTTTGAGAATCCTAAACTGGGGGGTTTTTTTTGGGTTTTCTTGAATTTTTTGGCCTTTTTTCTATTTTTTTATTATTTTTTATTTTTTTTAGTTTTTTTTTTTAGTTTTTTAACCTTGCATGGGGGTTTGCTAAACCCTAAATTAGGGTTTAATAAACCCTGAATGGGGGTTTGCTAAACCCTAGGGTTTGTTAAACCCTGAATTAGGGTTTAATAAACCCTGAATGGGGTTTGCTAAACTCTAGGATTGCTAAACCCTAAATAAACCCTAGGGTTTGCTAAACCTTAAATTAAGAATTAATAAACCCTGAGTGGGGGTTTGCTAAACCCTAGGGTTTGCTAAACCCTAAATGAATGGGGTTTGCTAAACTCTAGGATTGCTAAACCCTAAATAAACCCTAGGGTTTGCTAAACCTTAAATTAAGAATTAATAAACCTTGAGTGGGGGTTTGCTAAGCCCTAGGGTTTGCTAAACCCTAAATTAGTTAATAAACCCTGAATGGGTGTTTGCTAAACCCTAGGGTTTGCTAAACCCTAAATTAGGGTTTAATAAACCTTGAATGGGGGTTTGCTAAACCATAGGGTTTGGAAAACCCTGTTAATGAACCTTGAATGGGGGTTTGCTAAACTGAAAGCCACATTTCCTGGATTTTGGGGTTGGCGTTTTGGGTGACAAATTCTGTTCATAGAATAACGTTTTTATTGGGCCGGAGGGCCGATCTCGAGGTCCCCTCCATTCTGGGCCTAAAATACAAACGGAACTGGTGCAGATTCGGGCTTAAACCATAAAATAATTAAAGCCAAATTTCCTGGATTTTGGGGTGGGCGTTTTGGGTAACAAATTCTGTTAATAGAATAGCGTTTTTATTCGGCCGGAGGGCCGATCTCGAGGCCCCTTCCATTCTGGGCTTAAAATATAAACGGAACTGGTGCAGATCCGTTCGGGGCGTTGTGATCTTTGGGACTTGCTAGCCTTGTAGTCTGCCTGCCCGTGACAGCTTGTTTTTTCGTTCTCGGTTCACGTGGGTTTGGAGCGTTTGTGCTCATTGACTGTAAACTAACGGTTGTCAACCTTCTTGCCCCTTGTTGCTTCTGCAGCACGGTTTTTTTTTTCAGGGTTTTGGGGTTGCGGGAAGGTCTGTTGGTGACTGTGGTGCAGTGCAGGACCAGTCAAGTGTCAGTGCGCTGCAGGCCGATCTATTTTAGAGGGACACTTTAAATAGACGGCTGCATTACTTGTACAAAGATCGTGCGCACCAATTCTGTTGGGATCTCGGCAGCTGTCTTGTTTCACGTTGGCCTTCCGTTGTGATCGTCTTGGGATCCTGTTGGGTTCCGACTCTCCACCGTCGGCGGACGGGCAGATGTCACCATGGAGTTTGCGCTTTTTGTCCTGAGCTTCCCCTTGTCTCAACAATCTTCAACCAAGGTCGTCCTACGATTTCGCTCACTCGGGTGGCGAGCCGAGACCAGAGGATGTTACAACCCCGGCAAAACGAAAGGATTCTGACTATGACTAGGTCCCTAGGCCATTCTGAGCCAGCGGGCTGGTGCAATTTACTTAAACTCGATTGCATATTGGTGGTGGTGGTGGCGGAATAATCAATTCAATTTACTTAAACTCTATTGCAATAACTTGTGCAAACGGCTATGCATATCTAAGGATATGATGTTAAGTGTATTTGCTTCAACTTGAAAAGAATGTAATGGAATACCATGCACGGTGTAATACGCAAGCTCAATTTATGGGGACTTGAGGGTTTAGGGTTTAGGGTTTAGGGTTTAGGGTTTATAGAAATTGTATAGGGTTTGGGTCCCGGGTTTTGACCGGGTTTTGTTTTTTGCTTTGGTGTTTTAATTTTGAATTGACAGGGTCCGAGGTTTTGACCGAAAGTTTTGAGCAGTTTTGTTTTTTACTTTGGTGTTTTGATTGTGGGAGTGGGCTGGCCGCTGATTTGGGGAGTGGGCTGGGGTGGGCTGGCTGGGGCCGGGGTCTGAGTCTGGGGTTTTGAGCGAAAGTTTTGCTTTTGTGTTTTGATTCTGGGAGTGGGCTGGCCTGGGGTCGGCGAAAGTTTTGGGCGAAAGTTTTGAGCGAAAGTTTTGGGCGGGTTTTGTTTTTTGACTTGAAGTTTTCATTTTGGGAGTGGCGGGCTGGGGGCCGAGCTGGCTAATGGGGGCTAGGCTTGGGGCTGGGCCTGGGAAGCTTGGGCTGGAATTTGGTTGGACACGTTTAATGAAAGTTTGAAACTAATGCAAATGCAATTTGCATAGGAAAAAACACACAATTTCTATTTATCCTGCTCTTGAGGGTTTAGGGTTTAGGGTTTAGGGTTCAGCAGCTCCGGGTCGAGCAGTTTTAAAGTAGTGTTGTGTCTATGGTTTAAGAATAACACCCACCCACCCTCAGAATCCCATAACATTAAGAAAATAGAGGGTTTTTTTTCATCCTTCGAAGCACCTATCTACAACTTAGCTTCACACACCTCTATGACTATGATGTTATAGTTAAACCCTAGGCCCTAAACTCAACTACTGCTTGGTTGAAGGCCAGCACGAGAATGTTGTTGTTCGGTCTCCGTCGACATTCTCTTCAGACGCTTCCAGTTGCTGTTGTCGCTAAACCCTAATTTGCTTATGGTGTCAACACAACCAGCTGAAAGATTAAAGTTGCGGAGCTGCTGAATTCTAAACCCTAAACCTTACATACAACTATTACAGATCGTAACTTTCCACTCCTTCGATCAAGCAAGTGCTGTTTCTTTACAGTCGTTCTTGCAACACGCTTCACTTTAAGAGTTAATGCTGCCGACCAGCTTTCTAAGAGAGCTAGTTAAGAAACGCAACATCGCCCTAACCCGCCGAAGCTGCGGTCACGCCATCGCTTTACGATAGCAACCATAGCTGTCAAGTGTCATGACTTGAATCTCCTCAACTAGCAACCACAGCTATCCAGCTTTCTAAGAGAGCTAGTTAAGAAACACAAGATCGCCCTAACCCGCCGAAGCTGCGGTCACGCCATCGCTTTACGATAGCAACCATAGCTGTCAAGTGTCATGACTCGAATCTCCTCACCTAGAACAGCTATCGAATTCGATTTCAATGTTTCCACATCGGACTGTGTCCACTGCCTGACAACATTGCCTCCCACAATAGCTGCGGTCACGCCATCGTTTTACGATAGCAACCACCGCTATCATATCAAGTTTCTTTGCGATGACCGTTCAGCTGAAACCCTTCACCGCCAGGCCTCCAAAGACCTTTTCGCGCGCGCGCGCGCGTTGTTGGGGGGTCAGAGGCCGAAGCCATGGCCGAGGCCGGCCAGGGGGTCAGAGGCAGGCCTCGGCCATGGGCCGTCCAGGCCGCTGCTTACATGTCGCCAGGCTCGTCTGCGGCATGTCGCAAAACGCTTTTTTTTTGAAAATTGCAAGAATTTTCAAAGGTTTCCACGATGACTGCTTTCGACGACAAAGAAGCTTCTTGTGCTACATGTAGAACTTCAGCAACACCAAGGAGCACGCTCTGTGGATCCGATCATGCTCGACTTCCTGCAGCATTGCAGAGTACAGCAGCCAAGTCGAGCCGAGATAGAGCACTTCTTCCACGAGCGACTATGGCCCGCCGACATCCAGGACGCCGTTGCAAGGGCCATGCGCATCGAAGGCGAAACGGATGACTTCACCTTCTTGACCGTGACAAACCGTGGTGCCAAAACCATCAACATGGCCTGTCTCGCCCGAGACTATCCTTCCGAAGCTCTGCAATTGGAGCAAGGCCGTGGAATACCCGCCGAAGCCGACCACATCATCGTCAGCCCGGGTATGCGCCTTCGTTTGACGCACAACGTCGACAAGGATCGCGGCTTCGTCAATGGAGCGACTGGTAAAGTGCAATCTGTCTTGCGACAAGATGTTTTCATACTCAAGTCCAGTCAGAATGTGCCCATTCTGGTGCATCCAATCACGCTCCGTGGCCGGAAGTACTTGCCGGTGTCTTACGGTTGGGCCACAACTATCCGACGTGCGCAAGGGGCAACTTTGAACAAGATTGCCCTCTGGTTCGACAGACGTGTGGCCGACAAGGGCTATGCCTACGTCGGCCTCTCTCGCGCCAGAAAAGCAACGGATGTCTATCTCATCGGCAAGGTCCGTCGCACAGACTGGCGAGCCGTAGGCGCCAACAACGAGCAGCTTCGGCCATCCCATCTCAGCGACACCACCGAGACGGAGGACAGTCGATCGGCCACTGATTTCCAGGAATCCGAAGAAGAACCCAACGACTCCGACTTCGACGACGACGAGCCCAGCACGGATGGATTCCCGAACACCAGTGAAGAGCCTGACACATCCGGCCGCACAGATGAGCCCAGCACGTATGCTTTCGAGTCCACCGAGGACGAGTTCAACAGCTTCGACTTCGAGAACTTCCGCGACGAGTCAAGCACACCTACCTTTGAGCCAGCCTCTGACAACTAGACACAACTTTGTACAACTTCAATGTTGAGTCCGGCTGCGCGTAAGTCGCAACAAGAATGACAGTGTTTTCGAGTGGTTGCGCGTAAGTCGCAACCATACGAGCCACGCCTGAACGAAAACCCGTCCTCAGATGCAGCTTCACTGCAAAGTATGCGCGTAACTACTGTCCCAAACCCGTATCAAGCAACTTCCCACAAGCCACCCTTTCAATGCTTCCAAGCTTTGTCTGTTGCAACTCCCCAACCCACCCTGGATCCTTCAAAGCTCTGCCCGGCTTCAGGCTGCTTCGACACCTTCCTGCGCATCAGTTCCAAAACCTCGGCTCGCCTTGTGCTCGGAACCGGTTCTTCCTAGCTTTGCGTAGTGTAGTTCAAGCACCTCCCCCCGGCTTCAGGCTGCTTCGACACCTTCCTGCGCATCAGTTCCAAAACCTCGGCTCGCCTTGTGCTCGGAACCGGTTCTTCCTAGCTTTGCGTAGTGTAGCCTCCCCAACCCACCCTAGATCCTTCAATCATGCAGCTTCACGGCAAAGTATGCGCATACCCGTATCAAGCAACTTCCCACAAGCCACCCTTTGGATGCTTCCAAGCTTTGTCCAGTGCAACTCCCCAACCCACCCTAGATCCTTCAAAGCTCTGCCCGGCAGGATTCGTGGATTTTGGGCCTGGATTCGTGGATTTTGGGCCTGGATTCGTGGATTTTGGGCCTGGGATTCCTGGGATTCGTGGATCCTCGATTTGGGCCTGGATTCGTGGATTTTGGGCCTGGATTCGTGGATTTTGGGCCTGGATTCGTGGATTTTGGGCCTGGTCCACGAAGTTTGGGCCCAAATTTGGGCCTGGTCCACGAAGTTTGGGCCCAAATTTGGGCCTGGTCCACGAAGTTTGGGCCCAAATTTGGGCCTGGTCCACGAAGTTTGGGCCCAAATTTGGGCCTGGTCCACGAAGTTTGGGCCCAAATTTGGGCCTGAAACATTAAGGTTTAAATTACTATGTGATAAAGAAATTGGATTTTGGGCCTGGTCCACGAAGTTTGGGCCCAAATTTGGGCCTGGTCCACGAAGTTTGGGCCCAAATTTGGGCCTGGTCCACGAAGTTTGGGCCCAAATTTGGGCCTGGTCCACGAAGTTTGGGCCCAAATTTGGGCCTGGTCCACGAAGTTTGGGCCCAAATTTGGGCCTGAAACATTAAGGTTTAAATTACTATGTGATAAAGAAATTTAGGGTTTAGGGTTTAGGGTTTAGGGTTTAGGGTTTAGGGTTTAGGGGTTTAGGGTTTAGGGTTTAGGGTTTAGGGTTTAGGGTTTAGGGTTTAGGGTTTAGGGTTTAGGGTTTAGGGTTTAGGGTTTAGGGTTTAGGGTTTAGGGTTCAGCAGCTCTGACTTTGAACATTTCATGTCAGGCTATTTCTAGTCAAGCTATCTTCTAGAAGAAACCCCACCCGCCCACAGAATCCCATTACATTAGATTTAGGAGTTTTATTTCTTTTGGCTTGAATCTTTAAAAGATCACTTACATACAACTATTACAGATCGTAACTTTTCACTCTTTCGATCAAGCAGGTGCTGTTTCTTTACAGTCGTTCTCGCCACACGCTTCACTTTAAGAAATTATTTCTGCCGACCAGCTTTCTAAGAGAGCTAGTTAAGAAACACAAGATCGCCCTAACCCGCCGAAGCTGCGGTCACGCCATCGCTTTACGATAGCAACCATAGCTGTCAAGTGTCATGACTTGAATCTCCTCAACGAGCAACCACAGCTATCCAGCTTTCTAAGAGAGCTAGTTAAGAAACACAAGATCGCCCTAACCCGCCGAAGCTGCGGTCACGCCATCGCTTTACGATAGCAACCATAGCTGTCAAGTGTCATGACTTGAATCTCCTCACCTAGAACACCTATCGAATTCGATTTCATGTCTTTCAATGTTTCCACATCGGACTATGTCCACTGCCTGACAACATTGCCTCCAACAGTTGAAGCTGCGGTCACGCCATCGCTTGACGATAGCAAGCTCAGCTGTCAAGTTTCTTTGCGATGACCTTCCAGCTCAAACCCTTCATCAAGAAGGCTGCCTTGAGACGGATGACCCATAGTCTTCCAAAGGCAAAAATCCCAGGACAGTTATCTGACACGGATGACCCATAGTCTTCCCCAGACAAAAATCCCAGGACAGTTATCTGAGACGGATGACCCATAGTCTTCCCAAGGCAAAAATCCCAGGACAGTTATCTGAGACGGATGACCCATAGTCTTCCCAAGGCAAAAATCCCAGGACAGTTATCTGAGATGGATGACCCATGGTCTTCCCAAGGCAAAAATCCCAGGACAGTTATCTGAGACGGATGACCCATGGTCTTCCCAAGGCAAAAATCCCAGGACAGTTATCTGAGACGGATGACCCATATTCTTCCCAAGGCAACAATCCCAGGACAGATATCTGAGACGGATGACCCATAGTCTTCCCAAGGCAAAAATCCCAGGACAGTTTATCGAGCCGGATGACCCCTTAGTCTTCCAAGGCAAAAACCCCAGACAGTTATCTGAGACTGGATGACCCATAAAAAAGTCTTCCCAGCAAATTCCCAGTACCATTTAACTGAGACGGAATGACCCATGGTCTTCCAAGGCACAAAATCCCAGACAGTTATCTGAGACGGATGATCCATAGTCTTCCAAAGGCAAAAATCCCAGGACAGTTATCTGAGACGGATGACCCATAGTCTTCCCAAGGCAAAAATCCCAGGACAGTTATCTGAGACGGATGACCCATGGTCTTCCAAAGGCAAAAATCCCAGGACAGTTATCTGAGACGGATGACCCATGGTCTTCCCAAGGCAAAAATCCCAGGACAGTTATCTGAGACGAATGACCCATAGTCTTCCCAAGGCAAAAATCCCAGGACAGTTATCTGAGACGGATGACCCATACTCTTCCCAAGGCAAAAATCCCAGGACAGTTATCTGAGACGGATGACCCATAGTCTTCCCAAGGCAAAAATCCCAGGACAGTTATCTGAGACGGATGACCCATGGTCTTCCCAAGGCAAAAATCCCAGGACAGTTATCTGAGACGATGACCCCATGGTCTTCCAAGGCAAAAAATACCCATGGACAGTTATCTGAGACGAAATGATGACCCATAGTCTTCTCAGGCAAAAATCCCAGACATTATCTGAGACTGGGGATGTGAACCCATGAAGTCTTCCCAAGGCAAAAAATCCCAGGACAGTTATCTGA
>CAJNDT010004639.1:0-12695 GCA_905221615.1 Symbiodinium sp. CCMP2592
TCTAGCCAGAACCAACAGAGAGCAATCGCGGAGCAGACAACGGGGCAGACGACGAGTTTGAAGGCTTATGCAACGGCCCACTAAAAGCAGTGAAACCACAAGCACCCCCAAACCCCGGCAATCCCTCAACAATAAGAAAGCCTCAATCTAGTCTAGCCAGAACCAACAGGAGCAATCGCGGAGCAGACAACGGGGCAGACGGTACGAGGTTTGAAGGCTTATGCAACGGCCCCCTTAAAGCAGTGAAACCACAAGAACCACCAAGACCCGGCAATCCCTCAACAATAAGAAAGCCTCAATTTAGTCTAGCCCGAACCAACAGAGAGCAATCGCGGAGAAGACAACGGGGCAGACGACGAGTTTGAAGGCTTATGCAACGGCCCACTAAAAGCAGTGAAACCACAAGCACCCCCAAACCCCGGCAAACCCTCAACAATAAGAAAGCCTCAATCTAGTCTAGCCCGAACCAACAGAGAGCAATCGCGGAGCAGACAACGGGGCAGACGACGAGTTCGAAGGCATAAGGAACGGCCCCCTCAAAGCAGTAAAACCACAAGCGCCCCCAAAGCCCAGAACTCCCTCAACAATAAGAAAGCCTCAATCTAGTCTAGCCCGAACCAACAGAGAGCAATCGCGGAGCAGACAACGGGGCAGACGACGAGCTTGAAGGCTTATGCAACGGCCACTAAAAGCAGTGAAACCACAAGCACCTCCAAACCCCGGCAATCCCTCAACACTAACAAAGCTTCAATTTAACCTAGCCCGAACCAACAGAGAGCAATCGCGGAGCAGACGACAACTTTTAAGGCTTAAGCAACGGCCACCTCAAAGCAGTGAAACCACAAGAACCACCAAGACCCGGCAATCTCTTAACACTCACAGTGCTCTAAACCTAACTTAACCCGAACAAACAGAAAACATACGAGAGGCAGACGCAACACTTTAGGACCTAAGGACCAGCCCCCCTAAAGCAGAGCAAGCGTTCGTGGGAGATGCTCGGGGCGCCTGTGAGCGCAGTCAACATGGACCCCCTTAAGGCAGAGAAAGACTTCGGGTGAGATGCTCGCACTCGGACCCCTCCGCCTCCGAGCCCCAACCCACCTCGCACCCCTGAAACTTCGCGAGGGGGGACCCGGCCGCGCCAGAAAAAGTTCAAAGGTTTCGATCCCCAACCCGAAAAAAACCCGAGAAACACGATTGTCAGAAACGGGCTTTTTTACCAAACCCCAGCAAACCCTTAACATTAAAAAAGACTAAATTTAGTCTAGCCCGAACCAACAGAGAGCAATCGCGGAGCAGACAAGGAGGTTTAGGGCTTAAGCGCCAGCCCCCTTAAAAGAAAGGGATGCAGCTGCTGGCTTCGCGTGAGATGATCGGGGCCGCCTTCTGCGCAGTACTCAAAAAACGGCGTGGGAACCACCACCATAAAAACCCCAACCTAAACCCTAAAACCCCTAAAACCAATAAACAATAAACCCATAAACCCTAAACCCGTAAACCTTAAAACCTAACCTAAACCCTAAACCCGAAACCCTAACCCCTAAACCCTAAACACCTAAAACCTAAACCCAAACCCTACAACCTAAACCCTAAACCCAAAAGTGGGCCAGAATGAGCCACCAAGATCCGGCAGTACGATTTGATGCGGCCAAGAGTGGGCCAGAAAGAGCCACCAAGACCCGGCAGTACGATTTGTTACGGCCAAGAGTGGGCCAGAAAGAGCCACCAAGACCCGGCAGTACGATTTGTTACGGCCAAGAGTGGGCCAGAAAGAGCCACCAAGACCCGGCAGTACGATTTGTTACGGCCAAGAGTAGGCCAGAAAGAGCCACCAAGACCCGGCAGTACGTTTTGTTACGGACAAGAGTGGGACAGAAAGAGCCACCAAGAACCGGCAGTACGATTTGTTACGGCCAAGAGTGGGCCAGAATGAGCCACCAAGATTCGGCAGTACGATGTGATGCGGCCAAGAGTGGGCCAGAAAGAGCCACCAAGACGCGGCAGTACGATTTGTTACGGCCAAGAGTGGGCCAGAAAGAGCCACCAAGACCCGGCAGTACGATTTGTTACGGCCAAGAGTGGGCCAGAAAGAGCCACCAAGACCCGGCAGTACGATTTGTTACAGCCAAAAGTGGGCCAGAAAGAGCCACCAAGACCCGGCAGTACGATTTGTTACGGACAAGAGTGGGACAGAAAGAGCCACCAAGACCCGGCAGTACGATTTGTTACGGCCAAGAGTGGGCCAGAAAGAGCCACCAAGACCCGGCAGTACGATTTGTTACGGCCAAGAGTGGGCCAGAAAGGGCCGCCAAGATCTGGCAGTACGATTTGTTACGGCCAAGAGTGGGCCAGAAAGAGCCACGAAGACCCGGCAGTACGATTTGTTACGGCCAAGAGTGGGCCAGAAAGAGCCACCGCGGCAGTACGATTTGTTACGGCCAAGAGTGGGCCAGAAAGACGACAGCCCCACGGGGAGTGTGACGGACCGGGCGGGCTTGCCAGCTAGGAAGCAAGGAAGATTGACAGGAAGTGTCAATATCTAGGGGCTTTAGCAGGGAAGATTGACCGGAAATGTCAATATCTAGGGGCTTTAGTCGGCCACTCACACAAAGACAGGCGCAGAAGATTGACAGGCAGTGTCAATCTTGGGGTTCTAGTCGGCCGCTCACACAAAGACACGTCCTGAAGGCACGAAGATTGACAGTTGTTTCGCTTATTGGGGCGTTAGACGGAAAATCTCTTGCAGAATTGTTTCGCTTATTGGGGCTCTGGCAGAATTGCTTCGCTTATTGGGGCTTCAGGAGTGGATATCTCTTGTAGAATTGTTTCGCTTATTGGGGCGTTAGGAAGGAAAATCTCTTGCAGAATTGTTTCGCTTATTGGGGCGTTAGGCAGGAAAATCTCTGGCAGAATTGCTTCGCTTATTGGGGCTTCAGGAGTGGATATCTCTTGTAGAATTGTTTCGCTTATTGGGGCGTTAGACGGAAAACCTCTTGCAGAATTGTTTCGCTTATTGGGGCGTTAGGAACCAAATTCTCTGGCAGAATTGTTTCGCTTATTGGGGCTTCAGGAGTGGATATCTCTTGCTGAATAACACACCATTTTGTTAAGCCTTGTTGTTGTGCTCAACATCCTTGAAACAAGAAGTCAAGAACCAGTGCAGAAAAAAAAAGCCCCATTGTGTTAGTCCTAGTTGTCGTGCTCAACATTCTTAAAACAAGAAGCCAAGAACCAGTGCAGAAAAAAAGCCCCATTTTGTTAGTCCTAGTTGTCGTGCTCAACATCCTTAAAACAAGAAGCCAAGAACCAGTGCAGAAAAAAAACCCCATTTTGTTAGTCCTGGTTGTCGTGCTCAACATCCTTGAAACAAGAAGACAACAACCGGCCCCTTCCCCCACCGGACCTCTCACGATTGACACCTGCTGTCAATCTGGCAAGGGAGTGTGACAGCCATCCGCCGGGAGGGTCCAGAGCTACTGACAATCCAAAGGGGCAAACGGCCCGCAAGGGAGTGTGACAGCCATCCGCCCCCTTTCCCACCAGCTCCCCCCAGATTTGCCACCAGCTTGACAATCGGAGCCCTAATGATTGCCACCTGCTGACAATCCAAAGGATACCGTCCATCCAGGGAGTTGTTGACCGCCATCCCCCCCTTTCCACCACCCCAACCACGATTGTCACCTATGGTCAATTCTGTCACCCCCCTTAAAATAAAAAGGAAATTGCACCTGTGCAATCTGTAACCCCTTAGGCGGATTGCACGACCTGCCTGCACTAAGCCCCTGTGATTGCCGACCTGTTTGCAATCCTTGTACACCCCCTTAAAAAAAAAAAGATTTGCACCTGTTGGCAATTCTTACCCCCCTAAGATTGCACTGCGAACAATCTAGATCCCCTGTGCTTGCCCACATTGGCAATCTGTACCCCCTTAAGATTGCCCCCTGTTTGCAATCTGTAACCCTACCCCCCCTAAGATTGCCACCTGCTGGCAATCTAGATCCCCTGTGATTGCCACCTGTTGGCAATCTGTACCCCCTTAAGATTGCCACCTGTTGGCAATCTGTACCCCCCTAAGATTGCCGCCTGCTGACAATCTAGATCCCCTGTGATTGCCACCTGTTGGCAATCTGTACCCCCCTACGATTGCCGCCTTCTGACAATCTAGACCCCCTAAGATTGCCACCCCTTTGGGGCCTGGAGATTGTCACTCGGGGCCTGGCGATTGTCACTTTGGGGCCTGGAGATTGTCACCTGGGCCCTGGCGATTGTCACTTTGGGGCCTGGAGATTGTCACTCGGGGCCTGGCGATTGTCACTTTGGGGCCTGGAGATTGTCACCTGGGGCCTGGCGATTGTCACTTTGGGGCCTGGAGATTGTCACTTTGGGGCCTGGAGATTGTCACTTTGGCGTTGTGGGTGGCCTAGTTGCAAGTTTTTGCAGGTTTTGAGAGGTTTTTAAAGGCTCAGAGTGGTTTTAAAACGTTCTAAGTGGCTTCCGAAGTTATTTCAAAGGGCTTTAAGCAGTCTTGAAGCCGAAGTACGTGAACATGAAGGGCGACGAAGCTGATACCTCAAGGCCCTACCCGTCCTGCCAGCTCGAGATTCCTTCCAGCTCTTCCAAAAGCAAAAGGAATCTCGACGGTCGAGGCACCGAGATTCCTTCCAGCTCTTCCAAAAGCAAAAAGAAGAATCTCGAAGGTCGAGGCTTGGAAATTCGTTTTGCTCTTTGGAAGAGCTCGAAGGAATCTCGGTGCCTCGACCTTCGAGATTCCTTTTGCTTTTGGGGAAGAGCTCCAAGGAATCTCCAAGGTCGAGACTTCGAGATTCCTTCTAGCTCTTCCGGAAGAGCAAAAGGGAGTCCGGAGCGCCGAGGCTTCGAGATTCCTTTCCAGCTCTTCCCCAAGAGCGAAAGGAATCTCGAAGGTCGAGACTTGGAGATGCCTTTCCAGCTCTTCCCCAAGAGCGAAAGGAATCTCCAGGCCAGAAAGCAAAACAGAAACCCGCACAGATTTCGCTGAGCGATTTCGCTGAGCGAAAAGAATCTCCAAGCCAGAAAGCAAAACAGAAACCGCACAGATTTCGCTCAAAACCCGCCCAGATTTCGCTCAAAACTTCGGACCTGAACACTATACAATTTCTATAAACCCTAAACCCTAAACCCTAAACCCCTAAACCCTAAACCCTAAACCCTCAAGAGCAGGATAAATAGAAATTGTATGCGCAGCTCCGTTAGAAAGCGAGCTTTGGCATGTATGTGCAGCTCCGTTAGAAAGCGAGCCTTTGCAGCTTCGTCAAATCAACAATAGCAGCAATAAACATTGTACGAAGAAGGGAAGGGCAGAGCAGGGCAGGGTGGGACAGGCAGAGGAGAGCAGGCAGGGCAGGGCGGGGCGGGGCAGCAGGGCAGGGCGGCACAGGGCAGCGCAGCGCACGGCACGGCAAGGAGGGCAGGCAGGGCAGGGCAGGGCAGGGCAGGGCAGGGCAGGGCAGGAGGCAGGGCAGGGCAGGGCAGGGCAGGGCAGGGCAGGGCAGGGCAGGGCAGGGCAGGGCAGGGCAGGGCAGGGCAGGGCAGGAGGGCAGGGCAGGGCAGGGCCGGGCAGGGCAGGGCAGGGCAGGGCAGGGCAGGGCAGGGCAGGGCAGGGCAGGAGGGCAGGGGCAGGGGCGGGCAGGGCAGGAGGGCAGGGCAGGAGCGCAGGGCAGGAGGGCAGGAGGGCAGGGCAGGGCAGGCCAGAAAGCAAAACAGAAACCGCACAGATTTCGCTCAAAACCCGCCCAGATTTCGCTCAAAACTTCGGACCTGAACACTATACAATTTCTATAAACCCTAAACCCTAAACCCTAAACCCTAAACCCTAAACCCTAAACCCCTAACCCCTAAACCCTAACCCTAAAAAACCCTAAACCCTAAAACCCTAAACCCAACCCCTCAATACCCCCTAAAACCCTAAACCCCTAAACCTAAACCCTAAAACCCTAAACCCTAAACCCGAAACCTAACCTAAACCCTAAACCCCTAACCCTAACCTCAACCCTACAACCCCTAAAACCCTAAAACCCCTAACCCTAATTTGTTCAGGACGAGCTTGCGCCGAAGGTACGCCAGCGCAGCTTCTGGTTTTATGTTCAGCTGGTACGCAGGATTTAAGGCAAGCAACGGTCGACCATAGGGCAGTTTAAGTAAATTGACAAGTTTTTTCTAAGTGCAACTGAACGGTTTAAGTAAATTGAAATGACCCAAGCAACACACCCAACCCTAAACCTTTAACCCTAAACCCTAAAACCGAAAACCTTTTAACCTTAAAACCCTAAAACCCTAAAATCCTAAACCCGAAAACCCTAAACCCTAAGCCGAAAACCCGAAAACCCCTAAACCCCTAACCCTAACCCCTACACCCGAAAACCCTAAACCCTAAGCCTTAACCCCGAAAACCCCTAAACCCTAACCCTAAACCCGAAAACCCTCAACCCCTTAACCCGAAAAGTCTTAGCGTCCCCAAGGGTTGGTTTCAGTAAATTGAAAGGGTTGCCCCCCCCCCCCCCACGAGGGTTTAAGTAAGTTGAAAGGTTTAAGTATATTGAGAAGGTTAGCCCCCACGAGGTTTTAAGTAAATAAGATGACCCAAACAACCTACCCGCAACCCTAACCCCAAACCCCAAAAATGCGAGGGCGAACCATAAACCCTGACGAACCTTACGTTCCAACCAACCCCAAGCCCTAACAAACAAACGCCCTAAAAGCACGCACTCACAAACCTGGCTGCCTCTGAGCCCCAAGCCACATCCCAAAGCCGAAGGACCCTCAACACCCAAGCCTCGCGCACTCGGACCTCTCTGCCTCGCAGCCCCAACCCACCTGGAACCCCCGAAGCCTCGCGAGGGGGGCCCGGCCACGCAAAAGCAGCAGCGACGAGCCTGGGCAAAAAGAAAAGGGCAACTCCTAACAAACCCTGAACCCTACAGCCCTCTCAGAGCTTGCAAGAGGGTCCTCCACAGCCCTGCAAGAGGGTCTTCCCCAGCCCACAGAGGAGCTCTTGCTGCTCTCTCAGAACCTCTAAGAGCCTCTCTCAGAGGCTCTGCTGCTCTCTCAGAGGCTCTAAGCTGCCCTATCAGAGGCTCTAAGAGGGGTCTTGGTAGTGGGCTACAGCCCTCTCAGAGCCTGCAAGAGGGTCTTCCCAGCCCACAGAGGAGCTTTTGCTGCTCTCTCAGAACCTCTAAGAGCCTCTCTCAGAAGCTCTGCTGCTCTCTCAGAGGCTCTAAGCTGCCCTATCAGAGGCTCTAAGAGGAGTTTTGGTAGTGGGCTACAACCCTCTCAGAGCCTGCAAGAGGGTCTTCCCCAGCCCACAGAGGAGCTTTTGCTGCTCTCTCAGAACCTCTAAGAGCCTCTCTCAGAGGCTCTGCTGCTCTCTCAGAGGCTCTAAGCTGCCCTATCAGAGGCTCTAAGAGGAGTCTTGGTAGTGGGCTACAGCCCTCTCAGAGCCTGCAAGAGGGGCTTCCCCAAGCCCACAGAGAAGCTTTTGCTGCTCTCGGCTCTAAGCTGCCCTATCACAGGCTCTAAGAGAGGTCTTGGTAGTGGGCTACAGCCCTCTCAGAGCCTGCAAGAGGGTCTTCCCCAGCCCACAGAGGAGCTTTTGCTGTTTTTCAGAGGCTCCAAGAGCCTGTCTCAGAGGCTCTGCTGCTCTCCCTATCAGAGTCTTTAAGAGGGGTCTTGGTAGTGGGCTACAACCCTCTGAGAGCCTGCAAGAGGGTCTTCCCCAGCCCACAGAGAAGCTTTTGCTGCTCTCTCAGAGGCCCTACGAGCCTCTCTCAGAGGCTCTGCTGCTCTCTCAGAGGCTCTAAGCTGCCCTATCAGAGGCTCTAAGAGGAGTCTCGGTAGTGGGCTACAGCTTTCTCAGAGCCTGCAAGAGGGTCTTCCGGTCCACGATTACGTGGAATCGCCATCGCCACGGCGACGAATCCACTTCAGAGCCTCAAAGAGGGTGTTGCTGCTCTCTCAGAGGGGATCCAGAAACACTCCAGTGCCCTTAAGAGTTTAGAGTCTTAGTCTTGGCCACTGAGCCAAACTGGCTCAGAAATTGAGGGTTCCAAGACCATTAGTATTAGTAAGTAGCCCCAGCCCCAGCCCAAGCACCAGCCCCCTGCCCTGCCCCGCCCTGCCCTGCCCTCCCCTGACATGCCCGGCCCAAGCTGTGGGAAGGGGCCCCGGCCCCGCGCCCTGGCTGTGGGAAGGTACCCCGGCCCCGGACCCTGGCTGTGGGAAGATGCCCCGGCCCCGGGCAACAAACCCCAGCAAACCCTCAACAATATGAAAGCCTCAATTTAGTCTAGCCCGAACCAACAGAGAGCAATCGCGGAGCAGACAACGGGGCAGACGACGAGCTTGAAGGCTTATGCAACGGCCCACTAAAAGCAGTGAAACCACAAGCACACCCAAACCCCGGCAATCCCTCAACACTAACAAAGCCTCAATTTAGTCTAGCCCCAACCAACAGAGAGCAATCGCGGAGCAGACAACGGGGCAGACGACGAGTTTGAAGGCTTATGCAACGGCCCACTAAAAGCAGTGAAACCACAAGCACCCCCAAACCCCAGCAAACCCATAACAATCAGAAAGCCTCAATTTAGTCTAGCCCGAACCAACAGAGAGCAATCGCGAAGCAGACAACGGGGCAGACGACGAGTTTGAAGGCTTATGCAACGGCCCACTAAAAGCAGTGAAACCACAAGCACCCCCAAACCCCGGCAATCCCTAAACAATAAGAAAGCCTCAATCTAATCTATCCCGAACCAAACAGAGAAGGCAATCGCGGATCCGACACGTGGCAGACGACGAGTTTTTGAAGGCTATTCAAACGGCCCCCCTAAACCTGGAAAACCACAAACACCCCCAAACCCCAGCAAAACCCCATAACAATAGGAATACTCCAATTAATTTTAGTCTAGCCCGAACCAACCGAGAGCAATCGCGGAGCAGACAACGGGGCAGACGACGAGTTTGAAGGCTTATGCAACGGCCCACTAAAAGCAGTGAAACCACAAGCACCCCCAAACCCCGGCAATCCCTCAACAATAAGAAAGCCTCAATCTAGTCTAGCCCTAACCAACAGAGAGCAATCGCGGAGCAGACGACAACTTTTAAGGCTTAAGCAACGGCCCCCTCAAAGCAATGAAACCACAAGAACCACCAAGACCCGGCAATCCTTTTACACTCACAGGGCGCTAAACCTAACTTAACCCGAACAAACAGAGCACAATCGCAGGGCACACGCCAAACTTTAGGACCTAAAAACCAGCCCCCCAAAGAAAACTCTTTTCGGGGGTTCTAGGGGGTGTCCCCCTGGCGCGGTCCAGCAACAAGCGAGTGCTGGCGGGGTCCAGGGCGAGGAGTCCTGGCGGGGGGTCTGGGGGGCAGCGCCCCCCAGGATCACGGTGGTGAATATTTACGATTCGTAAAGAATTTCATGAAAATGAAAAGTTCAAAGGTTTCGATCCCCAACCCGGAAAAAGTGCCGAAAAACACGATTGTCAGAAACGGGCTTTTTTACCAAACCCCAGCAAACCCATAACAATCAGAAAGACTAAATTTAGTCTAGCCCGAACCAACAGAGAGCAATCGCAGTGCAGACAAGGAGTTTTAAGGCTTAAGCAACAAGCCCCTTAAAAGAAAGGGATGCAGCTGCTGGCTTCGCGTGAGATGCTTAGGGCGCCTTTTAGCGCAGTCTCAAAAAACTGCGCTGGCGAACCCTAAACCCTAAACCCTAAACCCTAAACCCTAAACCTTAAACCCTAAACCCTAAACCCTAAACCCTAAATTCCCACCCAGGCCTGCTTAGGCCGTACCCACCCTTTTTCTTAGGGTGCTTGGACCCAAGAAGGAAATCCGGCAGTGATTGACACCAACTCTGGATGGACAATGGGTGGAGCCATTGGAGAGTGGTCGAATTCAGCCCCTAGGGCTGAGCCAAGCCATTAGGCCCCTTGCGTGGCGCCCATATTCGCAGAGGGAATTCCCTCGAATCTCAAGAGATTAGAATACCCTAAACCCCACGACCAAATCCCTTGGTGGGCGTTTCCCTTTGGCCCCCCCTCAGAAAAGGCACCAGAGGCCGGCCCAGGGGCCCCCTCAGCTGGCAGATTCCAGGGACCCGGGGGGCTCCTGGCAGGTCCTAGGGGGAGACCTGGCGTTTTCTGCCCTTCCTTGGCTTTCTGCTCGCCTGGCCCTCCCTGGGCCCCCTGGCCCCCCCTGGCCCCCCCCTGGCCCCTGGCCCCCCCTGGCCCTCCCTGGCCCCCCCTGGCCCCCCCTGGCCCCCCTTGGCCCTCCCCGGCCCTTGCCATTGGCCCTGACCTTATCTGTTTTGTGGCGTGTGTAAGTAAGACAGACCAGGGGCAGGTGGGAATTGAGGGCGTTAGCGCTAAACCCTAAAAGGCAATGTTTTGGGTGGTAGCCTGTGTATTCTCACAGCGGGTGGGAAAAGGTGAGGAACCAATGTGTAATTGTTTGGTGGTGGAATCGCATTCGAACGCTAGACGTCGATATGCCGCCCCCCCACACCCCTGGGAGTGTTGGGGCGCTATCCTACATAGAAAATACTGCCGCTGCGCGGCGAGACGCCCTAAACCCTAAACCCCTAAACCCTAAACCCTAAACCCTAAACCCTAAACCCTAAACCCTAAACCCTAAACTCAAAAGCTTAAGCCTGAATGCTCAGCTTAAGCCTTATTACGCACAGGAGCGTACTACACCTTGTTCGGGAAGGAAACGAAAGACACTCTAGTCTATACGAGGTAAATGGTAATTATAGACATAATTACTTCCATTTACTAGTAAGCTCATAACTGATTGCAAGTATTCCGTGATATATAGAGATATATAATCCTTAAACCGGTGTTTCTAACCATCGGATCCCTCGAGTGCTCGTGTGTGCCCAAGCTGGTCGGGGCCACATTCTGCAGCAAAACAGGGCCGTTCTTTTCGTGTGCCTGCTTTAAACCATGTGGCTGTTCTTAGCCACCTACCCCATCCCTAAACCGGTTTTCTAAATTAAGTCGCGCTTGTCCTTTTCGGTAAAGGACAACCAGCTCTTAAATTCAGATTTTCTACATTTAGTCGCGCTTGTTCTCTTTCGGAAAAGGACAACCAGCTCTAAATTTTAGATTTTCCACATTTAGTCGCGCTTGTCCTTTTCGGAAAAGGAGAACCAGCTCTAAATCCTAGATTTTCAAGATTTAGTCGCGCTTGTCCTTTTCGGAAAAGGACAACCAGCTCTAAATCCTAGATTTCCAACATCAGAAATTTGGATTTTTGCTTGTGATTTTCAAGTGACAAATTCTGTTCATAAAATGTGCTTTTTAGAGAAGGCCGGTTGCGAATCTCGAGGTCCTCTCCTTTCTTTTCGTGTGGCTGCTCTTAAGCTTCCGGATTTCAATATTTAGTCGCGCTTGTCCTTTTCGGAAAAGGACAACCAGCTCTAAATCCTAGATTTTCAACATTTAGTCGCGCTTGTCCTTTTCGGAAAAGGACAACTAGCTCTTAAATGCTAGATTTTCTACATTTAGTCGCGCTTGTCCTTTTCGGAAAAGGACAACCAGCTCTAAATCCTAGATTTTCAACATTTAGTCGCGCTTGTCCTTTTCGGAAAAGGACAACCAGCTCTAAATCCTAGATTTTCAACATTTAGTCGCGCTTGTCCTTTTCGGAAAAGGAAAACCAGCTTCTAAATCCTAGATTTTCAACATTTAGTCGCGCTTGTCCTTTTCGGAAAAGGACAACCAGCTCTAAATCCTAGACTTTCAACATTTAGTCGCGCTTGTCCTTTTCGGAAAAGGACAACCAGCTCTAAATCTTAGATTTTCTACATTTAGTCGCGCATTCATTTAGTCGCGCTTGTCCTCTTCGGAAAAGGACAACCAGCTCTTAATCTTAGATTTTCCACATTTAGTCGCGCTTGTCCTTTTCGGAAAAGGACAGCCAGCTCTTAAATTCAGATTTTCTACATTTTTGCCTCCGGAAATTTGGAAAAATGCTGGTGATTTTCAAGTGATAAATTCTGTTCATAAAATGTGCCTTTTAGACTACGCCGGTTGCGAATCTCGAGGTCCCCTCCTTTCTTTTCGTGTGGCTGCTCTTAAGCTTCCGGATTTCAATATTTAGTCGCGCTTGTCCTTTTCGGAAAAGGACAACCAGCTCTAAATTGTAGATTTTCAACATTTAGTCGCGCTTGTCCTTTTCGGAAAAGGACAACTAGCTCTTAAATGCTAGATTTTCTACATTTAGTCGCGCTTGTCCTTTTCGGAAATGGACAACCAGCTCTAAAATCTAGATTTTCAACATTTAGTCGCGCTTGTCCTTTTCGGAAAAGGACAACCAGCTCTAAATCTTAGATTTTCTACATTTAGTCGCGCTTGTCCTTTTCGGAAAAGGACAACCAGCTCTAAAATCTAGATTTTCAACATTTAGTCGCGCTTGTCCTTTTCGGAAAAGGACAACCAGCTCTAAATCCTAGATTTTCAACATTTAATCGCGCTTGTCCTTTTCGGAAAAGGACAACCAGCTCTAAATCTTAGATTTTCTACATTTCGTCGCGCCTTCATTTAGTCGCGCTTGTCCTCTTCGGAAAAGGACAACCAGCTCTTAATTTTAGATTTTCCACATTTAGTCGCGCTTGTTCTTTTCGGAAAAGGACAGCCAGCTCTTAAATT
>CAJNDT010004640.1:0-12684 GCA_905221615.1 Symbiodinium sp. CCMP2592
CCATCGTCTCCTTCCACAGACGCTGTTCATCTGCTAGCGTCGTGGATCGTCCGTCCTTCTTCTTGGTGGGCCGGGACCCCGTTTCCTTACGCCAACGGAGCCAGTACATAAAGGGCATCTTCTCCGGGTACTCCACTGACCCATCCTCGATGCACCTCAGCAACGTGGCTCCTTCCGGCTGACCTGCGACCTCAGCGCTCATGGTCGCCTAGCGAAGGAGAGAGCCCCGTGACACACAGGACCACGGCCTCAAGGCGCACGACAAGCGCGCCTTCGAGGCCACGTTAAAAGATTGCGGCGCAGCAGCCGCCTGGGTGGCCGTTTCCCAGAACAGCCCCCAATTGTGGAGAACGGAAACCCAAAGGGGCAGCACGCACCCTCGTTTTCCGTCCAAGCAGAAAGTCCAACGACCGTGACAGGTCGAACGTCCGCCCAGGACGGGCTGCGCGAAATTGCGTCGCGGCAACGAGAAGCTACCAACGACACACTGCCGTGCTCACTTGAGCCAAAAATGTTATGAATACGAATTACAGAAGAGCATGCATAAAAGCATACAGCACAACAGCCAGCCCGCAGACTATGTACAGTTACATAGGGCACGCTCCTACTCCAACGTTGGAGTAAGCAGCCCCCTACTAGGGCACGCTCCTACTCCAACGTTGGAGTAAGCAGCCCCCTACTAGACCACGCTCCTACTCCAACGTTAAATTAAGTAGCCCCTACTAGGGCACGCTCCTACTCCAACGTTGGAGTAAGCAGCCCCCTACTAGGGCACGCTCCTACTCAACGTTGGAGTAAGCAGCCCCCTACTAGGGCACGCTCCTACTCCAACGTTGGAGTAAGCAGCCCCCTACTAGGGCACGCTCCTACTCCAACGTTGGAGTAAGCAGCCCCCTACTAGGCACGCTTCTACTCCAACGTTGGAGTAAGCAGCCCCCTACTAGGGCACGCTCCTACTCCAACGTTGGAGTAAGCAGCCCCCTACTAGGGCACGCTCCTACTCCAACGTTGGAGTAAGCAGCCCCCTACTAGGGCACGCTCCTACTCCAACGTTGGAGTAAGCAGCCCCCTACTAGGGCACGCTTCTACTCCAACGTTGGAGTAAGCAGCCCCCTACTAGGGCACGCTTCTACTCCAACTTTGGAGTAAGCAGCCCCCTACTAGGGCACTACTCCAACGTTGGAGTAAGCAGCCCCCTACTAGGGCACGCTCCTACTCCAACGTTGGAGTAAGCAGCCCCCTACTAGGGCACGCTCCTACTCCAACGTTGGAGTAAGCAGCCCCCTACTAGGGCACGCTCCTACTCCACCGTTGGAGTAAGCAGCCCCCTACTAGCCCTAAACCCTAAACCCTAAACCCTCAAGTCCCCATAAATTGAGCTTGCGAATTACACCGTGCGTGGTATTCCATTACATTCTTTTCAAATTGAAGCAAATACACTTAAAGTCATATCCTTGGATATGCATAGCCGCTTGCACAAGTTGTTGCAATCGAGTTTAAGTAAATTGAATTAAATATTCCGCCACCACCACCACAAAATGCAATCGAGTTTAAGTAAATTGAACCAAATCTACAAATACCAATACTAATACGAGATTTAGGGTATAGAATATTGAACTTAGGTCACCCTTTTCCCTGTTTTCTTATTCTCTTATTCCGCTATTTTCGTTATTCCCTTGTTTCCCTATTTCCCTATGTCCTGATTTCCTTATTTCCCTATTTCCCTATCTTGTCGGGAAACTAAAAAAAGGAAAACCCAAAACAAACACAGCCTCTGAGAGGGCAGGCAAAGCCCCCTCTGTGGGTTGGTGAAGTTCCTCTTGGAAGGATCTGACAGGGCTGTACTGGGTTGTATTGGGCGGCCCAGACCCTTGCTAGAGCCTCTGAAAGGACAGGCAAGGCCCCTCTGTGGGCTGGTGAAGGTGGGGCGGCCCAGACCCTTGCTAGAGCCTCTGCAGCACTTTGATCTGTTTCAAAGTATCAACGGTGTTGCCAGGGCCAGCATCTTGTCATCTGGCACACATGAAACTTGTGGCAAGGCCACCACTTACATTTAGGCATTAGGGTTTTGAGGGTTTGAGATTTAGACATAAGGGTTTGAGACAACGCAAAACGAAAAGTATTAAACAATAATTTATTTGGGCTCTTTCTTTTTTGAAATTAAGACACCCCCCTACACATTTTTTTTTTTAAGTTGTTTTGTTGTTTTAGTGCTACAATTTGGGGTGTTTAAGTGTTATAATATGGTATATGCCCGGATCGTGTTGGCCCGATCCCCCCTTCTATCCGCCCCCTCCCCCCGCCCCCCTCCCCCCCCCAACAAAAATCCTCACCCCTCCCTCTCCCCCCGCACGAGCTTTATTCGTGTGACGCTAAACCCTAAACGTTTATGGTTTAGGCCCGAATCTGCACCAGTTCCGTTTGTATTTTAAGCCCAGAATGGAAGGGACCTCGAGATCGGCCCTCCGGCCTCATAAAAAGGCTATTCTATGAACAGAATTTGTCACCCAAAACGCCAACCCCAAAATCCAGGAAATTTGGCTTTAAACGCTAAACCCTAAACGTTTATGGTTTAGGCCCGAATCTGCACCAGTTCGGTCTGTATTCTAGGCCCAGAATAGGGGGGGTACCTCGAGATCGGCCCTCCGGCCTAATAAAAACGCTATTCTATGAACAGAATTTGTCACCCAAAACGCACACCCCAAAATCCAAGAAATTTGGCTTTAAACGCTAAACCTTACACGTTTATGGTTTAAGCCCGGATCTGCACCAGTTCCGTTTGTATTTTAGGCCCAGAATGGAAGGGGCCTCGAGATCGGCCCTCCGGCCTAATAAAAACGCTATTCTATGAACAGAATTTGTTACCCAAGACGCCCACCCAAAAATCCAGGAAATTTGGCTTTAATTATTTTATGGTTTAGGCCCGAATCTGCACCAGTTCCGTTTGTATTTTAGGCCCAGAATGGGGGGGAGCTCGAGATCGGCCCTCCGGCCTAATAAAAACGCTATTCTATGAACAGAATTTGTCACCCAAAACGCCCACCACAAAATCCAGGAAATTTGGCTTTAAGTTTAGCAAACCCCCATTCAAGGTAAGCAGCCCCCTCCTCGGGCACGCTTCTACTCCAACGTTGGAGTAAGCAGCCCCCTACTAGGGCACGCTTTCACTCCACCGTTCAAGTAAGCAGCCCCCTACTAGGGCACGCTCCTACTCCAACGTTGGAGTAAGCAGCCCCCTACTAGGGCACGCTCCTACTCCAACGTTGGAGTAAGCAGCCCCCTACTAGGGCACGCTCCTACTCCAACGTTGGAGTAAGCAGCCCCCTACTAGGGCACGCTCCTACTCCACCGTTGGAGTAAGCAGCCCCCTACTAGCCCTAAAACCCTAAACCCTAAACCCTCAAGTCCCCATAAATTGAGCTTGCGACTTACTGTGCGTGGTATTCCATTACATTCTTTTCAAATTGAAGCAAATACACTTAAAGTCATATCCTTGGATATGCATAGCCGCTTGCACAAGTTGTTGCAATCAAATATTCCGCCACCACCACCACCAAAATGCAATCGAGTTTAAGTAAATTGAACCAAATCTACAAATACCAATACTAATACGAGATTTAGGGTATAGAATATTGAACTTAGGTCACCCTTTTCCCTGTTTTCTTATTCTCTTATTCCGCTATTTTCGTTATTCCCTTGTTTCCCTATTTCCCTATGTCCTGATTTCCTTATTTCCCTATTTCCCTATCTTGTCGGGAAACTAAAAAAAGGAAAACCCAAAACAAACACAGCCTCTGAGAGGGCAGGCAAAGCCCCCTCTGTGGGTTGGTGAAGTTCCTCTTGGAAGGATCTGACAGGGCTGTACTGGGTTGTATTGGGCGGCCCAGACCCTTGCTAGAGCCTTTGAAAGGACAGGCAAGGCCCCTCTGTGGGCTGGTGAAGGTGGGGCGGCCCAGACCCTTGCTAGAGCCTCTGCAGCACTTTGATCTGTTTCAAAGTATCAACGGTGTTGCCAGGGCCAGCATCTTGTCATCTGGCACACATGAAACTTGTGGCAAGGCCACCACTTACATTTAGGCATTAGGGTTTTGAGGGTTTGAGATTTAGACATAAGGGTTTGAGACAACGCAAAACGAAAAGTATTAAACAATAATTTATTTGGGCTCTTTCTTTTTTGAAATTAAGACACCCCCCTACACATTTTTTTGTTTAAAGTTGTTTTGTTGTTTTAGTGCTACAATTTGGGGTGTTTAAGTGTTATAATATGGTATATGCCCGGATCGTGTTGGCCCGATCCCCCCTTCTATCCGCCCCCTCCCCCCGCCCCCCTCCCCCCCCCAACAAAAATCCTCACCCCTCCCTCTCCCCCCGCACGAGCTTTATTCGTGTGACGCTAAACCCTAAACGTTTATGGTTTAGGCCCGAATCTGCACCAGTTCCGTTTGTATTTTAAGCCCAGAATGGAAGGGACCTCGAGATCGGCCCTCCGGCCTAATAAAAAGGCTATTCTATGAACAGAATTTGTCACCCAAAACGCCCACCCCAAAATCCAGGAAATTTTGCTTTAAACGCTAAACCCTAAACGTTTATGGTTTAAGCCCGGATCTGCACCAGTTCGGTCTGTATTCTAGGCCCAGAATAGGGGGGTACCTCGAGATCGGCCCTCCGGCCTAATAAAAACGCTATTCTATGAACAGAATTTGTCACCCAAAACGCACACCCCAAAATCCAAGAAATTTGGCTTTAAACGCTAAGCCTTACACGTTTATGGTTTAAGCCCGGATCTGCACCAGTTCCGTTTGTATTTTAGGCCCAGAATGGAAGGGGCTTCGAGATCGGCCCTCCGGCCTAATAAAAACGCTATTCTATGAACAGAATTTGTTACCCAAGACGCCCACCCAAAAATCCAGGAAATTTGGCTTTAATTATTTTATGGTTTAGGCCCGAATCTGCACCAGTTCCGTTTGTATTTTAGGCCCAGAATGGGGGGTAGCTCGAGATCGGCCCTCCGGCCTAATAAAAACGCTATTCTATGAACAGAATTTGTCACCCAAAACGCCCACCCCAAAATCCCGGAAATTTGGCTTTAAGTTTAGCAAACCCCATTCAAGGTAAGCAGCCCTGTACTAGGGCACGCTCCTACTCCAACGTTGGAGTAAGCAGCCCCCTACTAGGGCACGCTCCTACTCCAACGACTAGGGCACGCTTCTACTCCAACGTTGGAGTAAGCAGCCCCCTACTAGGGCACGCTTCTACTCCAACGTTGGAGCAAGCAGCCCCCTACTAGAGCACGCTCCTACTCCAACGTTGGAGTAAGCAGCCCCCTACTAGGGCACGCTTTTACTCCACCGTTCAAGTAAGCAGCCTTCTACTAGGGCACGCTTCTACTCCAACGTTGGAGTAAGCAGCCCCCTACTAGGGCACGCTCCTACTCCAACGTTTGAGTAAGCAGCCCCCTACTAGGGCACGCTTCTACTCCAACGTTGGAGTAAGCAGCCCCCTACTAGTGGCGTCTACTCCCAATGTATTAAAGCAGCCCCCACTAGGGCCACGCGTCCTACTTCCAACGTTGGGGTAAGCAGCCCCCTACTAGGGCACGCTCCTAACTCCACACGTTGGTAAGCAAGCCCCCCTAACTATGGCTACGCTCATACTCCAACGTTGGAGTAAGCAGCCCCCTACCTAGGGCACGCTCCTACTCAACGTTGTAGTATGCAGCCCCCTACAGGTCAACTCTCCTACTCCACGTTGAGTAAGCCGCCCCTACCTAGGCACCGCTCCTACTCCAACGTTTGGAGTAAGCAGCCCCCTACTAGTGCACGCTCCTACTCCAACGTTGGAGTAAGCAGCCCCCTACTAGGGCACGCTTCTACTCCAACGTTGGAGTAAGCAGCCCCCTACTAGGGCACGCTCCTACTCCAACGTTGGAGTAAGCAGCTCCCTGCTAGGGCACGCTCCTACTCCAACGTTGGAGTGAGCAGCCCCCTACTAGGGCACGCTCCTACTCCAACGTTGGAGTAAGCAGCCCCCTACTAGGGCACGCTTCTACTCCAACGTTGGAGTAAGCCGCCCCCTACTAGGGCACGCTCCTACTCCAACGTTGGAGTAAGCAGCCCCCTACTAGGGCACACTCCTACTCCAACGATGGAGTAAGCAGCCCCCTACTAGGGCACGCTTCTACTCCAACGTTGGAGTAATCAGCCCCCTACTAGGGCACGCTCCTACTCCAACGTTGGAGTAAGCAGCCCCCTACTAGGGCACGCTCCTACTCCAACGTTGGAGTAAGCAGCCCCCTACTAGGGCACGCTCCTACTCCAACGTTGGAGTAAGCAGCCCCCTACTAGGGCACGCTTCTACTCCAACGTTGGAGTAAGCAGCCCCCTACTAGGGCACGCTTCTACTCCAACGTTGCAGTAAGCAGCCCCCTACTGGGCACGCTCCTACTCCAACGTTGGAGTAAGCAGCCCCCTACTAGGGCACGCTCCTACTCCAACGTTGGAGTAAGCAGCCCCCTACTAGGTCACGCTCCTACTCCAACGTTGGAGTAAGCAGCCCCCTACTAGGGCACGCTCCTACTCCAACGTTGGAGTAAGCAGCCCCCTACTAGGGCACGCTTCTACTCCAACGTTGGAGTAAGCAGCCCCATACTAGGGCACGCTCCTACTCCAACGTTGGAGTAAGCAGCCCCCTACTAGGGCACGCTTCTACTCCAACGTTGGCGTAAGCAGCCCCCTACTAGGGCACGCTTCTACTCCAAAGTTGGAGTAAGCAGCCCCCTACTAGGGCACGATTTCACTCCACCTTTCAAGTCAGCAGTCCCCCTACTAGGGCACGCTGCTACTCCAACGTTGGAGCAAGCAGCCCCCTACTAGGGCACGCTCCTACTCCAACGTTGGAGTAAGCAGCCCCCTACTAGGGCACGCTCCTACTCCAACGTTGGAGTAAGCAGCCCCTCACTAGGGCACGCTTCTACTCCAACGTTGGAGTAAGCAGCCCCCTACTAGGGCACGCTTCTACTCCAACGTTGGAGTAAGCAGCCCCCTACTAGGGCACGCTCCTACTCCAACGTAGGAGTAAGCAGCCCCCCACTAGGGCACGCTTCTACTCCAACGTTGGAGTAAGCAGCCCCCTACTAGGGCACGCTCCGACTCCAACGTTGGAGTATGCAGCCCCCTACTAGGGCACGCTCCTACTCCAACGTTGGAGTAAGCAGCCCCCTACTAGGGCACGCTTCTACTCCAACGTTGGAGTAAGCAGCCCCCTACTAGCCACGCTCCTACTCCAACGTTGGAGTAAGCAGCCCCCTACTAGGGCACGCTTCTACTCCAACGTTGGAGTAAGCAGCCCCCTACTAGGGCACGCTTTCACTCCAACGTTGGAGTAAGCAGCCCCCTACTAGGGCACGCTCCTACTCCAACGTTGGAGTAAGCATCCCCCTACTAGGGCACGCTCCTGCTCCAACGTTGGAGTAAGCAGCCCCCTACTAGGGCACGCTTCTACTCCAACGTTGGAGTAAGCAGCCCCCTACTAGGGCACGCTTTCACTCCACCGTTCAAGTAAGCAGCCCCCTACTAGGGCACGCTCCTACTCCAACGTTGGAGTAAGCAGCCCCCGACTAGGGCACGCTCCTACTCCAACGTTGGAGTAAGCAGCCCCCTACTAGGGCACGCTCCTACTCCAACGTTGGAGTAAGCAGCCCCCTACTAGGGCACGCTCCTACTCCAACGTTGGAGTAAGCAGCCCCCTACTAGGGCACGCTTCTACTCCAACGTTGGAGTAAGCAGCCTCCTACTAGGGCACGCTTCTACTCCAACGTTGGAGTAAGCAGCCCCCTACTAGGGCACGCTCCTACTCCAACGTTGGAGTAAGCAGCCCCCTACTAGGGCACGCTTCTACTCCAACGTTGGAGTAAGCAGCCCCCTACTAGGGCACGCTCCTACGCCAACGTTGGAGTAAGCAGCCCCCTACTAGGGCACGCTCCTACTCCAACGTTGGAGTAAGCAGCCCCCTACTAGGGCAACGCTCCTAGCTACTCCAACGTTGGAGTCAAGCACCCCCTACTATGGCACGCTCCTACTCCCACGGTGGAGTAAAGCAGGCCCCCTAACTAGTGCCACGCTCCTGTAAGACTCCAACGTTGGAGTAAGCAGCCCCCTACTAGGGCACGCTCCTACTCCAACGTTGGAGTAAGCAGCCCCCTACTAGGGCACGCTCCTACTCCACCGTTGGAGAAAGCAGCCCCCTACTAGCCCTAAACCCTAAACCCTAAACCCTCAAGTCCCCATAAATTGAGCTTGCGAATTACACCGTGCGTGGTATTCCATTACATTCTTTTCAAATTGAAGCAAATACACTTAAAGTCATATCCTTGGATATGCATAGCCGCTTGCACAAGTTGTTGCAATCGAGTTTAAGTAAATTGAATTAAATATTCCGCCACCACCACCACCAAAAATGCAATCGAGTTTAAGTAAATTGAACCAAATCTACAAATACCAATACTAATACGAGATTTAGGGTATAGAATATTGAACTTAGGTCACCCTTTTTCCTGTTTTCTTATTCTCTTATTCCGCTATTTTCGTTATTCCCTTGTTTCCCTATTTCCCTATGTCCTGATTTCCTTATTTCCCTATTTCCCTATCTTGTCGGGAAACTAAAAAAAGGAAAACACAAAACAAACACAGCCTCTGAGAGGGCAGGCAAAGCCCCCTCTGTGGGTTGGTGAAGTTCCTCTTGGAAGGATCTGACAGGGCTGTGCTGGGTTGTATTGGGCGGCCCAGACCCTTGCTAGAGCCTCTGAAAGGGCAGGCAAGGCCCCTCTGTGGGCTGGTGAAGGTGGGGCGGCCCAGACCCTTGCTAGAGCCTCTGCAGCACTTTGATCTGTTTCAAAGTATCGACGGTGTTGCCAGGGCCAGCATCTTGTCATCTGGCACACATGAAACTTGTGGCAAGGCCACCACTTACATTTAGGCATTAGGGTTTTGAGGGTTTGAGATTTAGACATAAGGGTTTGAGACAACGCAAAACGAAAAGTATTAAACAATAATTTATTTGGGCTCTTTCTTTTTTGAAATAAGACACCCCCCTACACATTTTTTTTTTTGAAAGTTGTTTTGTTGTTTTAGTGCTACAATTTGGGGTGTTTAAGTGTTATAATATGGTATATGCCCGGATCGTGTTGGCCCGATCCCCCCTTCTATCCGCCCCCTCGCCCCCCTCCCCCCCCAACAAAAATCCTCACCCCTCCCTCTCCCCCGGCAGGAGCTTTATTCGTGTAACGCTAACCCTAAACGTTTATGGTTTAGGCCCGAATCTGCACCAGTTCCGTTTGTATTTTAAGCCCAGAATGGAAGGGACCTCGAGATCGGCCCTCCGGCCTCATAAAAAGGCTATTCTATGAACAGAATTTGTCACCCAAAACGCCCACCCCAAAATCCAGGAAATTTGGCTTTAAACGCTAAACCCTAAACGTTTATGGTTTAGGCCCGAATCTGCACCAGTTCGGTCTGTATTCTAGGCCCAGAATAGGGGGTACCTCGAGATCGGCCCTCCGACCTAATAAAAACGCTATTCTATGAACAGAATTTGTCACCCAAAACGCAAACCCCAAAATCCAAGAAATTTGGCTTTAAACGCTAAACCTTAAACGTTTATGGTTTAAGCCCGGATCTGCACCAGTTCCGTTTGTATTTTAGGCCCAGAATGGAAGCGGCCTCGAGATCGGCCCTCCGGCCTAATAAAAACGCTATTCTATGAACAGAATTTGTTACCCAAAACGCCCACCCAAAAATTCAGGAAATTTGGCTTTAATTATTTTATGGTTTAGGCCCGAATCTGCACCAGTTCCGTTTGTATTTTAGGCCCAGAATGGGGGGGAGCTCGAGATCGGCCCTCCGGCCTAATAAAAACGCTATTCTATGAACAGAATTTGTCACCCAAAACGCCAAAATCCAGGAAATTTGGCTTTAAGTTTAGCAAACCCCCATTCAAGGTAAGCAGCCCCCTACTAGGGCACGCTCCTACTCCAACGTTGGAGTAAGCAGCCCCCTACTAGGGCACTCTCCTACTCCAACGTTGGAGTAAGCAGCCCCCTACTAGGGCACGCTCCTACTCCAACGTTGGAGTAAGCAGCCCCCTACTAGGGCACGCTTCTACTCCAACGTTGGAGTAAGCAGCCCCCTACTAGGGCACGCTTTCACTCCACCGTTCAAGTCAGCAGCCCCCTACTAGGGCACGCTCCTACTCCAACGTTGGAGTAAGCAGCCCCCTACTAGGGCACGCTTTTACTCCACCGTTCAAGTAAGCAGCCCCCTACTGGGGCACGCTCCTACTCCAACGTTGGAGTAAGCCGCCCCCTACTAGGGCACGCCTACTCCAACGTTGGAGTAAGCAGCCCCCTACTAGGGCACGCTCCTACTCCAACGTTGGAGTAAGCAGCCCCCTACTAGGGCACGCTCCTATTCCAACGTTGGAGTAAGCAGCCCCCTACTAGGGCACGCTCCTACTCCATCGTTGGAGTAAGCAGCCCCCTACGAGGGCACGCTCCTACTCCAACGTTGGAGTAAGCAGCCCCCTACTAGGGCACGCTCCTACTCCAACGTTGGAGTAAGCAGCCCCCTCTAGGGCACGCTTTCACTCCACCGTTCAAGTAAGCAGCCCCAGGGCACGCTTTCACTCCACCGTTCAAGTAAGCAGCCCCCCACTAGGGCACGCTCCTACTCCAACGTTGGAGTAAGCAGCCCCCTACTAGGGCACGCTTCTACTCCAACGTTGGAGTAAGCAGCCCCCTACTAGGGCACGCTCCTACTCCAACGTTGGAGTAAGCGGCCCCCTACTAGGGCACGCTCCTACTCCAACGTTGGAGTAAGCAGCCCCTACTAGGGCACGCTCCTACTCCAACGTTGGAGTAAGCAGCCCGGCACGCTTCTACTCCAACGTTGGAGTAAGCAGCCTTCTACTAGGGAACGCTCCTACTCCAACGTTGGAGTAAGCAGCCCCCTACTAGGGCACGCTTCTACTCCAACGTTGGAGTAAGCCGCCCCCTACTAGGGCACGCTCCTACTCCAACGTTGGAGTAAGCAGCCCCCTACTAGGGCACGCTTCTACT
Organism: Symbiodinium sp. CCMP2592; assembly: GCA_905221615.1. Taxonomy (NCBI): domain Eukaryota; class Dinophyceae; order Suessiales; family Symbiodiniaceae; genus Symbiodinium; species Symbiodinium sp. CCMP2592. Next base: position 11,111 of record CAJNDT010004640.1, read on the forward strand.
CCAACGTTGTAGTAAGCAGCCCCCTACTAGGGCACGCTTCTACTCCAACGTTGGAGTAAGCAGCCCCCTACTAGGGCACGCTCCTACTCCAACGTTGGAGTAAGCATCCCCCTACTAGGGCACGCTCCTGCTCCAACGTTGGAGTAAGCAGCCCCCTACTAGGGCACGCTTCTACTCCAACGTTGGAGTAAGCAGCCCCCTACTAGGGCACGCTCCTACTCCAACGTTGGAGTAAGCAGCCCCCTACTAGGGCACGCTCCTACTCCGACGTTGGAGTAAGCAGCCCCCTACTAGGGCACGCTCCTACTCCAACGTAGGAGTACGCAGCCCCCCACTAGGGCACGCTTCTACTCCAACGTTGGAGTGAGCAGCCCCCTACTAGGGCACGCTTCTACTCCAACGTTGGAGTAAGCAGCCCCCTACTAGGGCACGCTTTCACTCCACCGTTCAAGTAAGCAGCCCCCTACTAGGGCACGCTCCTACTCCACCGTTGGAGTAAGCAGCCCCCTACTAGGGCACGCTCCTACTCCAACGTTGGAGTAAGCAGCCCCCTACTAGGGCACGCTCCTACTCCAACATTGGAGTAAGCAGCCCCCTACTAGGGCACGCTTCTACTCCAACGTTGGAGTAAGCAGCCCCCTACTAGGGCACGCTCCTACGCCAACGTTGGAGTAAGCAGCCCCCTACTAGGGCATGCTCCTACTCCAACGTTAGCCCCCTACTAGGGCACGCTTCTACTCCAACGTTGGAGTAAGCAGCCCCCTACTAGGGCACGCTCCTATTCCAACGTTGGAGTAAGCAGCCCCCTACTAGGGCACGCTCCTACTCCAACGTTGGAGTATTTATAAGCAGCCCCCTACTAGGGCACGCTTCTACTCCAACGTTGGAGTAAGCAGCCCCCTACTAGGGCACGCTTTCACTCCACCGTTCAAGTAAGCAGCCCCCTACTAGGGCACGCTCCTACTCCAACGTTGGATTAAGCAGCCCCCTACTAGGGCACGCTCCTACTCCAACGTTGGAGTAAGCAGCCCCCTACTAGGGCACGCTCCTACTCCAATGTTGGAGTAAGCAAGCCCCCTACTAGGGCAAGCGCCTCCCACTCCCACGTTGGAGTAAGCAGCCCCCTACTAGGGCACGCTTCTACTCCAACGTTGGAGTAAGCAGCCCCCTACTAGGGCACGCTCCTACTCCAACGTTGGAGTAAGCAGCCCCCTACTAGGGCACGCTCCTACTCCAACGTTGGAGTAAGCAGCCCCCCTACTAGGGCACGCTTCTACTCCAACGTTGGAGTAAGCAGCCCCCTACAGGGCACGCTCCTACTCCAACGTTGGAGTCAGCAGCCCCCTACTAGGGCACGCTTCTACTCCAACGTTGGAGTAAGCAGCCCCCTACTAGGGCACGCTCCTACTCCAAGCTTGGAGTAAGCAGCCCCCTACTAGGGCACACTCCTACTCCAACGTTGAATCAGCCCCCTACTAGGGCACGCTCCTACTCCAACGTTGGAGTAAGCAGCCCCCTACTAGGGCACGCTTCTACTCCAACGTTGAAGTAAGCAGCCCCCTACTAGGGCACGC
>CAJNDT010004641.1:0-12669 GCA_905221615.1 Symbiodinium sp. CCMP2592
TGCGAGTGTCTGGAGCCAGCCTTGTAGTGTGTGCGGAGTACTAGAGTTGAAAACGAATATGGATGTTCGCGAAGCGAGGAAATTTTTTTGATTTTTTATGAAAAATTGATGCAAATGCATTTGGTGCGAGTGTCTGGAGCCAGCCTTGTAGTGTGTGTGGAGTACTAGAGTTGAAAACAAATATGGATGTTCGCGAAGCGAGGAAATTTTTTTGTTTTTTTTATGCAAAATTCATGCAAATGCTTTTGGTGCGAGTATCTGGAGCAAGCCTTGTAATTAGTGTGTGTGGAGTACTAGAGTCGAAACCAAATATGGATGTTCGCGAAGCGAAGAAATTTTTTGTTTTTTTTATGCAAAATTCATGCAAATGCTTTTGATGCGAGTGTCTGGAGCAAGCCTTGTAGTGTGTGTGGAGTACTAGAGTTGAAAACAAATATGGATGTTCGCGAAGCGAGGAAATTTTTTTGTTTTTTTATGCAAAATTCATGCAAATGTTTTTGGTGCGAGTGTCTGGAGCAAGCCTTGTAGTGTGTGTGGAGTACTAGAGTTGAAAACAAATATGGATGTTCGCGAAGCGAGGAAATTTTTTTGTTTTTTTATGCAAAATTCATGCAAATGCTTTTGGTGCGAGTGTCTGGAGCAAGCCTTGTAGTGTGTGTGGAGTACTAGAGTTGAACACGAATATGGATGTTCGCGAAGCGAGGAATTTTTTTTGTTTTTTTATGCAAAATTCATGCAAATGCTTTTGGTGCGAGTGTCTGGAGCAAGCCTTGTAGTGTGTGTGGAGTACTAGAGTTGAAAAGAAATATGGATGTTCGCGAAGCGAGGAAATTTTTTTGTTTTTATATGCAAAATTCATGCAAATGCTTTTGGTGCGAGTGTCTGGAGCAAGCCTTGTAGTGTGTGTGGAGTACTAGAGTTGAAAACAAATATGGATGTTCGCGAAGCGAGGATTTTTTTTGTTTTTTTTTTTATGCAAAACTCATGCAAATGCTTTTGGTGCGAGTGTCTGGAGCAAGCCTTGTAGTATGTGTGGAGTACTAGAGTTGAAAACAAATATGGATGTTCGCGAAGCGAGAAAATTTTTTTGTTTTTATATGCAAAATTCATGCAAATGCTTTTGGTGCGAGTGTCTGGAGCAAGCCTTGTAGTGTGTGTGGAGTACTAGAGTTGAAAACAAATATGGATGTTCGCGAAGCGAGGAAATTTTTTTTTTTTTTTTTCAAAATTCATGCAAATGCTTTTGGTGCGAGTGTCTGGAGCAAGCCTTGTAGTCTTCCCTGTTCTACGTAAGACTGCTGCATGTTTTTAAATTATTCTAAATTCTTCTAGATTCTTCGGAATTCTTCAATTTTATTCCAAAATCTTCCGATTTTTGCCTGTCTGTCAAGACATGCCTGGTTCCCAACACCATTTTTTTCATTTGTACACACACACGGTATGCCCCATTTCTTTCTTTTTCTACCCTTTTCTACCCTTTTCTACCTTTTTCTACCTTTTTCTACCTTTTTCTACCTTTTTCTACCTTTTTCTACCTTTTTCTACCTTTTTCTACCTTTTTCTACCTTTTTCTACCTTTTTCTACCCTTTTCTACCCTTTTCTACCTTTTTCTACCTTTTTCTACCTTTTTCTACCTTTGAGGTTTGCGTTTTTTCCTCTTTTTTTACCCTTTCTACCGGCATGTTTGGGGGAAGGAAATGCTGCCCGATTTTCAGCGAGACAGTCCGGCCTCACATCAGAACCTGCGGCCAAAACCAGGCTCGAGGCACAGGACGAAGACCCAACCTGTGTCGCTGCATGCACTGTGTAACAGAATTTTGGCTGGGCCAGGAAAACCTGGAGCATGGAGTTTAAGGCTAAGTTCTGGGCCTACTGCTGCCTTAAGGCTGAGTCCTGGATCCTGGAGAGCTTAAGGCGGAGTCCGGGCCTACTGCTGCCTTAACTGCGGCGATTGCTGCCAACCGAGGCCGAAGCTATTATAACCGGTTATAGCCGGATTACGTCTAGGGCCACTGGAGCTTAGCTTAAGGGGGTGTGGGCCTACTGCTGCCTTAAGGCCGACCGCTGGATCCTGGAGAGCTAACTTAAGTTCTGGGCCTACTGCTGCCTTGAGGCTGAGTCCTGGATCCTGGAGAGCTTAAGGCTGAGTCCGGGCCTACTGCTGCCTTAACTGCGGCGATTGCTGCCAACCGAGGCCGAAGCTATTATAACCGGTTATAGCCGGATTACGTCTAGGGCCACTGGAGCTTAGCTTAAGGGGGTGTGGGCCTACTGCTGCCTTAAGGCCGACCGCTGGATCCTGGAAAGCTTAAGTGTAACAAAGTAGGGTAGGGCCTCAGACATCATCAGCTGCTCTTCTTGGCCCGTTTGGCTTTGTCAAAGATGTCGCCGACTGCTGTAGACGTCGGTTCCTGCATGGCTTAGGGGTTTCCTCTAACAGTAACTCTTTATAGGGTTCTGGTGGCGGATTGAACACTTATTCTGGGGAAGGACTATACACTTAATTCTGAGTCCGGCATCATGGCTATGCTGATTTCAGACTGCTGATTTCAGACTGCTGATTTCAGACGAAGCTGATTTCAGACGGCTGATTTCAGACTGCTGATTTCAGACTAAGGTGACGAGAAAGAAAAGGTTGCTGTCTGACAAGTTGAGTTCCCATAACGCTGATTTCAGACTTGAAAGTCAACAAGCTGAGGGATTGAACTAATAGACATTGACATGAGCACCGCATAGGACTGCCACAAGCACATCGGAAGCTTTTCAACATACTACACGCGACTTTTGTGTCCTCGCATTCCCACTTCATTTGAAGCGCTTGCTCCAAACTAGTACACTCACGCGTGGACAGCGTCAACGGCACCAAATCTCTTGTGATCGATCACACATGAGGAAACTCCAAAGCATGGAAGCATGTCCAACACGTCTTGTAAACATGATGACGGGGTCAGCCAGCTTGAAGCGCCAACAAGCCCATGACCACTGCAACTAATTCCAATACGACGAAGCAAAGAGCTCTTCGATCACTGCATGGCACCAAATTGAGAAGGACGACCCATCTCCCGTCCGTTGCGCCAGCCTGCGTTAAGATCAGCGCAAACCATGGGAGAGACTGTTTCACCCAGCTTCACCGGCTGAAACTGGGTGAAACAGAGAGAGAGGTGTGCGGCTTCGGCGCGGCCCGGCCAACCGGGTGGCCACCCGCCCGTACCCGGGAGCGGCCCCGTCCCGTAAGGGGGCCCGGCTCCGGGGCATTGGCGGATGGCGACCCGGTTTGCGGGGCACCGCCGCAGCCGCCCACCTCTCTCATTTTTCCTTCCATGGTTTGCGCTGATCTTAACAGGTAAAGGTAATTCTTCTGATCTTTCTGGACCTGCTTCTCGTGCGTATCGGTAACCGACAAGCACGAGAACCAGGCCCAGAAAGATCAGAAGAATGTACCTTTACCCGTTGCCAAGAACATCCGTAAGCGGCTCTTCAAATGACCTCGCTCGAGCTGGCTGCGTCTCCCCGGCAGACCTGCTCCACTGTCGTTTCTAGCAAAAGCCGGCCACGGGCCACAGGGTTCATTGCAACCTCTTCGACACAATCTCCCCGGTACAGAAGGAGCTCCAACAGAGTCCGTAGCAGCCAGCTTGAAGCACCAACAAGCCCATGACCAGGTAATATCCCTTTGACAGACAATAGAGTTAACCGCAATGGTCAAGGCAGCTACGAACGTCGTAACCCTTGAACATTGCGGTTATACTATCCGCTCAGCTTCGGGATTAGGGTTTAGGGGAGCGACGGCGTGGTGATCTTTCGGCGGCGAAAGATCACCACTCTGTCGCTCCCCGCTCCCCAAACTCCAACACAGAATGGTCGCCTTTTGGGCTGGGGCTCTAAAGCTCCAAACCTCCACTCCCGAAAACTCCAACCACAATTGTCACCCTTGCAATTACCGCTCAGCAGCAGACAGAGACCACAACACAGAGCTCGTCACGCTTCTTGCTCTTCTTGAGATGTTGTGTAAGGGGAGTGCAGGCCTGCGCTCCCAAAACTCCAACCACAATTGTCGCCCTTGCAATTACTGCTCAGCAGCAGACAGAGACCGCAACACGGAGCAGACAGAAACAAACTCTGCATTCCAGTCTTCCCCAATCCTATAAACCCTAAACCCCAAAGTCAGCTCCATGCGATCGCCAACCGAGGCCTGCCATATGACACATACAGCAGGCCTCGATTGGCGATCGCACATGACATGCCTGACGCAGGTTGCCCTCGATGTGACGTGCTGCAGCGCCACCTTGCCAGCTGCAGCTCAGGCCGGCCGGGTGATAGCTAATGCAAATCAAGAGCGACAGCGAGGCAAGGCTAGACCTCGCTGTCGCTCTTGATTCGCACTAGGAGCAGTGCTCCATTGGGCGAACGAGAGGATTTGAGACATGGTAATACCATGTCTCAGATGCTCTCGTTCTTCACCAGAGCAGGTGTACTTGTGCTCTTAATCCTAGAGCAGCTCAAAGGGGAAATTCCAGTCAGGGCTCTGGGCCTCTGGGATTCAGGGACTCGGTCATTCAGGTACTCGGATTCGTTTCTGAGCTGCAGCACAGCGGGTAGTCCAGTTCTCGTAATCCTAATGTAATGCAACTCAAGAGCAGCAGCGAGACCTGGCAGGCATCACTGCTGTTCTTGAGTTGCACCACATCAGCTGCAGTTGTTTTCTCGGCCATGATTCTGCAGTCTGCGACTCTGTGTAACTGTAGTCTTGAGCCAGTCGTGAGAGCACACATGCAGACATGTTTGCATCAACCCTACACTCTGCCACTTAGACTTAAATTCCCTCGCGCCTGCTTTTTCTTTGCCTGGCGAAGCTCTTTCCGACACAAACCAGAAAAACATGCAGTACACAGAACACACAAACCCCAAGCCCTAAACCCTGAAGCCTACCAACTTCCGAAAACTTTAACATGCCCGAGCCGAAACCTTGAACCTCAAAAGGTTTGAAACTCGACTCCTCCTTGGCTTCCTCCTCCTCTCGGCGGTGGGCTTCCTCTTCGGCCTTCCACATTGGGTTTGGGCTTTAAGGTTTGGGGGTTGGGGGTTGAGAGCCCTAGAACCCAAACCGATAAGCCCCTACTTCCTAACAAACTTTAGGGTTTGGGGGTCAGGGTTGAGAGCCCTAAAACCCAAACCGAAAAGCCCCTACTTCCTAACAAACCCCTAAACCAGGGAAGGTTTCAAGATCGCCTTCTTCTTCTTGGCGGCTTCCTCCTCTTGGCGAAGGGTTTCCTCTTCGGCCTTCCAGATTGGGTTTGGGGTTCAGGGTTTGGGGGTCAGGGTTGAGAGCCCTAAAACCCAAACCGAAAAGCCTCTACTTCCTAAGAAACTCCTAAAGATCGCCTCCTTCTTCTTGGCTTTCTCCTCTGCGCGGTGGGCTTCCTCTTCGGCCTTCCAGATTGGTTTTTTTTTACGTCCGAAATGCCTGTTACGACGGAGGGGCTGGTTCGGCCAGGGCAACTCCACAAGAACCGAGCAACAAATCCACCCTTACATCAATGGGTACCAACCCCAGATTGCCAAGCCCAGCCCTCAAGGCCAGCAAAATCAGCCTAAGAGGACCAGACCGCCTGCACAGGCACCACCAGATTGGGTTTGGGGTTCAGGGGTTGGGGGTCAGGGTTGAGAGCCCTAAAACCCAAACCGAAAAGCCTCTACTTCCTAAGAAACCCCTAAACCAGGGAAGGTTTCAAGATCGCCTTCTTCTTCTTGGCGGCTTCCTCCTCTTGGCGAAGGGTTTCCTCTTCGGCCTTCCAGCTTGGGTTTGGGGTTCAGGGTTTGGGGGTCAGGGTTGAGAGCCCTAAAACCCAAACCGAAAAGCCTCTACTTCCCAAGAAACCCCTAAACCAGGGAAGGTTTCAAGATCGCCTTCTTCTTCTTGGCGGCTTCCTCCTCTTGGCGAAGGGCTTCCTCTTTTGCCTTCCAGATTGGGTTTGGGGTTCAGGGTTTGGGGGTCAGGGTTGAGAGCCCTAAAACCCAAACCGAAAAGCCTCTACTTCCTAAGAAACTCCTAAAGATCGCCTCCTTCTTCTTGGCTTCCTCCTCTGCGCGGTGGGCTTCCTCTTCGGCCTTCCAGATTGGTTTTTTTTTACTTCCGAAATGCCTGTTACGACGGAGGGGCTGGTTCGGCCAGGGCATTGGGGGTCAGGGTTGAGAGCCCTAAAACCCAAACCGAAAAGCCTCTACTTCCTAAGAAACCCCTAAACCAGGGAAGGTTTCAAGATCGCCTTCTTCTTCTTGGCGGCTTCCTCCTCTTGGCGAAGGGCTTCCTCTTTTGCCTTCCAGATTGGGTTTGGGGTTCAGGGTTTGGGGGTCAGGGTTGAGAGCCCTAAAACCCAAACCGAAAAGCCTCTACTTCCTAAGAAACCCCTAAACCAGGGAAGGTTTCAAGATCGCCTTCTTCTTCTTGGCGGCTTCCTCCTCTTGGCGAAGGGCTTCCTCTTTTGCCTTCCAGATTGGGTTTGGGGTTCAGGGTTTGGGGGTAGGGTTGAGAGCCCTAAAACCCAAACCGAATGTGACTGCTTTTTTATGCCCAGTGAACGAGCATCTGCGTCGAATCATCTCGGCTCCTGGGCGAGATCGAAAGTTCTGATTTGTCGCAAGCCAGTTATGGCGAGGTGACGGCGTGAGTCTGTTCAACCCACTCAGGCTAGATTTTAAGCGTTCTGCTAGACCTGGCTCAAAATACTGTGTGGTTGCAGATTTCAGTATGTAAAGGTGCCGCTATATGGGTTATAAGCTACAGCATCCAATGTAAGGTCCCATGTGGAGCTGGGTTCCGGGTTTAAGTTTTGGACTGAACTTGAGCCCCAGGCACTGGGTCTCGCCTAGGTCAAGCTAGCAGCACCGCCGGACCTGGGCAGCCAGACCGAATGCCCAGACCAGCGATGGAGCAAAATCCAAATCCACTGACCACCCCCAATTGTCAGGTTAGGGTATTAGAAAGTAAAATTAACAAGTCAATTCAAGGCTCAGGCTTGCATGTGACGGCGGTCACTTAAGGCTTCAGGGTCGGTCGGGAACTGAACAGATCAGGGTTCAGGATCAGGTTACAGGTTTAAGAAATACCAACATTCTTGTCAACATCAGACTTGAGAATCCTGGTTTAGTTTTCTCAGGGTTGACTAGAGCAAGTTTAGGCAGTGGAGGCATTTTGGATGTGCTTGTGTTTTTGTAAAGGGAATTCTCAGTCACGTTCTTAATTTATGGGTGGGGTTTGGGAGGGACGAAGAATGCTTGATAACTGATAATGAAGACTCCACAAGGAAGTAAGCTATCTATCAATGCTGAAAACGGGCTGCAGTCGGTAGTAGCCGTCTCAGTATCTAAATGTCCAACATCAGTAATTACTTCCCTACTCCAGATGGAACTAGCGAGAGAATTCGGGCTTGAAATCTCTGTTATCATGAAACATAATGGAGTTTAAGGCTTTTTCAGTGACTTACTTCTGAATTTTAACTTCGAGTCATACAGGAGACTTGGAGCGAAGGTAGTTGTTTTGTAATGATATGAACTATTTCAACCGAGCTGGGGGAGAGTACCGATTACTCAGTCAGGAGCTTCATTCATGCAGTGAGTCTGGTCTGAGATCCCGGCTATGTCTCGGCTAGGGGTCTCGAGGGCTTGGCTTCAATGATGAGGGATTGACGATCGGAGTCGAGATGTGACTTGGATGACGAGTGACAAGCAGGCAAAGAGTAACAGCAGCAGCAGCCTAGGGGCCTTAGGGAAACCCACTGACTTAGATTCCACGGCGGGTTAGGGAACTAACTAACTAAACCGACCACCGACCAGCTCAGTGTCTGGCAGCTGCACTGCCGACCTGGGCCGGAAGAAAATGGAATGGCGAAGGTGCGAAGGCACCCGAAATCGGCAGAACTAGTCGGGTGCAGTGATTCTGCAGCAAGGCATATGAAGCAACGGAAGTTATGAGGGAAAGAGAAAGACCAGAGCTTGTCCAGGTCGAAGCCGCCGTAGTGCCAGAAGCTGCTTTCCCGATGGCTCAGAGCCGGTCGTTTCTCACTGTGACCCATGTCACCAGTGTGAACTTCTGGCTTCATGAGCATAGTAAGGTTGGCAATGAGTTTGCATACAGGAAGCCTGAAGGTGGCCTGCCTCTGTTGGTCTGTGACACGAGGACTCCAGGACTGTCTCAGGCCTGGGAAGAGCCATGTTAAGTCACGCGGCTCATGATCAGCAGCCGTGACTGAGCCAGGGCGAACTCCTCTTCAACGTCTAGGGCCCTAGGGTTCAGGGTTTAGGGTCCTGATGAAGACTGGTCCAAATTAGAGGCCTCATTTAACTTACAAGAGATAGTCTTAGTCTCAGTCCTTTCTGAAAGCTGGATTTCTGCCGGGGCTTGCTTGCTCTCTCTGTTTGTTGGGATTCCAGCAGGAGGCCTCAATAGATTCACTTATAAGTCGTTGTGCCACATGAACACATCCCTTTGTACCCTCTGACAGGTTCCTGACCCAATGAGTCCCAATCAATGAATCACAATCAATCAATCCGAGACCCCTGAAACAGATGGATGTCCCTGCTCCGGCTCTGTGGGTCTGGCCATCCCACTGTCTGTCGCAGCCATCGTGCCGGTGGCAGACTAAGACCCGGTCCTCTGGAGTTACAGATGCCGGGGATATGAAAGCTCATTCCGTATTTACTCATACCAGCATTAATTAGCACTAGCAGCAGTAGGAGAATTACTTGTAGTCCTGGTAGTACTAGCGCCACAAGTATCAGTAGCAGTAGTAGTAGAGTAGCACTGCTATTCCCAGCACTAAGTCCTACCTGCACTAGGAATAGAATTGCAGTGGTAGTCGCAAAAGTAGTATGAGTAGCAGCAGGTTTGATTTAGTAAGTACTAGTAAAGGTAGTAGTAGCATGAGCAGTTGTGAAAACCGGTCGTATTCCGTGTACTTGACACTGCTGTGTTCCTATGCCTATCACTGTACAACAACACCTAACTTACAGTATAGTATTCAATGGCACCATGGCTCAGACCCTGCCAGTGCTCAGCATTACTGTAAAAAACCCGACACCGACGAGCGACATAGCCAAGCCAGGCTTAAGGATTGAATGCAAACGTCGGAATTTGCAGTTCTGGGCTTTTGTAGTTTAGGGGTTTATAACTTGGCGATTCCTGGAATGCAAACCTTGTTGGAATTTTAGGGGTTTATAACTTGGCGATTCCTGGAATGCAAACCTTGTTGGAATAGTTAGTCGGATACGGACATGTAACGAAAACTTATCCCTACCTCACAGCTGTGCAAGGCCCTTGCTTCGGAAAGAATGGCAGATCTCTCAAACATCATGTCGGCCACTTACCATTCTCGCAGGCGAAAATCCTTCGAGTCTGACGTAGTGACACAGTCACACACAAGATCCTTTTCCGTCCCCGACACGGAAGAATGGAGTGCAGGGACTGGCTTGCCAGACCGGCCCATGCTAAGAGGCTGATTTCAGACTGCTGATTTCAGACGAAGCTGATTTCAGACTGCTGATTTCAGACGAAGCTGATTTCAGACAAGATCCTTTTCCGTCCCCGACACGGAAGAATGGAGTGCAGGGACTGGCTTGCCAGACCGGCACATGCTAAGAGGCTGAGTCACCCAGGAAAGGGATTCGCAGCAGCTAAGAGGTTTCGCAATAAGACAGGTGTCAAAGTTATTGCTCTCCAGCATTTCCCCAAAACTCTTAAGGATATGTCATGCTCCACAGACATATGTTCTCTCGCAGACACTTGGCATTGACCACGGCAACGGCATTCTGCGAAGTTGTCGTCACCAAAGCAAACCATTCCGCCCGCTTGGTGTCCTCATCTGCTATGCCACTGAGCGCCATAGCAAACGACAGGAGGCTGTAGGCACAACACTTTGGCAGAGGAACCTGCCTCGTCTTGTAGCGGTCAATGACCGCAAACGCTCGGGACAAGAATTCGTAAGCCGCCACTCTCCCATACAGTGCTTTCAGAGGACTCAGTAGTGTCTCGACCTTGTCGCTGAAGTCTTCGTACTCGTCCTGCAGGTCCTGGTCGCCCGAAGGCGAGGGCACAGGCGCAAAGGAAGGCGTGGGCATTGGCATCATCTCCTGGCTTGCTTTTGACTCAAGCGAAGCCGAGGGCGAAGGCGCTGAAGATGGCAGGGGCAAGGACGAGGGCGAGGGCACGCCGCTACCAGCATCAGACACGGCAGCAGTTGAAGCTGCCTGCTTCATCTCAGAAGCAGGACCACGAGCACCGGCAGCCTCACGTTCAGCATCTGAAGAAGCTGGCCGCTTGTTGTGTCGGCCACGCCTGCTGGATCTGCAGCCCATGCAAACATTTTCAGGTGGTCTGCGAGATGTGTATTCACCGCACCGGTTTTTGCAGAGCCAGGGCATGGCAAGCAAGAGTAGAGTAGCGGTGTTATTAAATGTGCTATTGGTAGTACTATTATTGACCAGTGTTAGAACCAGAAACTCACTTTTTGGGTATAGTCTATACCGACTTGATACACTTCCTGTATCAGAGTAGAGTCATTCAATCTTTGGTACAGAATTACAGAACCTATACTGGCTTAATCGAGTTTGTGTACTAGATTGATAGACTTCCTGGATCAAAGTTGAGTTCATCAGGTAAGAAAGAGTGAGTTACAGGAGCTACAGCACCTCAAGAACCAAGCGTTGAGCTTCTCTCGGAGTACACTATTCCACACACCAGTAGCTCCGCGAGCTACGTTTGCACCTTTCTCTAGGTAGTTGATATGCACTGCGAATGCTTGGAATCCAAGAAAAACAAGGGTGCGAATTGTAATTTCCCATAGGATATGTATTTCCCAACGACGTGCGAGTTGTCATTTCCCATAGGATTTGTGGGCTTGGAATCCAAGAAAAACACAGGGTGCGAATTGTAATTTCCCATAGGATATGTATTTCCAAACAACGTGCGAGTTGTCATTTCCCATAGGATTTGTGGGCTTGGAATCCAAGAAAAACACAGGTGCGAATTGTAATTTCCCATGTACCCCTGCAGCAAGCCTGATCGCAGACGAATGCAAGCAGATTTTTAGTCTGGCACACGGTGGCACACGATGGAAGCTTGTTTCTCCAGCTGCACTCACTCAGCTCGGTGTTCATTGCCTCTGCGTCATCGAGGACCTCCACGGTACAGAAGCAATGGCACGCTTTCGGGACCAGGCCACTCATCTGAATCCGCTGCATATACGGCCACCGTCCAACGAGTGTAGCCCAGGTGGCGAGCGAACGTGGCCACTAATGCACGAGCAAAAGCACGTGCCTTCTTGAAGCGACGGAATGGTATAGCGAAATTACGGGGGTGCAGAACATCGGTGTCGAAGCGTGCCAGAATCACAAGGAACCGAGTCATGGCTTGACGGCTTGCTCTGCCTGTCCTAATACGCAGCACACATGCAGCGGCATACAAGAATAAAGACGGCATGTATGCATGTTACATGTTGCATTGCATTGCATGGCCCAAACATGGCTGACATGCTGACATGTGACATAACATTGCTCGTGTGCTCGCCCTGTGTTTGTTCACGAAGGGACCGGGAAAGGGACCCTACATGGACGGACCATGGATTATGGAGCAGTGAGCAGCACCGGCAGCGGCACCGCATCGCCCCGGAACACAGAGCTGAAGCGGCGAACGAAAAAGTCAAGCTTGCAAGCCAGCTCATACCGTGACTCATGCCGGACTCATGCCGTATACAACAATGTATTAATGTATTAGGCAACCGGCAGCCGCGACCAATATCGAACAACGACAATGAACGACTGGTTGCAGAGCACTCGTTTTATCCTTTGACGACGGTCCGGACATGCCTACAAAATCCACAGCCACAGCAGCCACAACCTCACCGGAGAGCTCGGCCGGCTTTGCGTTGTATGCCATAGCGGACATCGCGGATGGTCTTCCACACGTCAGGCGTTGATGTCGTGTCTGTAGAGGGTCTCGAGTGCCGTCCCGCCCCATCGTTCGTTGAGGAAGTGGGCTTGGAATCCAAGAAAAACAAGGGTGCGAATTGTTATTTCCCATAGGATATGTATTTCCAAACAACGTGCGAGTTGTCATTTCCCATAGGATTTGTGGGCTTGGAATCCAAGAAAAACACAGGTGCGAATTGTAATTTCCCATAGGATTTGCGCTTGGAATCCAAGAAAAACAAGGGTGCGAATTGTAATTTCCCATAGGATATGTATTTCCAAACCACGTGCGAGTTGTCATTTCCCATAGGATTTGTGGGCTTGGAATCCAAGAAAAACAAGGGTGCGAATTGTAATTTCCCATAGGATATGTATTTCCAAACAAGGTGCGAGTTGTCATTTCCCATAGGATTTGTGGGCTTGGAATCCAAGAAAAACACAGGTGCGAATTGTAATTTCCCATAGGATTTGTGCTTGGAATCCAAGAAAAACACGGGTGAATTGTAATTTCCCATAGGATATGTATTTCCAAACGACGTGCGAGTTGTCATTTCCCATAGGATTTGTGGGCTTGGAATCCATGAAAAACAAGGGTGCGAATTGTAATTTCCCATAGGATATGTATTTCCGAACGACGAGCGAGTTGTCATTTCCCATAGGATTTGTGGGCTTGGAATCCAATAAAAACACAGGTGCGAATTGTAATT
>CAJNDT010004642.1:0-12661 GCA_905221615.1 Symbiodinium sp. CCMP2592
GGGGCCGGGAATTAAATAATTTAAATAATTTAAATCCGGGGGCCTCGCCCGTATTTAAATTATTTAATTCCCGCGGGGGGGTCCGGACCCGCCCGCCCCACCCCCTCCCTCAGGATTTAAATTGTTTAAATTATGTAAATTATTTAAACTATTTAAATTATTTAAATTATTTAATTTGGGCCGGGAATTAAACCCTCCCACCACCCTCTCACCCACCACTTCAAGGGCTAGGGATCCCACACATCTGCGGGCAAAATCTGGCGGAAGTGATCCGCCACCGAGCAAAAAGCCTGTAAATACCGCATTCAACGAAGGGCCAGGGATTTCACACATCTGTTGGCAAAATCTGGCGGAAGTGAGCAGTCGGTACCTCCGCCAGATTTTGCCAACAGATGTGTGAAATCCCTGGCCCTTTGTTTAATGCGGTATTTACAGGCTTTTTGCTCGGTGGCGGATCACTTCCGCCAGATTTTGCCCGCAGATGTGTGAGATCCCTGGCCGTTGTTTTAACGCGGTATTTACAGGCGTTCTGCTCGGTCGCGGCTCGCAGGGATGAGGGGGACACCCCTTGCGCTCTGTGGGTTTCTGATCTGAGTTTTCACAAGACCTTAGGGGGACACCACTTGCGATCTATGATTTTGGGATCTGAGTTCTTACACAACCTTCCCTCCACCTCCTGCCCACGCTACCTCCCAGACACCCTCCCCCCACCCTCTCACCCACCACTTCAAGGGCTAGGGATCCCACACATCTGCGGGCAAAATCTGGCGGAAGTGATCCGCCACCGAGCAAAAAGCCCGTAAATACCGCATTAAACAAAAAGGGCCAGGGATTTCGCACATCTGTTGGCAAAATCTGGCGGAAGTACCGACTGCTCACTTCCGCCAGATTTTGCCAACAGATGTGTGAAATCCCTGGCCCTTTGTTGAATGCGGTTTTTACAAGCTTTTTGCTCGGTGGCGGATCACTTCCGCCAGATTTTGCGCGAGATGTGTGGGGTCCCTGGCCGTTGTTTTTAACGCGGTATTTACAGGCTTTCTGCTCGGTCGCGGCTCGCAGGGATTAGGAGGACACCCCTTGCGATTTGTGATTTTGGAACTTATTTGTTATAACAACCTTTAGGGGGACACCACTTGCGATCTGTGGTTTTCGGTTCTGAGTTTTCACAAAACCTTAGGGAGACACCCCTTGCGATCTGTGATTTCGGGATCTGAGTTCTTACAAAACCTTGGGGGGGGACACCCCTTGCGATTTGTGGCGTTGGAATTCATTTGTTATAAAAAGCTTTAGGGAAACACCCCTTGCGATTTATTGTTTTGGAACTTGTTGTTTCAACGAACCCTTAGGGGGATATACCTTGCGATCTGGGTTTTTGGGATCTGAGTCTGTACAAATCTTGGGGCGACACCCTTGTGAGCTGTGATTTTATCTGTGTTTTTGCAGAACTTCAAGGAAAAAGATTTCTTGCCGACGCAGGGGTAGATGGAGCTCTCTTGTCTTTGGTGAAGTTGAAGGGGCCTGTCTGCTGTGCTGAGATGGACCTCTCTCCCGTCTCATTACATGGGAGGAAGCTCCCAATCATTTCTTGTGGAGGATGAAGTAGAAGACTTTTCTTTTTGGAAGCAAGGGGAGCCCTGGCTTCTCTTGCTAGGAGCGAAGTCTCTTCAATCTTCTTAAGATAAAAGCGACTTACCAAGAGGTAAAGTCTCTCTCTGCTCAAATAAAGCTCTCGTCGCTTACCAAAATATCTTGGAGTGAGTTCTCTTTCTGCTTCACAGCAGGGTAAGGTAGAGGGCTTGGGCTTCTCGTTTCGTTTTGAAGGCCACGGGGAGGACTGGCTTTTCTCTTGTCAAAGTTTGAAATTTGGAAAAGCTCTATCCTTCCTTCCTGATCGTAAGCTCCATTCCAAGTTTTTTTCTCGAGGAGGAGATGTTCAGGAGCTGTCGCTCCTGACGAACAGAGAAAGAAGTTTTCTTCTTATCGCCAGAGAGGCAGTCGGAGCTCCCTTCTTTCTCGTGATGCGTTGTTCTTTTGCCACGAACAACCTTTGGGGACTGTTCTCTTGCTTTGGAGCATGAGGTCTTTTCTTTTGAAGGCTGGCGACTGAGAAAGGTATAAGAAATCTCCTCTAGAGAAATCTGCTCTTGCCAAGAATAACTAGGAATGAGAACGCTCTGTCCTCACCTCTTGAGAGATATCTCTCTTCTATCCCTTGGAGAGGAAGTGGTGGCGACATGGAGAAGTTAGAAGGGTTTCTTTCTTGATTCAGAGGGTGGGAGAGGGCTGCTCATGTCTTGTTGAAGGATGAGGGGAGGATCGGACTCTTCTTTTGTCGATTGAGAGAGCTCTGTCCTCACTTCTTGAGAGCTATCTCTGTTCTATCCCTTGAGGAGGAAGAGGGGACGACAAGGAGCTCCTCTCTCTTCTTGTCGACTAAGAGGCAGCCGCAGTTCTTTTTGAAACTGGAGATGCTTTGAGCCCTGTCTTCTTCGACTAGAAGCGAGCTCCCTTCAATTCTCTTCAGAGGAGATGGAGACCTACCAAGAGGTAGAGGGGCTCGCTGCTAGAAATCAGCTGAATGACTTGGAGGGACTCTCTCCGTGTTTTCGTTGAAGGTTGGGGGAATCCCTACCGTTTCTTCTTGAGCGTCAAGAAAATTACAGGATCTCTTTCCACTGCCAAGAGAGAAAGGTGGTTTCTTCTTCTTGTGCGTTGCCCTTTTCCATCTTTTGAAAAGGTAAGGGAAGTAATCAGGATCTCTTTTCACTGCCAAGAGAGAAAGGAGGTTTCTTCTTCTTGTGCGTATGCTGTTCTCCATCTTTTGAAAAGGTAAAAGAAATGCTCAAGATCCAACCCCTTATGAAGAGAGAAAGGAGTTATCTTCTTTCCGGCCGATGGGTAAACGGAGACCTTTGAATTCTCGTGCAGTTGGAGGGGCCTGTCTGCTGGGCTGAGATGAAGCTCTCTTGCGTCTCATTACATGGGAGGAAGCTCTCAGTGATTTCTTGTGGAGGATGAGGTAGAAAATCTTTCTTTTTTGAAGCTAGGGGAGCTCTGTCCTTTCTTGCTAGGAGCGAGGTCTCTTCAGTCTTCTTAAGACGAAAAGGCGACATACCAAGAGGTAAGAAGGATGCTCTCTTCTGCTGCCACAAATCACCTTGGGACTCCCTTCTTGTGTTTTGGAGCATGAGGTCTTTTCCTTTTAAATGCTGAGGGACGACCAGATGTCTCTATTTGAAAATTGGGGGGAGCTCCACCCTTTCTTCTTGAGTTGGGGGGAGCTCCACCCTTTCTTCTTGAGTGTATGCTCTCTTCCATCTTTAAAACGGCGACGGAAACAATCAGGACCCCCTCCCCATATCAGGAAAGCAAGGAGGTCTCTTCTTGCCGAAGGGTAAACGGTGCCCTCTTCTTTCTCATGAAATTAGAGCGGCCTGTTTGCTTTGTTGAGATGGCGCTTTCTTTTGTACCATTAGGTTGGAGGACGCTCTCAGTCTCTTCTTGTCGAGGATGAGGCAGAGGATTTGTCTTTTTGGAAGCTAATTCAGAGCATGGGGTAGAGGGCTGCTCATGTCTTGTTGAAGGGTGAGGGGAGGATCAGACTTTTCTTTTAAAGATTGAGCGAGCTCTGTCCTCACTTCTTGAGAGCTATCCCTCTTCTATCCCTTGAAGAGGAAGAGGGGACGACAAGGAGCTCCTCTCTCTTCTTGTCGACGAAGAGGCAGCCGCAGTTCTTATTGAAACTGGAGATGCGTTGAGCCTTGTCTTCTTCGACTAGAGGCGAGCTCCCTTCAATTCTCTTCAGAGGAGATGGAGACCTACCAAGAGAGAGAGGAGCTCGCTGCTAGAAATCAGCTGAATGACTTGGAGGGACTCTCTCCGTGTTTTCGTTGAGGGGTGGGGCATCGCCGCCCTTTCTTCTTGAGCGTATGCCCTTTTCCATCTTTTGAAAAGGTACGGGAAGTAATCAGGATCTCTTTCCACTGCCAAGAGAGAAAGGAGGTTTCTTCTTCTTGTGCGTATGCTGTTCTCCATCTTTTGAAAAGGTAAAAGAAATGCTCAAGATCCAACCCCTTATGAAGAGAGAAAGGAGTTATCTTCTTTCCGACCGATGGGTAAACGGAGACCTTGAATTCTCGTGAAGTTGGAGGGGCCTGTCTGCTGGGCTGAGATGAAGCTCTCTTGCGTCTCATTACATGGGAGGAAGCTCTCAGTGATTTCTTGTGGAGGATGAGGTAGAAAATCTTTCTTTTTGGAAGCTATGGGAGCTCTGTCTTTGTTGCTAGGAGCGAGGTTTCTTCAATCTTCTTAAGACGAAAAGGCGACATACCAAGAGGTAAAAAGGCTCTCTGCTAGAAGGATGCTCTCTTCTGTTGCCACGAATATCCTGGAGACTCTCTTCTTGTTTTGGAGCATGAGGTCATTTCCCTTTGAAGGCTGAGGGACGACCAGATGTCTCTGTTTGAAAATTGGGGGGAGCTCCACCCTTTCTTCTTGAGTTTGGGGGAGCTCCACCCTTTCTTCTTGAGTGTATGCTCTCTTCCATTTTTAAAACGGCGACGGAAATAATCAGGATCCCCTCCCCATATCAGGAAAGAAAGGAGGTCTCTTCTTGCCGAAAGGTAAACGGCGCCCTCTTCTTTCTCATGAAATTGGAGCGGCCTGTTTGCTTTGTTGAGATGGCGCTTTCTTTTGTCCCATTAGTTTGGAGGAAGCTCTCAGTCTCTTCTTGTCGAGGATGAGTCAGAGGATTTGTCTTTTTGAAAGCTAATTCAGAGCATGGGGTAGAGGGCTGCTCATGTCTTGTTGAAGGATGAGGGGAGGATCAGACTCTTCTTCTGAAGATTGAGCGAGATCTGTCCTCACTTCTTGAAAGCTATCCCTCTTCTATCCCTTGAAGAGGAAGAGGGGACGACAAGGAGCTCCTCTCTCTTCTTGTCGACTAAGAGGCAGCCGCAGTTCTTTTTGAAACTGGAGATGCGTTGAGCCTTGTCTTCTTCGACTAGAAGCGAGCTCCCTTCAATTCTCTTCAGAGGAGATGGAGACCTACCAAGAGAGGGAGGAGCTCGGTGCTCGAAATCAGCTGAATGACTTGGAGGGACTCTCTCCGTGGTTTCGTTGAGGGGTGGGGGCATCTCCGCCCTTTCTTCTTGAGCGTATGCCCTTTTCCATCTTTTGAAAAGGTAAGGGAAGTAATCAGGATCTCTTTCCACTGCCAAGGGAGAAAGGAGGTTTCTTCTTCTTGTGCGTATGCTTTTCTCCATCTTTTGAAAAGGTAAAAGAAATGCGCAAGATCCAACCCCTTATGAAGAGAGAAAGGAGCTATCTTCTTTCCGACCGATGGGTAAACGGAGACCTTTGAATTCTCGTGAACTTGGAGAGGCCTGTCTGCTGGGCTGAGATGAAGCTCTCTTGCGTCTCATTACATGGGAGGAAGCACTCAGTGATTTCTTGTGGAGGATGAGGTAGAAAATCTTTCTTTTTGGAAGCTAGGGGAGCTCTGTCCTTTCTTGCTAGGAGCTAGGTCTCTTCAATCTTCTTAAGACGAAAAGGCGACATACCAAGAGGTAAAAAGGCTCTCTGCTAGAAGGATGCTCTCTTCTGTTGCCACAAATCACCTGGAGACTCTCTTCTTGTTTTGGGGCTTGAGGTCTTTTCCTTTTAAATGCTGAGGGATGACCAGATGTCTCTACTTGAAAATTTGGGGAGCTCCACCCTTTCTTCTTGAGCGTCCTCCCCTTGTCAAGAAAGAAAGGAGGTCTCTTCTTGCCGAGGGGTAAACGGAGCCCTCTTCTTTCTCGTGAAGTTGGAGCGGCCTGTTTGCTTTGTTGAGATGGCGCTTTCTTCTGCCGCCTTAGATTGCTCTCAATCTCTTCTTGTCGAGGATGAGTTTTTGGAGTAGAGGGCTACTCATGTCTTATTGAAGGCTAAGGGAGGATCAGACTCTTCTTTTGAAGATTGAGAAGCTCAGTCCTCACTTCTTGAAAGCTATCTCTCTTCTATCCCTTGAGGAGGAAGAGGGGACGACAAGGGGCTCCTCTCTCTTCTTGTCGACTGAGAGGCAGCCGGAGTTCTTGTTTTCTCGTGACGTTGGAAGGGTTCTCTGCTCCTTTGAGATGCTGCCGTAGAGGATGTGCCAAGGGATCTCTTCCTTACCCTTTTGGAGAAAAGAAGCTCATTTCTTGCGGATGACGAAGCAGCGAGCTCCCTTCATTTATCGTCAGAGGAGATGATGGGAGGAAGCTCTCAGTGATTTCTTGTGGAGGATGAGGCAGACAATCTTTCTTTTTGGAAGCTAGGGGAGCTCTGTCCTTTCTTGCTAGGAGCGAGGTCTCTTCAATCTCCTTAAGAAGAAAAGGCGACATACCAAGAGGTAAGAAGGATGCTCTCTTTTGTTGCCACGAATATCCTGGGAACTCTCTTCTTGTTTTGGAGCATGAGGTCTTTTCCTTTTAAATGCTGAGGGATGAAAAGATGTCTCTACTTGAAAATTGGGGGCGCTCCACCCTTTCTTCTTGAGTGTCCTCCCCTTTTCAAGAAAGAAAGGAGGTCTCTTCTTGCCGAGGGGTAAACGGAGCCCTCTTCTTTCTCGTGAAGTTGGAGCGGCCTGTTTGCTTTGTTGAGAGGGCGCTTTCTTTTGTCCCATTAGTTTGGAGGAAGCTCTCAGTCTCTTCTTGTCGAGGATGAGGCAGAGGATTTTTTTGGAAGCTAATTCAGAGGATGGGGTAGAGGGCTGCTCATGTATTATTGAAGGCTAAGGGGAGGATCAGACTCTTCTTTTGAAGATTGAGAAGCTCAGTCCTCACTTCTTGAAAGCTATCTCTCTTCTATCCCTTGAGGAGGAAGAGGGGACGACAAGCAGCTCCTCTCTCTTCTTGTCGACTGAGAGGCAGCCGGAGGTCTTTTTTTCTCGTGACGTTGGAAGGGTTCTCTGCTCCGCGGTAGAGGATGTGCCAAGGGATTTCCTTACCCTTTTGGGGAAAAGAAGCTCATTTCTTGCGGATGACGAAGCAGCGAGCTCCCTTCATTTATCGTCAGAGGAGATGATGGGAGGAAGCTCTCAGTGATTTCTTGTGGAGGATGAGGCATACAATCTTTCTTTTTGGAAGCTAGGGGAGCTCTGTCCTTTCTTGCTAGGAGCGAGGTCTCTTCAATCTCCTTAAGACGAAAAGGCGACATACCAAGAGGTAAGAAGGATGCTCTCTTTTGTTGCCACGAATATCCTGGGGACTCTCTTCTTGTTTTGGAGCATGAGGTCTTTTCCTTTTAAATGCTGAGGGATGACCAGATGTCTCTACGTGAAAATTGGGGGAGCTCCACCCTTTCTTCTTGAGTGTCCTCCCCTTTTCAAGAAAGAAAGGAGGTCTCTTCTTGCCGAGGGGTAAACGGAGCCCTCTTCTTTCTCGTGAAGTTGGAGCGGCCTGTTTGCTTTGTTGAGATGGCGCTTTCTTTTGTCCCATTAGTTTGGAGGAAGCTCTCAGTCTCTTCTTGTCGAGGACGAGGCAAAGGATTTTTTTGGAAGCTAATTCAGAGGATGGGGTAGAGGGCTGCTCATGTCTTATTGAAGGCTAAGGGGAGGATCAGACTCGTCTTTTGAAGATTGAGACAGCTCAGTCCTCACTTCTTGAAAGCTATCTCTCTTCTATCCCTTGAGGAGGAAGAGGGGACGACAAGGAGCTCCTCTCTCTTCTTGTCGACTAAGAGGCAGCCGGAGTTCTTTTTTTCTCGTGACGTTGGAAGGGTTCTCTGCTCCGCGGTAGAGGATGTGCCAAGGGATTTCCTTACCCTTTTGGGGAAAAGAAGCTCATTTCTTGCGGATGACGAAGCAGCGAGCTCCCTTCATTTATCGTCAGAGGAGATGGAGACTTACCAAGAGGTAGAGGAGCTCGCTGCTAGAAATCAGCTGAATGACTTGGAGAGACTTTCTCCGTGTTTTCGTTGAGGGTTGGGGGAAGCTCCACCCTTTCTTGAGCCGTCTGTCTACATTCCAAGGAGTCGTGGACATTCTGATTGGTTAAACATTACATTACATTCACACGAACTTTGGGCGCAAGTGGCCGCCGCTTGTATGTCGCAGTGTAATACGCAGCTAGGCACCACGAGAGCGCAGACATTTTCAACGATCAATTATGCAAGCATGGAGTCTGTGCCTACGTCACCCGTGTCATGGCGTGGTCTGTGGTGATGAGAATAAGCACTACTTGAATGCAAAAACACAGCCATCCAGCTGCCAAATAGACCCTATTTAAGCCGGCCACGGGGGGGGGGGGGGGGGGGGGGGGGGGGGGGGGGGGGGGGGGGGTCGAGAACGCGGAGCGCGGGCACATATAAACCTACGTATGACGTATGATAACTACCCCTAAACCCTATAATCCTACACCCTAAACCCCTATAGAGCCCTTAAAGAACTTCCAAACAGGAGCACAAGGAGCACAAGGAACATGGCTCCATGGGCCAGTCGATGGGGTCCATGCCCCTTCCTGGCCTCCAGGCTGCAAAGTCTCTACAAACTTTGGGATTTACTTGGAGGTTCCTGTCAGGGTCCCTTTCAAAGGTCTCTACAGGGATATCTATAAGGGTATAGGGTTTAGGAGGTTCATGGGTAGTTCTTAGTGGGGTTATAACTTGGGTAACTATACGTATAACTACCCATGAACCTCCAAGTAGGGATGTCTTCAGATGTTCGAGCAGAAGTATGAGCAGTAGGCGGAACTGAACTTAGTCAGCTGGTGAGATAGTTCGGGAGCTAGTGAGCTAATGTGTTAGCTGGTTAGTTTGTCAGTTTGTTGTTTCGTTGGTGTTTATTTAGTGTAGCTGGTCAGTTGAATGCCTAGCGATAGTTGGTTAGTTGAGGAGTTAGTGAGTTAGTTAGTTACTTAGCTAGCCATGGTAGTGGGGTAGGTCGTGGGTTAGTGAGTAAGCCAGTAGTTAGCAAGTAGCAGCAGTAGTAGTGGTAGATATTGCCGGCAATTGAGAGCCGCTCTTGTTGACGTCAATCTAGCTAAACTTGCAAACATGATAAATCTTACTAATTTAATCTTGCCAGTCTTGAACGCTTGCACCACTTGGGGGCCGGGGGGGCAGTAATCTTTGTCATTGTGGTCATCAAGATTGCCCAGATTAACGTTCCCCTCTCCCCCCAAGCGGTGCAAGCGGTACAAGTGGTGCAAGATTGCAAGAGTGCGCGTGCAGTCTTGGTCGCTGATCGGCTCTCGTTTGCCGGCACGCGGTAGTAGTGGTAGTGGTGGTGGTGGTGTGGGGTGGTGGTGGTGGTGTTGGTGGTGGTAGTAGTAGTAGTAGTAGGCCTCGTCGTATAATTCACTAGTCGCCGTCCGTAGTAGTAGTAAGTAGGTAGTAGTAATAGTAGTAAGTATTAGTATTAGTAGTAGTAGTGGCAGTGGCCAGTGCAGCTGGCTGTGGCCAGTGTCAGTGGCGTGGCGTGGCAGTTGGCCAGTAGCAGTAGCAGTAGCAGTAGCAGTAGCAGTAAAGCAGTAAGCAAGGTAGCAGTAGCATAGTAGTAGTAGTAGTAGTCGTCCCGTAGTAGTCGTCGTAAGAGGGGTGTAGTCTGCTCCCTTGGTCTGCTTGCCTTGCAAACATCCACCACTAGCCCTTGTTCCCATGGGCCCCATAGTAGTTGCTGTTTGGGTTACCATAGAACCCCGAAAAGGAACTACATGCCGGCCTTTTGGTCCACCTGTTTGATACCAGCTGATATACAAACAGCGACTCAGGTTTTCATGCCCGCGCCGGGCTTGCCACCTCCACACATCCCTCCGGACCGCGTTGAGCATTCCGACGGGGCAGAATATGAGCGTGCCTTGGTTTGAGGGGAATTTTTTTTGGTTTCGGGGTTTTTTTAAGGATTTAGGTGGATGTCAAATTTAGAGTTCCTTTTTGGGTCCTTATTATAATACGGCATCTATTATTTAGGGTAGTACAAAAGGGACCATGATTTTGACAACCACCCATTTCGGGGTTTGAGTTTCGAATGCAGGGCCGAGCTTCGGGCCGTAAGCGTCCAGGGCTCAAGCGAACCCAGCAGTGCGCTTGATGTAGACTTACTGATGCATCTGGGATGGAGTGTACAGTACATGTCGGCTAGTTTGAGCTATTGGCTGGGATTTCTTGAATTTCAGGTCTTGCATAGGCTTCAAGACAAAGCTACGGATCTTTCGTCAAGTTCGCAAGTAAAGGTGAGGAACTTACCGACTTTGAGACTTCCTCCAGCTTGCCTTGTCTATACTAGGTTCCTGGGTAGCCCTATAAGCCTTATAAACCCTACAAACCCTATAAACCCTATAGACCCTATAAACCCTAACCCTGAAACTTAAAACCCTAAACTGCCAGGAATTCCTTGCTGGTCCCCCGCCGGAGCACTTTGCTCCGCCTGCGTGAGCCCTGGCTTTTCGCCTCCTTTTTTTGGGGATGTTTAGGGTTCCTTTAAGGGATCGTTTTAAGGGTTACTCTACTATAAGGGTATCATAGGGTTTGGGAGTTAGAGGGTTTGGGATTTAAAAGGGTTCGGTTCAAGAGTTTGTGGTTTAGGGCTTAGGAGTTTTGGGTTTAGGGGTTCTGTGCGGCTCATTTTGTGGGTGTGGGATTGAGGTTGCAGGGCTGTAGGGCTTTAGATTCTGGGTTGCAGGGTTGCTGGGCTTTGGGTTTGTGGTTATGGGTCTTGGGGACCTCGGATTCTTGGGTTTGGTGTAGTTAGGGCATGGGATCGGGGGGTAGGGTCATTCGGGTGTTGAGCTTAAGCGTGAACCATGTTGTCTGTATATAACTTTCTCAGCTAGGGTACCGGCAGCAACGCAAAGGTTTAGTCATAGTCAGCTAGTCATGGTTCGTTAAAACAAACAAAGGGATAGGACTCCTTCACCTGGTCATGATGATGCGTTCGAGAAGAAGAACACCAAGCTGAAGTGTACTGAGCAGCAGTGTTGTTGCAGAAGGCTCCGTACTAGTGCTCGAACTCGTGACAGCTTTAGCAGTCATTCCAACAGTATATAATACTTATTATTGTACAAGTCAGTGTGCTCTGTACTTCTGCACACTCAAGCACTTACGCTGCTGCCATTTACTGTCGGAATAGACGCTTGGAGGGCAGGCCAACCTCCAACAGGGCTGACCTGGCGCAGACACAGCTGTGACCAGTGCAGCGAACCAAAAATAAACACACCTAATCCAGAAAACATGCCAAACTCAGTTCAGGGGCCAGGGTCTGGGCTAGGGCATCGTGGTCGTCTTTCTTTACGGACTCGCCATGATGCATGCACAGTCGTTGGAAAGGCAAAGATATGTCCAGTAAGTACTCTTGCTGTCTTCAACGCAAACTAACTAGAGGCTCCGTCTGTGCTTGATATGGATCCGAATAGTTAGGAATAGTATCCCCTTCTCCCCCTGTCCAGTTATTCAGACCCGTGCAGTAGGCGAGAGCATTCTGGTGGTCAGCGTCCCTGGGCCCCTAAGTCAAGGCCCAAATCATAGACCGCAAGTCTGTAAGCAACTGCCAAACTCCGAACCTGATCAAGGGTACAGGGTTGGGCTTAGGGTTCAGGGTTTGAGGTTTTTCTATTTTAGTCTAGGCGCACCACAATCCTTGCCTTCAACATCCTGTAGATCGGCCTTATAATCATATAGGAACTTTAGAGGCCTCGTACTGCGAATGATGAAGGCTTTCATGTTGATGTAGGGGCCTCAATCGTTACCAATACGATTTTTTGTTTACGGGGGGTTCCATATAATTATGATTATGGTTGAAGATCCCCCACAACCCTATGCTATTTATGAAGGCCTCTACACTAAACCCTCACAGCAACCTGTAGAGGAACCTTTTTAGAACATTATTCGAAACCCCTTTGATCGGTCTTTTGCCTTTGAAGCCTTGAAGTTATTTCTCTCGCTGCTTGGAGCTTCATGGGTAGTTATAAGTGGGGTTAAACGTCCCTTAACATGGGTTATCAGTATAATTACCCTACTTATAAGTTATAAGTAGGGTAATTATACTGATAACCCATGTTAAGGGAAGTTTAACCCCACAGATAATTACCCATGAACCTCCAACTGGAAGGGCTTCCACGTGCCCGTCTCCGAGGAGCCCATCGAATCCCGGTCGCGATTGTTGCGCACATGGGTGGTTACAATTATTAGGGCCCCTGTAATACGGCACCTAATATTTCGGGTGCCCCAAAACGGGGCCCTAATTTTGACAACTACCCACATGAATAACAACGGTAACTACGCAGTAGTTCCGACAGGAGCGATCGACGTCGTTGTAGTAGCACTAGTGGTAGCAGTAGTCGTCTTCGTCGTCGCCCTAGTCGTAGTACTAGTAGTAGCAGCAGCAGCAGCAGCAGGAGTAGTAGTAGTAGTAGTAGTAGTAGTAGTAGTAGCAGTAGTAGTAGAATAGTAGCAGTTAAAGCAGTAGCCTTCACAGTAGATGACTACTACTACTACTACTACTACTACTACTACTACTACTACTACTACTACTACTACTACTACTACTACTACTACTACTACTACTCTACGACTACTACTACTACTACTACTACTACTACTACTACTACTACTACTACTACTACTACTACTACTAATACTAACTACTACTACTACTACTACTACTACTACTACTACTACTACTACTACTACTACTACTACTACT
>CAJNDT010004643.1:0-12649 GCA_905221615.1 Symbiodinium sp. CCMP2592
CCAAACTATCTAAACTATCTAAACTATCTAAACCGGGAGGGGTTTAGATAGTTTAGATAGTTTGGGTGGCACGGGGGAAGGCCCAAACTATCTAAACTATCTAAACTATCTAAACCGGGAGGGGTTTAGATAGTTTAGATAGTGTGGATAGTTTAGATAGTTTAGATAGTTTGGGGGCTCCCGCTGCTCTGGTCTACACCCCTTCCGGTTTAGATAGTTTAGATAGTTTGGGTGGCACGCGGGAAGGCCCACACTATCTAAACTATCTAAACCACTCTCTCTCCAGACCAACGGGAGACCCCCAAACTATCTAAACTATCTAAACTATCCAAACTATCTAAACTATCTAAACCGGGAGCGGTTTAGATAGTTTAGATAGTTTGGGTGGCACGGGGGAAGGCCCAAACTATCTAAACTATCTAAACTATCCAAACCGGGAGGGGTTTAGATAGTTTAGATAGTTTGGATAGTTTAGATAGTTTAGATAGTTTGGGGGCTCCCGCTGCCCTGGTCTACACCCCTCCCGGTTTAGATAGTTTAGATAGTTTGGGTGGCACGGGGGAAGGCCCAAACTATCTAAACTATCTAAACCCCTCTCTCTCCAGACCAACGGGAGACCCCCAAACTATCTAAACTATCTAAACTATCTAAACTATCCAAACTATCTAAACTATCTAAACCGGGAGGGGTTTAGATAGTTTAGATAGTTTGGGTGGCACGGGGGAAGGCCCAAACTATCTAAACTATCTAAACTATCAAAACCGGGAGGGGTTTAGATAGTTTAGATAGTTTGGATAGTTTAGATAGTTTGTGGGCTCCCGCTGCCCTGGTCTAAACCCCTCCCGGTTTAGATAGTTTAGATAGTTTGGGTGGCACGGGGGAAGGCCCAAACTATCTAAACTATCTAAACTATCTAAACCCCTCTCTCTCCAGACCAACGGGAGACCCCCAAACTATCTAAACTATCCAAACTATCTGAACTATCTAAACCGGGAGGGGTTTAGATAGTTTAGATAGTTTGGGTGGCACGGGGGAAGGCCCAAACTATCTAAACTATCTAAACTAATCGAACCTATCTAAACGGGAGTGGTTTAGATAGTTTAGATAGTTTGGATAGTTTAGATAGGGAGGGGTTTAGATAGTTTGGATAGTTTGGATAGTTTGGATAGTTTAGATAGTTTGGGGGCTCCCGCTGCCCTGGTCTAAACCCCTCCCGGTTTAGATACTTTAGATAGTTTGGGTGGCACGGGGGAAGGCCCAAACTATCTAAACTATCTAAACCCCTCTCTCTCCAGACCAACGGGAGACCCCCAAACTATCTAAACTATCCAAACTATCTAAACTATCTAAACTATCTAAACCGGGAGGGGTTTAGATAGTTTAGATAGTTTGGGTGGCACGGGGGAAGGCCCAAACTATCTAAACGATCTAAACTATCTAAACCGGGAGGGGTTTAGATAGTTTAGATAGATTGGATAGTTTAGATAGTTTGGGGGCTCCCGCTGCCCTGGTCTAAACCCCTCCCGGTTTAGATAGTTTAGATAGTTTGGGTGGCACGGGGGAAGGCCCAAACTATCTAAACTATCTAAACCGGGATGGGTTTAGATAGTTTAGATAGTTCGGATAGTTTAAATAGTTTGGGGGCTCCCGCTGCCCTGGTCTAAACCCCTCCCGGTTTAGATAGTTTAGATAGTTTGGGTGGCACGGGGGAAGGCCCAAACTATCTAAACTTTCTAAACTATCTAAACTATCTAAACCCCTATCTCTCCAGACCAACGGGAGACCCCCAAACTATCCAAACTATCTAAACTATCTAAACCGGGAGGGGTTTAGATAGTTTAGATAGTTTGGGTGGCACGGGGGAAGGCCCAAACTATCTAAACTATCTAAACTATCTAAACCGGGAGGGGTTTAGATAGTTTAGATAGTTTGGATAGTTTAGATAGTTTAGATAGTTTGGGGGCTCCCTCTGCCCTGGTCTAAACCCCTCCCGGTTTAGATAGTTTAGATAGTTTGGGTGGCACGGGGGAAGGCCCAAACTATCTAAACTATCTAAACCCCTCTCTCTCTCCAGACCAACGGGAGACCCCCAAACTGTCTAAACTATCTAAACTATCCAAACTATCTAAACTATCTAAACCGGGAGGGGTTTAGATAGTTTAGATAGTTTGGGTGGCACGGGGGAAGGCACAAACTATCTAAACTATCTAAACTATCTAAACCGGGAGGGGTTTAGATAGTTTAGATAAATACCCCAAACAGGAACGCCACATTATACATAAAGGTTTCTCTTACATAATTAGATACTCGGTTTTAGGATAGTAGTTATGTAGGTTAGGATTTTGGAGAGTATATGATTATTGGGTACTTGGACCCTTGGGGTTCCGGTTTAGGGCTACCCAGAGAGGCCAAAATCCCTTAATTAAGGAATATGGCTTAAACTATATATGGCTTCATATTATGATTTAAAGCTATATTCCTTAATTAAGGGGTATTGGGCTCTCTGGGTCAACCCTAACCCCCCAAAATCCTAAACCCTACACACCCTAAACCGCGATATGGGGGTTTAGGGGTGAAGGTTTCAGGCTTCTAAAGATTCAACTTTTTGGTGCCTGGTCGCCGGAGAAGAGAGGCAGTCAACGGCCACACGCAGGTCGTGCGCCTGCTGCTAGAAGCTCGGCGGAGTGTTTTAGGTTGTTTGCTTCACTCAGTAAATACAAGGGCCCCTTTGAGGGATGAATAAGGGTCTTTGTAAGGGACCTTTAAAGGGTTTAATTGAGGGATCAAAAAGGGTCCCTCTAAGGGAGTTGATGGGGATTGAGGCTTATGCAGGGCTGAGGGTCTCTGGAGTTTTGGGCTTAGGGTTTAGAATTCTGGGTGTAGGATTTTGCCTGGTATACACAAACCCGACACATGCAGGCCCGAAGGGACAAGACGTTTTGTTGAAAGAACCCTTACAGTTACTATGCGGGTACCTGAAAGGAACCCCAAAGCCCCTAAACCTCCTAAACCCTCAATGGTGATGTTGAGCCCGTAAACTCCAAAACCCGGAATTCTAAGCATTGCATAAACCCTCAAACCCCAAAACCTTAAACCTTACATAAACCCTAGAACCCTAGAGCCCTAAACCAAATCCTAAACTTTACATAAACCCCAGAACCCTAGAGCCCTAAACCCTAAACCCTAAGCCCTATATCCAGAGCCGAGGAAGCTGGCGCAGCCAAGGACAAGGCGGACCAAGACACCTGGGTTCGGAGTAGCATACTTGAATACTTTTTTTGGTTTAGGGTTTAAGGGTTTAGGGTACCTGTTCCTAAAGGAACCATTATAAACTAAGAGTCTCTACTTGTTTCCCCCTGGTTACTTCAAAGTCCAGGACAGTAAAACCGCCTTGATCTTGGCAGCGAAACAAGGCCCTGGTTTGGTGTAGGGGTTTAGTTCCCTTTTTAGAAGGAGCCCTTTAGGGTTCCTTTAGGGCTCCTGTAAGGAATCTACAAGGGTACTGTTTAGGGTTTTGGGGGTTTCAGAGTTTGGGGTTTCGGGTTCGTTAGTTATATAAGGGCTCAGGGTTCTATGAGGGTGTCACCCCCCCCAACTACCCTTTATAATCCCTGAAATACCCACTCTTCGACTAAGAACCATAAGGGCTGTATCTTGGGAGTCCCTGGTTCCCAGAAGAGTGTGCAGGGCTTTAGGGTTTGTGGGCTTGGGTTCATTAAAGTAAACCCCATAAAGTTGGAAATCGGATTAAGGCCAATGGTGCTGGGATTCCCTATACATTCTGAAGGATTGAGGCTATTGGATTTCAAACTTTTAGGCTTCTACTGTAGTTCTATAAGGGTTCAAGGGTCCATGAGGGCGTGGGGTCCCAGAGTCCGGGATTCCGGGGTTACTTCGTTCTATAATGCTTTACGGTTTTAGGGCCCTGGTTCCATGAGGGTGTAGGGTTTGAGGGTTTCAGGGTTTGGGATGTTGGTTCTAATTAGTTCTATAAGGCTTTAGGATGTTCCATGAGGGTGAAGGTTAGGGTTGCAGGGTCTCAGGTTCCAGGGTTTTGGGTTTAGGGTCTCAGGTTCCAGGGTATTAGGGTATTAGGGTTTGGGGCTTACGGTGCATACAGGTTCTATCATAAAATTCCCGTGGGGGGGTTCGACAAAGGCTCTACAAGGGCTCTATCAGGTTTCTATGAGTCTACGAGGCTTCTAGCGAGGTTCTGTTCTGCTAAAAAGCTTCGAGAACTCTCCAAGGGTATCAAAACGGGTTCTATAGCTGCCATAGAGCCTCCATCACTTTGTAAGAGTTCTATACTTGGAGAACCAGTATTGTATAGAGTTATAAGTACCGTAACCCCAGTTAGGCTTATGACAACCACAAAGCCCGACGACGGGCATATTGAATTGCACAAGAATGGGTGTGTTTCTAGGATGTTGTGAAGGGGCAAGCTGCAGCACTGCATGTGTCAGATGGACGCGACTTGCATGTGTCGATCGCAGGCATCAGGTGAAGTGAAGTGGGGCCCCTAAACCCCAAAACCCCTAAACCCCTAAGCCCTAAACCCTAAACCCTAAACCCTAAACCCCAAACCCTAAACCCTAAACCCTAAACCCTAAACCCTAAACCCTAAACCCTAAACCCCAAACCCTAAACCCTAAACCCTAAACCCTAAACCCTAAGCCCTAAACCCCAAACCCTAAACCCTAAACCCTAAACCCTAGACCCACCCTAAGCCCAACGAGTTGTGTCCAGCCCAGCCAAGGCTCACTTTTTGGCCTCGATTTCGGCTCTCCATCGTTTAGGGTTTAGGGTTTAGGGTTTTTTCCCTTTGTTTTGGCCATGTTGCCCGGCCCTCCACTTCGGCTCGCCATCTCCGCTAGGATAAGTTGGAGAGCCGAAATGCAGGGCCAAGGAAAAACTTGAGAGCCAAGATGGAACGCCAAAACAGAATGCAGAACAAAAACGGAGAGCCGAAATGGAAGGCCAAAGTGGATACCCTTGCCCGGGTTGCACCCCACCGCATTCCAGCCCGCTCTGCAAAGAAAAACATGTTTCAAAAGACCTTGCATTTTTGCTCATCTGCCCTTCCGGTGTTCACAAAAATGGGGTCTCTTTTATTGAACTGATAACTCTGTAAAA
The DNA here is from genome assembly GCA_905221615.1 of Symbiodinium sp. CCMP2592. Classification (NCBI taxonomy): domain Eukaryota; class Dinophyceae; order Suessiales; family Symbiodiniaceae; genus Symbiodinium; species Symbiodinium sp. CCMP2592. The sequence continues at coordinate 5,134 of CAJNDT010004643.1, forward strand.
TGATTACTTCGTACTCCCCGAAATCCTCCAAGCAAGGGTTCTAGACAGAAAGTAGATCCCCTAATTTGGGGCCCTTGCTCATAGGTACTTTAGAGGAACCCCCCGTTAAGGGATCTACTTTTTGGATCCTCCCGGGGGTTTGAGAAGCACTAAACCCTAAACCCTAAACCCTAAAACCCTAAACCCTAAACCCTGTAATGCCTGGATAGACCCTAAGCCAGGCCGTGTTGAAATTGTCCGCTTGCTCTTGGAAGCTGGAGCAGACAAAGGCCTAAAGGATCGGGAAGACAGGACAGCACCTCGGTGGCAACTCATAGGAGGCGAAAAGGGGTTTTAGCCTATGCGGGTTTAGTAGGGGTTAGGGTTCCCATAATAAGGAATCCCTACCCCAAGAATCTTAAACCCCCCCCGTTGGCCTCCCATCAGCAATTTTGAGTTCGCCCAGACCTTCCAATGCCCCTTAACTAAGGCATATACAAGGGTCCTACTGTAGTTCAAATGCGTATTCCTGAATTAGGGGATTGTGAGAAAGTCTGGGTGTTTTCACTTTCTGATCTAACTTCCAAGGTGCATCTTCATAAACGGTATGGTTTACGTTTGAACTGTCTGCTTTCACTTCTGTTCTCGTAGACTCGCTTCTTCACCACCAGAAACCAGGCATACAATTGGGCATGGATCTGCGGCCGCTATGAGGTTTCTCATTTGCTGCTGGACCAAGAGTCCGAACAGGACTTGAGTGAGAGACTGAGCCGGCGCAGCAGCTTTTACTGCGTTGCGCCTTTTCAATTGTCACGTTAGGCATTGATGGCGGCTGCGCAAAGTCTCGTCTTCACCACTTCGGGTTTCAGGATTGCTTTTCGGACGTAGCTTGGTTCGTCTTCGGGAACTTACTTTGGTTCAACTTAGTTCATAGTGAGGAAAGCACGGTCTGCATTCTACTTTCTACTCCCCTTCTGGGAGCTTAAACTAAGCTCCTGCATCATCTTCATACACAGGGGTTCACTCGACAGGAATTTGTAGACAGCTTCTTTGGGGAGTCTGTGACGTCTTTCTGGCGTTAGTGTCGCCTGAAGTGAGTGAGCCCGAATCGAATTTACGTAACAGCGGGGCCTAAATAATTACGTACATTATTGTGGGGGTTCCTTGTTATAACTTTAGTATAATCGCCCCCCAAGCCCTATTCTAATTATTAAGGCCCTCTATCACAACGTCCTGGGATTTTGGTTTAAGGCTTGGGGCGTAGAGGTTTGGAAACTCTGAGCCCTAAAAGCCCTGAACCTCAAACCCTCCCGAATCCTAAACCCTACGCCCACATACGCTCGGCCCTAGACACTCCAGGCCCTAAATCCTGCTTTTGGGTGAGCCACATTGAGTCAGGTCAGGCTCCACTTAACTGCGACCTTAGCTCCAAGCTGCAGAAGGAGCATGTAGACCAAAGGGCTTAGGATTTCGGGTTTAGGGTTTCGGCAATTAGGGTCTCGGGCCTAAGTAGGTTAAGAATTTCGGGTTAGCTAGGGGTTACAGGGGTTAGGATTGAAAGAAGCGTTTCTAAAAGTGCTTACAGGCGCCCATAGTTGTGGCGATATACGCCCTATAGAAACCATAGCCCTAAACCCCAAATCCCTAAACCCTACACCCCTACGTCCCTAAATCCCTAAACCTCTAAACTCTACATCCGACTCGCTGATCTCAAGCCCCCTAATCCTTCACGCGTGCCCCTTGACTCAGCCTCTGGTTTGGGGTTTAGGGTTAGGGTTTACGGGTTCAGGGGTTCAGGGGTTTAGGGGTATAGGTTTGAGGGTTTAGGGAGTTTAGGGGGTTAATCTTAATATGCACCAGTATGTTTTCCTTGGGGTTCCTTCTTATAGCTTTCTAGTATGTTCATTACTACTCTTATTCCCTTTTTGTAGTCCTAGTTAGGTTCCTTATAGAGTTACCCAATACCAAAAAGGGAGCCCTTTTATTCCGAGGTTACTGGGCATCCTAGTATAGTATACCCCAAAATCCTAATCTAACGATTAAGGTCTCCATACTGGTGGTTTAGGGTGTAGGGAGATTAGACGTCGAAGCCTGCCAGCACCTCCCAAGTAGCCCTTAATACAGCCCTTATGGTTCTGAATTGTGGGCATTAAGGGGATTATAAAGGGTAGTTGGGGGGTGTCGGTAGACCCCTATGCAATAGATGAAGTCCTTTAAACTTCAACCCTTCTGAATTAAAACTTTCAACCCTTTGGAACCCTACAACGGAAAAACAACTACACACCTCAAGCCCATAAGCCCGAAAAGCCCTAAACCTTACATAAACCTATCAAACCGCAGGGAGAGGGAATCTGGCCAAGCGGAGTCGCGTGCCGAAGCAGAAGGTGCGACTCCATTTTTCTGTCTTCAAATTGGTAGTACCAGGGTTGAGGATTTAGGGTTTGGGTTGCCCTAAGCCCTCTAAAACCCCATAAACCATAAAACAAAACAAGCCACATCCTATAAACCCATATTGCCCTAGGCATCTAAGGACTCATATATTAAGGCTTTTGGGCCCAAAGACCATACTATATAAGGCTTTTGGGCTTTTTTGATGCCCAGGGTTGGTGGTACATATGGAGCCTTGAAGCCTAAATCCTAAACGCCAAGCCCCTAGCCCTACGGCAACCGACACTCCCTCAGACTCCTCACTTCACTCCCTGGCTTACCTTTGTTTAGTAGGGAATGGAGGAATGGGGTACAAGTATAACTACTATTACTACCATGCTTCCATTCCCTACTAACCAAAGGTAAGCTGGTGCAAGTCTGAGGGTTTGCGACTTGGGATTGAAAGTCAAGGCTTCATTTCAGGGTTCAGGGTTTTAGGGTTTGGGACAGCGACCTAAATCCCAAAGCCCCAAGCCCTCAAACACTCCCTACGCCCAAAACCAAGAAACGAAAGAAAGGCTGCATCCTGGAACTCTAAACCCCCTGAACCCCAATTTCCCTAAGCCAACACCCTGCATCCTAAAGCCCCAAAACCCCAAAAAACCCAAAAACCCTCAACCCCTAAACCCTTAGACCCTAAACCCCTAAACCGTGAGGGCTTGGGGCTTTAGGATGTAGGTCGCTGTCCCAAGCAGCCAGACCCTAAATCATCCTGATCCCCAAATCCTAAATCAAAGGCGAAAAGGAGGGACCCCTAGTGGGGACCCCTACCCTATAATGGGCTATATAATGGGTATATAATAGCTATATTAAGGGTATATACCTGGGGGTCCTTATTAGGGGTCCCTCCTTTTCCCTTTTGACTAAAGCAAGCAGAGGCATGATCAAATCTCACGGTGCGGTCTGGAAGATGGTGTGGGCACTTTGTCTGCGTTACTTGAGGGATTGGAAGACTTCGTCAGTCGCTCAGAAGTAGCGTTAGGGGTTTAGGTTTTTTTTAGGGCGTTGTCTAGGATTTGTGCTTTCGGGTTTGGGGATAGTTGTTTTGTACAAGGGATATCCTCGCATGGGGTACTTACGAGTGCTGATTATAACATTCATCGTAAGCCCCATCATCCTAAACCCTAACCCCTAAAACCTAAATCCAACACCCTAAACCTTAATCCTTAAACTCTAAACCCCTCAACCCCTCAACCCCTAAATCCTAACCACGAAGCCTGAAACGGAAGGCCACCCAGATCGTCAAAGGGTCCGTCAGGGGTTCCCTTAAAAGTCTACGTAATGTAGGGGCCTTTACAACTAGAATAGGGTTCCTTTAAAGGGGGTCTATTAGTCGAATGCATGATCTCCACAACAAGCCAACCCATGTTCAAGATATGTGCGTGGTTGTCAAAATTAGGGTCCCTTTTTGAGTCCTTATTATAATACGGCACCTAACATTTAGGGTACCCAAAAAGGGGCCCTAATTTTGACATTATCCGTAACCCGCCTGTGGTGGCGCTTTCCTTCGATTGGGGTGTGCTGCGACCTCTAGAAGTCCGCAGCCTAGACCGAAACACCACTGAAACAGCGGAATATTCGGGGTAGACAACAACTCCATAAATTCTACTTTACTAAGGACTTAGATAAGAAATCATCATCACATTTAACTCCATAAATTGTACCTAACTAAGGACTTAGATAAGGACATCATATCAAGGAACTCTAAAACGGTAGGTTTTTTGTAGTCCAGGGAGGCCTTGGGATATAGATTTCGGCCGTTGCTTCTGAAAGCCCATCCCAGAGCCCTCAACCCTCGACCCCATGAGCCTTGAACATCTAAACCCTTTACGCTTAAGGTTTTTATCGGGTTGAGGGCTTTAGGGGTACCTTAAGGATTTTTCGGGGTCTGGGGTTTTGGGGATTCCATGATAAAGGGGTATCTTGGACCGCCAGTACCCAGAGACTCCAATACCCCTTGATTACTGTAAGGAATATACCTTAAATTATAGTAGGATCCTTAATATGATTTAAGGAATATTCCTTAATTAAGGGGTATTTTGGACCGCCAGTACCCCCGACACCGAGGCGAGTGTGCTGATGTTTTTGCTCGTCTCCTTTGCGCAGGCAGGCTGGTCGACCCTGTGGCTGAAGTTTAGAGTAGAAGCCAGAAAGTTGGAATATGATTATCCTAAGCCCTTTATGGTAAATTATAGGGTATCCGGTATCCTACCCTGAAACCATATTCCAATTTTCTGGAGTTCCCTTTAGAGTCTTCCTTTCAGGGTTCCTTCAAGCGGTTTACGGTTTAGGGTGTTCCTTTCAGGGTTCCTTTAGGATTACTATAGGACCTCCTGCTACTATAATGATATAATACGCCTATCTATCAGGCTTACTATAGGGGTTTAGAGTTTCGGCCTTAGGATTTCGGGTGTAGGTTTTGGGTTTTCGGTTTTAGGGTTTTGGGCTTTGGACTTGGGATTTATGTTTTAAGTTTAGCGTCTAAGTTGTTTTGATTTTAGTTTTTTAGTTTCGGGTTCAGGGTTTGGGGTTCTCTCAACCCTTGTGCTACGGATCCTACTGTTTACGGTTCTGCTGTATTTGGGCTGAAGCTCCCCTGTCACAGAAAGTCGAATTTCGTAGCTGACTAGGTAACCTTTAACCTTTTGGGGCTTATGTACACAATCCTACCCTAATTGAAGAAGTTAACCTTCTTGGGCTAGGGTAGTTAGCCCGTAAGAGAAGCCAGCAAGTTGGAACATAGGTTGGGTACGGCCCCCACTCAGTCATAGTTGACTAATATTCATAATACAGTTAGTAGGACCTTAATAGTAGCCCTATTATAGACTCTTATTGTATGAGGGCCGTACCTAAAACATAGGTACTTGGAGGGTCAGGGGACTTAGTAACTAGTTATTTTAGAGACTTATAAATACCATAACCCCAATTAGGATCCCTTTTAGGGTACTTATAAGTCTGCTTTTAAAATACTTACTAAGTCCCCCGACCCTCCAAGTATCCCCCCGCTCTTTGAACGCCTGGAACGCGATGGAAAGGAGCCTTGGACCTCGTGCCAAGTCCGCTCCCTCTGCAAGCACCTGATAACTTACGGTTGATGATATAAATCCCTAGGGTTCCCTTTAAAGGCATCTAGGGGTACCTTTAAGGGCTTCCTTTAAGGGATCTATAGGGGTTTAGGGTTTAGGGTTTTCGGGATATAAATCCTGCATGACCTTAAGGACCCTAAACTATGGGAATTATGGTATATTTCCTAGTATGGGTAATGCAGGATGTATATCATCAACCGTAGTAGCAGAGTAGGTAACATTTAGCCTCTGGGGGGTACAAAAAAACCCTATATAATCCCAAGGTTTAACCTTTAGTTCCCCGCTGACACTGAACAAGTTTCAATTCAGAGGCGGTTTGTATAGTGATGTGAAACATTCGACCCAGACACAAATCCAAGTTTCACGATTGCTCCTATCGCTGCTCTTACCCAAACCTTAAGCCCTAAACCCTAAATCCTAAACACCCTAAACCCTAAACCGCCCTAAATCCTAGCCTAAATCCTATTCCTTGAAATCCAAGCCCTAAGCCCGAAATCTTTATCCCCTGACTAAGCTACACGCCAAACCCCTAACTCCTTGACCTAAGTCCGAAATCCTAAACCCTTAGCTCAGGATTTATCTCCTCAATTTCGCCTCAGTGAGCAGCATGGATGCAACTTGGCCCTGCATAGGTTCCTGATTCCTGAGTACTACCCTTTTGCAGTGTTCCTTTTCATTTGGGTTCCTTTTTTTCCGACACATAGTACAAAACGAAAGGTTACCCTTTTTATAAGGGGGCTACTCAGGAACCTGGATAAGCGAGGACTTGCTGAAGCCTCGAAGCTGGAGCTAAGCCTTCTAGAGCCGTGTCTCCTAGGATGCCCAGTAGTACCCTTCTTCCCTTTTTGTAGTCCTAGGTTCCTTATAAAGTTACCCAATACCAACAAGAGAGGCCTTTTTATTCTTAGGTTACTGGGTATCCTAGTGTCTTAGTGGGCCCTTCTTCCCTTTTTGTGGGTTGCAAGCTCCTTACACCCAAGGCCCCCCAAAGAAAGACCTTATTGCTGCTAGGTTACTGTAACCTGGGATCCCAAAGAAGCTAAACCCTAAACCCTAAACCACTAGACGGACTAGAGTTGATTATAAGCCTCGCCCTGCCGGTAGCCTTGAAGTTTTCGGGAGTCCTCGCTGCGATTTTGCTCATATATGTTGTCTTAAATTAGAAGCTCGGCCGCTGCCCCAGAGACTCCAATGTCCCTTAGTTCAAGGAATATGCCTTAAATCATAGTCGGATCCCAGTGATTTACGAATGTTTCTTAATTCAGGGGGTATTGGAGGCTCTGCGGGTGCTGGTGCTGCAGGTACACCTTAGTTGATCGTACCCGGCTAAGAATCCTCGTCCAAGAGGCCAAAAGGCTACACGAAGCCATGCTGCTCAAGTCGTGAGTCGTGATCATTGAACCCGAGTTGCAAGGGTCGCGGGGTAGTAGAAAGCAGACTTATACTTGGGGTTCTTCTGGCTATCTCTTAGGACTTTCGCTTTTTGGGTCTCTATATGAACTAGAATAAGGAGGCTGAATAAAGTTAAGCTTTTGGGAGGGGTTCAGAAGTCAACCAAGTTATAGATCCCTTATGGGATCCTTAGAGGAGCCATTTCTGCGGCGCCTGCTGAGGACTTTGAGCAGTCCCTTCAGGTTTTCACAGGTGGGCCCAGCAGAACAATCGAAGTTCCAAACGCTGTCTTGTCTTGGAAGGGCATTTTAGAAGGGGTTCTTCATTTAAGGGTTTAAAGTAAAAGCCAGAAAGTTGGAATATGATTATCCTAAACCCTTTATGGTAAATTATAGGGTATCCTACCCTGGAACCATATTCCAACTTTCTGGAGTTCCCTTTAAACCCTAAACTCCCATCTAAAACCCTAAACCCTAAACCCTAAACTTCAGCCAAGGGGTTCTTCATTTAAGGGTTTAGGGCTTCAAGGCGCTGGAAGGGTTCGCTGAAGGGCCTCTTTAAGGTTCTCAGGTTTGCGGGGTCTTCTCATTGGGGCTGCTTTAGCCTCGAATGTTAGTGTTGAGGCTTTGGTG
>CAJNDT010004644.1:0-12637 GCA_905221615.1 Symbiodinium sp. CCMP2592
ACACACACACACACACACACACACACACACACACACACACAGACACACACACACACACACACACACACACACACACACACACACACACACACACACACGCAAACTGAAGCCATGGCAGTCGCCGACAGTAAAGAAGCTGTTTCCCTGTCTTCGCTTCAAGCCGACGACTTCCAGCACGATACATTGCAACTGAAGAGACGAAAATGCATCCACGGTGAGAACGAACCTTACCAATATACGGACATGCCCACCAAGGACATACCCGACATCGCGACGCCACCGTATGACAACCGAGGTTAAGTAAATTGACGAGATCGTTTGACCCCCAGCATTCACCAACCGAATGTGTTAACCCCTCAAGGGGTTTAGGGCTTTGGGTTCTGCTACTTCTTCGAGTATTACTATCGCCACTACTGCTGCTATTTCTACTGGTACGGGTTATGCTGCTTCTTCTACTACTACTATCACTACTACTGCTGCCATTACTACTAGTACAGGGTTTCGGGTTTAAGGTATAGGGTTCTACTACTTCTCTGTTAGTACAGGGTTTGAGTTACGGGTGTAGGCTTTGGGGTTCTACTACTTCTTCTACTACTATTATCACTACTACTGCTGCTATTGCTACTAGTATGGGGTTTAAGGTTTAGGGATTAAGATTTAGGGCTTGGGGTTGTGCTATTTCTCCTACTACTACTATCACAACTACTGCTGCTACTACTACTCGTATAGGCTTTAGGGTTTGGAGTTTAGGTTTCTGCTTCTTCTTCTACTACTACTACTATCACTACTACTGCTGGTATTACTACTAGCATTGGGTTTAGGGTTGGGGTTTAGGGTTCTGCAACTTCTTGTACTACTACTAGCACTACGACTGCTGCTATTACTACTAGTATGGTTTCGCTGAACCTCTCCGAAACTCGCCGAAACTTGCCGAGACTATAGCCGAAACTCACGGAAACTCGCACTCGCCGAAACTGCTTGAGACTCACGGAAACTCGCTGAAACTCGCCGAAACTGATTAAACCCGCCGAAACTCGCAGAAACTTGCTGAAACTCGCTGAAAATCGCAGGAATCTCGCTGAAACTTGCAAACTCGCCGAAACTGCTTGAAACTCACGGAAACTCACAGAAACTCGCTGAAAACCGCCGAAGCTCATTGAAACTCGCTGAAAAACTCGCTGTAAACTCGCCGAAACTCGCTGAACCTCGCCGAAACTCGCTGAAATTCGCTGAAACCCGCTGAAACTCGCCGAAACTGGCTGCAAGCCGCTGAACCTCGTCGAAACTCGCTGAAACCACCAGTGCCACCAGTGCCACCAGCAGGCCCATTTAGGGTTTAGGGCCAAATTTCCTGGATTTTGGGGTGGGCGTTCTGGGTGACAAATTCAGTTCATAAAATTGTGTTTTTATTAGGCCGGAGGGCCGATCTCGAGGTCCCCCCCCATTCTGGGCCTAAACTACAAACGTAACTGGTGCCTGACCGCGGAAAACCCAAAAAAACTCAAAAAACTCGGGCCCACCAGCGCCACCAGTGCCACCAGCAGGCCCATTTAGGGTTTAGGGCCAAATTTCCTGGATTTTGGGGTGGGCGTTCTGGGTAAAAAATTTTGTTCATAAAATAGCGTCTTTAATTAGGCCGGAGGGCCGATCTCGAGGTCCCCCCATTCTGAGCCTAAACTACAAATGGAACTGGTGCCTGACCGCGGAAAACCAAAAAAAACTCAAAAAAACTCGGGCCCCCCAGTGCCACCAGTGCCACCAGCAGACCCATTTAGGGTTTAGGGCCAAATTTCCTGGATTTTGGGGTGGGCGTTCTGGGTGACAAATTCTGTTCATAAAATTGCGTTTTTATTAGGCCGGAGGGCCGATCTCGAGGTCCCCCTCGTTCTGGGCTTAAACTACAAACGGAACTGGTGCCTGACCGCGGAAAACCAAAAAAAAAACTCAAAAAAACTCGGGCCCACCAGTGCCACCAGTGCCACCAGCAGGCCCATTGAGGGTTTAGGGCCAAATTTCCTGGATTTTGGGGTGGGCATTCTGGGTGACAAATTCTGTTCATAATTTGGCTTTAAGTTTAGCAACCCCCCATTCAAGGTTCATTAATAGAGTTTTTCCAAACCCTATGGTTTAGCAAACCCCCATTCAAGGTTTATTAAACCCTAATTTAGGGTTTAGCAAACCCTATGGTTTAGCAAACACCCATTCAGGGTTTATTAACTAATTTAGGTTTTAGCAAACCCTATGGTTTAGCAAACCCCCATTCAAGGTTTATTAAACCCTAATTCAGGGTTTAGCAAACCCTAGGGTTTAGCAAACACCCATTCAGGGTTTATTAACTAATTTAGGGTTTAGCAAACCCTAGGGTTTAGCAAACCCCCATTCAGGGTTTATCAATTCTTAATTTAAGGCTTAGCAAACCCTAGGGTTTATTTAGGGTTTAGCAACCCTAGAGTTTAGCAAACCCCCATTCAGGGTTTATTAAACCCTAATTTGGGGTTTAGCAAACCCCCATGCAAGGTTTATTAACAGAGTTTAGCAAACCCTAGGGTTTAGCAAACCCGCCGAAACTCATTGAACTCGCTAATACTCGCTTATTTCCATTCTTTCTAGCATTTCCCAAATTTTGCTGCTGGGACAGGAAAATTCAAAAAAACCTGCAAATTCAAAAAAACTCAAAAAAACCCCCCAGTTTAATATTCTCAAAAACGCACCCCGCACACGAAGCAAGCTCAATAAACCCTAAACCCTAAACCCCTAAACCCTAAACCCTAAACCCTAAACCCCTAAACCCAAAACCCAAAACCCTAAACCCTAAACCCTAAACCCTAAACCCTAAACCCTAAACCCTAAACCCTAAACCTTAAACCCTAAACCCTAAACCCTAAACCCTAAACCCTAAACCCTAAACCCTAAACCCTAAACCCTAAACCCTAAACCCTAAACTGAAGGCCGATCCCCCACCGCAGCGAATGGGGTCGGCCGCAGCAGGCGGACCGGAAGGCGCCTGCCGGACCGTAGGCGACGGCCGAAAGGCAAGCCGTAGGTCCTGGACCTCAGGTCCACGCGGCTCCAGTGAATAGGCCGCTACTGTCAGCCTATAAAGTAATAACCCTAAACCTTGGTGCGAACCGGCCGGGGACCCCTGGATTCCTCCTTTCTGGGCCCCGGTAAACCTTGGTGCAAATGGTCGGGGACGCCTGGATTCTTCTTGCTGCCTTTCAAAAGCCTTAAATTAAAGACCCGGAACCGAAAATTAAGGACCCGGAGCTTAAAATTAAGGACCATTAAGGACCGGACCTAAAATTAAGGACCCGGAGCCTAAAATTAAAGGCCCGGAGCTTAAAATAAGAACCAAAACCTAAAATTGAGGACCCGGAGCCGAAACTTAAGGACACGGAGCTTAAAATTAAGGACCGGACCTAAAATTAAGGACCCGGAGCCGAAAATTAAGGACCCGGAGCTTAAAATTAAGGACCGCCTAAAATTAAGGACCCCGGAGCCTAAAATGACCTAAAATTAAGGACCCGGAATCGAAAATTAAGGACTCGGAGCTTAAAATTAAGGACCGGACCTAAAATTAGGGACCCGGAGCCGAAAATTAAGGACCCGGAGCTTAAAATTAAGGACCGGACCTAAAATTAAGGACCCGGAGCCTAAAATTAAGGACCGGACCTAAAATTAAGGACTCGGAGCCGAAAATTAAGGGCCCGGAGCTTAAAATTAAAGGCCAGGACCTCAAATTAAGGACCCGGAGCCAAAAATTAAGAACCCGGAGCTTAAAATTAAGGCCAGACCTAAAATCAAGGACCCGGAGCCTAAAATTAAGGGCCCGAAATTAAGGGCCAGGCTAAAATTAAGGCACCGGAGCTTAAAATAAGGACCGGATCTAAAATTAAGGACCCGGAGCCTAAACTTAAAGGCCCGGAGCTTAAAATTAACCGGACCTAATTAAAATTAAGGACCCAGAGCCTAGCGCAGGCCCCCACAAAGCCTGCAGAAGGTCCTCCCCCGTAAACCCTGCAGAGGCCCCAGAGGCCACAAGCCCACCGAAGCCACCCAGAAGGCCCTTTGGGTCACTTTGGGGCCTGGAGATTGTCACTCTGGGGCCTGGAGATTGTCACTTGGGGGCCTGGAGATTGTCACTTTGCGCCTGGAGTTTTTCACTTTGGTGTTGTGGAAAAGTTGGCCTGGTCTGGTTGAAGTTTTTGCAGGTTTTGCGAGGTTCTTAAAGGCTCAGAATGGTTTTTAAAAGTTTTGAATGGTTTTTGTAGCTGTTTCAATAGGTTTTAAGTAGTTTTGAAGGTGGGCAAAAAGGTGTCCAGAAGGTTTCCAGAAGGCCGCGCAGCCCCACAAAGCCTGCAGAAGGTCCTCCCCCGTAAACCCTGCAGAGGCCCCAGAGGCCAAAAGCCCACCGAAGCCACCCAGAAGGCCCTTTGGGTCACTTTGGGGCCTGGAGATTGTCACTTTGGGGCCTGGAGATTGTCACTTTGGGGCCTGGAGATTGTCACTTTGCGCCTGGAGATTGTCACTTTGGCGTTGTGGAAAAGTTGGCCTGGTTGGTTGCCAAACCATATAAGCCCCCCTTGCTAGGGGGGGTTGGGGGGGTAGACAACCCTAAACCCGTTCAAGGTTTGAAATTAGGGTGGGAGGGCGGGCATTGCAGCTCATGCGCCGACCCCAACCACTTCATGGAGGGGTCGACAGCGCACTCGCAGCGAAAACCCTAAACCCTAAACCCTAAACCCTAAACCCTAAACCCTAAACCCTAAACCCTAAACCCTAAACCCTAAACCCTAAACCCTAAACCCTAAACCCTCAAGTCCCCATAAATTGAGCTTGCGTATTACACCGTGCGTGGTATTCCATTACATTCTTTTCAAATTGAAGCAAATACACTTAAAACCATATCCTTGGATATGCATAGCCGCTTGCACAAGTTGTTGCAATCGAGTTTAAGTAAATTGAATTAAAAATTCCGCCACCACCACCACCAAAATGCAATCGAGTTTAAGTAAATTGAACCAAATCTACAAATACCAATACTAATAGGAGATTTAATTACTACTACTACTACTACTACTACTACTACTACTACTACTACTAAAGGAAGCCATGAGAGAGACAGCAAAGAAGCCGGCACATGTGCGACATATGTCGTTCAGGGGCGCGGGGGTTGCCAGGACACATGTGCGACATATGTTTTTTATCCGGGGAGCGGGGGTAGCAGAACACATGTGCGACATAGGTTTTTTATCCGGGGCGCGGGGTTAGCAGAACACATGTCCGACATAGGTTTTTTAATCCGGGGCGCGGGGGTAGCAGGACATATGTCGCACATGTGTCGGCTGCTTCGTTTTACCAATCTCCAATTAGCGAGAGAACTGAAACGAACGCGCGCACACCACGAAACACATGTGCGACATATGTCAAAAAAGTCTTTGCTTGAGGCAAGCCCGCGTTGATTTTTAAAGGTTTCAAGGACATTTTGGATGATTTTGACGGGGTTTTCACGTTCGAAACTCGTTCGAACAGGTAGCCTTGCACTTTTTATTGTATCCGCAAGGTTTTTTTCAAGGGGGTCACTACACAGATTTCGGCTACGAAGCCTGAAACTTTCGTTTCAGAACACTGTGTTGCAGAGCAACTATTGGTCATCTACTGCCCCGGAGGGCTTTGAAGCAGAGAAGCTGCTGTAATGGAGCTGGTGTGGTCTCGTGTCTGTCGTCCATTCGGATCACAGGTGCGAGTTCTGGCACAGTGAAGCTCAAAACTGAAGGAAGCCATGCGAGAGACAGCAAAGAAGCCGGCGCATGTGCGACATATGTCGTTCAGGGGCGCGCGGGTAGCAGAACACATGTGCGACATATGTTTTTTAATCCGGGGCGCGCGGGTAGCAGAACACATGTGCGACATATGTTTTTTATCCGGGGCGCGGTGGTAGCAGAACACATGTGCGACATAGGTTTTTAATCCGGGGCGCGGGGATAGCAGAACACATGTGCGACATATGTCGTTCAGGGGCGCGGGAGTGCCAGAACACATGTGCGACATATGTTTTTTTATCCGGGGCGCGGGGGTAGCAGAACACATGTGCGACATAGGTTTTTTATCCGGGGCGCGGGGGTAGCAGGACATATGTCGCACATGTGTCGGCTGCTTCGTTTTACCAATCTCCAATTAGCGAGACAACTGAAACGAACGCGCGCACACCACGAAACACATGTGCGACATATGTCCCGAAATAATTTTTCAAAGTCCAAAACGCATTGATTTTCAACGGTTTCAGGGCCATTTCGGACTGTTTTGAAGGAGTTTTCACACTCGAAATCGGTTTAAACAGGTAGGTTTGTAATTTTATTGTATCCGCAAGGTTTTTTTCAAGGGGGTCACTACACAGATTTCGGCTACGAAGCCTAAAACTTTCGTTTCAGGACACTGTGTGGCAGAGCAACTATTGGTCATCTACTGCCCCGGAGGGCTTTGAGGCAGAGAAGCTGCTGTAATGGAGCTGGTGTGGTCTCGTGTCTGTCGTCCATTCGGATCACAGGTGCGAGTTCTGGCACAGTGAAGCTCAAAACTGAAAGAAGCCATGAGAGAGACAGCAAAGAAGCCGGCACATGTGCGACATATGTCGTTCAGGGGCGCGGGCTCAACAGAACACATGTGCGACATATGTTTTTTAATCCGGGGCGCGCGGGTAGCAGAACACATGTGCCACATATGTCGTTCAGGGGCGCGCGGTTAGCAGAACACATGTGCGACATATGTCGTTCAGGAGCGCGGGGATAGCAGAACACATGTGCGACATATGTCGTTCAGGGGCGCGGGATTGCCAGAACACATGTGCGACATATGTTTTTTTATCCGGGGCGCGGGGGTAGCAGAACACATGTGCGACATAGGTTTTTTATCCGGGGCGCGGGGGTAGCAGGACATATGTCGCACATGTGTCGGCTGCTTCGTTTTACCAATCTCCAATTAGCGAGACAACTGAAACGAACGCGCGCACACCACGAAACACATGTGCGACATATGTCCCGAAATAATTTTTCAAAGTCCAAAACGCATTGATTTTCAACGGTTTCAGGGCCATTTCGGACTGTTTTGAAGGAGTTTTCACACTCGAAATCGGTTTAAACAGGTAGGTTTGTAATTTTTATTGTATCCGCAAGGTTTTTTTCGGGAGGGTCACTACACAGATTTCGGCTACGAAGCCTAAAACTTTCGTTTCAGGACACTGTGTTGCAGAGCAACTATTGGTCATCTACTCGCCCGGAGGGCTTTGAGGCAGAGAAGCTGCTGTAATGAAGCTGGTGTGGTCTCGTGGCTGTCGTCCATCCGGATCGCAGCTGCGAGTTCTGACATAATCAGCCGCAAAATCTGAAGAAAGCCAGGAGAGAGACAGCAAAGAAACGCTGACCGAGACGTTGAAGGTGCCTTGTCTCGCGGAGCTGGAAGCGAACATCCCTGAACCCGACGCAGGGGTTGATCCCAGATCACCAAGCCCCTGATACCGCAACGGAAACACAGCATCCGATGCCGGCTGTGCAGGGACAACGCCCAACGGGCGTGCTCGAGAGATCTGCTCGAAGGAGTAGGTCGGAGGAGAAGCGGGGAGGCATCTAGTGGGAGCTCAGACGACGCCACCGTGCCCTACCCAAACACAAGATCGGGGTTGTCGCCCGATGGGCGTCGGCCAGCAATGGCGCGTCGGCCGATTGCTGACAAGGGGAGACAGACACGTGCCTTACCCTCCGCAGTGCGGTCGCCACAGCCGCTCCAGCGGCGTACCCGTGTGGATCAGGGTACGAGGCGTTTCGCACACAAACGCACCACAGACGGTGGCGCGTCCTGACGTTGGGGCCAACAGCCCTGTGGTGAGAAGCTCCTCGCTCCGGGATCCAAGCTTCTCCGGGCGATGACAGCCGGACGATGCGCTAAGGTGCCGGTGTGGCGTCAGGGGTGCACTTGGCAACTGCACCGGTGCGGAACCTGCAAGGGAAGATCCGTTGGCATGCGCCGTTGTCGTCCTTGTGTCTGCACTCCACTCGGAGATCAGGTGCCAGCGAGGCATCGGCCAGAGGATGTGGGTAGTCAGTTTTTCCCCCACCAAGGAGGTTGGCCTTTTCGCGGCGTGCTAGGGGATAAGTAACCCTTCGCGATGCCACGACGTCGCAATGGGTGAAACGAACTGGACCTCCGCCCAAGCAGAAGGATAGAAGAAAGATCCAAAGCAAGTGCTATCGGCCCAAGACCGAAGTCCCGCCACAGAGCGCAAGAAAAGAGTGAATCCCAAGCGCTGAGGGAAGAAGCACTCAAAGCTGTGACCGTGAGGAACTTGAAACCTGCGGACGGCGAAAGATTTCAGCAAAGTGCTCGCGACATAACGATTCTAGGTGTCAGCTCAAGCGACAGCATCTGCGAGGGAAACACCGAGCGAGACATTGAGATCTCCACTACAGAAGAAACTCTGTGAGCAAGGAGATGCACCACATCATGCTTTCCCGCGCCTGTTGCGAAACCACTAGTCTATACCTTAGGCCTCAACTTCAATCCCGATGGTGGACGGCGCGGGCTAAAGAGCACCACCATCAAGTAGACTGGGCATGACTGGTTTTGTCAACAGTGAGGGCAGATGTAGGTTCACAACCCTTTACAGTTCGGCAGCTGTCTCCCTCGAGCTTGAAGCGATAGCATGAAGTACACAGAGGCACAGACGCTGGCAAACAAGCGATAGATTGAGCAAGACACGTCAAACCAATACAAGCAATACCACCACATAATGGCAGCCGCGAGAGTGCGACAGCCGAACTGGGCGCGCAAGCTCCACCCCAACCGCGTGGCCCTGCAGCAACCTCAGCAGAAGCACATTAGCCAGTCCTGCCAGACCAGTGTGATCCTCGAGTCCACCAGGACGGAGGTGACGCTGGAGATCATGAGCGGAGAGTCAGTAAAGGTCAAGGCCCAACAGAACCGAGACACCAGAAAGACACCATCAAAGTGCCGCTCTTGCGCAGGTACCCTATGACTACAGGATCTGGCAGCTGAAAGATAGGGCAGCGAAACTCATGGGCTCGAGTCTTGGCAAGCTTCCGTGGTGCACGAAACCACCCAGACCCACAACCGAACCCGCCGATCAGGTACTTCAGCCGACACTGTCATGAAGGCCGTGGACACAACGAAGTCCAAGAATCTCGTGGGCCACGAGCGGTGCAGGTCGTCCTTTCGAACTTAGAGGACGCGTCCCGCCAACGAGAAGTAAGTAGAAGCCTCGAGCCAGGAAGCACAACCACCTCCTATTCGTGGCCATCGTCGACGGCAAGCCAGAAGACGACCTCTTGCCAAGACCTCAACACACGCAAGCAACACACACTAACCGGTTGTTGCACCTGTTTGACTCAGTTCCGGCCTCTACGCGAGCGACACTGAGTAGGCCCGGCCAAGACCGCAGCAGTGCGTGCACGGACGGCCAAAAGGCAATGGAGCTCAGAGTTGCAAGGCGTGCCCGTTCACCCAAAGTAAGCCGCTCCTTATGGTCCTGATAAAAACTTGGGTGGGAAACAACCCCAGTGCCTTTCGAAAGAGAGGTCAAGTCGTCAGAGCGACTTGCACGACTGAGGGCAAGCCCCTTAAGCTCTGAGCGTCAGGGAAGTAAAAAGCAGAGCGAAGAAATGAGGCTCCAGCTATCAGTTACACAAGACGAAGGAGAGCGAACACCAAAAAAGAGAGAGACAGACAGATAAAGAAAGAGATGACAACAGAGAAAGAGAAGTACAACAAGTAGATAAAGTTGTTCACATTCTTCTCAAGAGTGAAAGAGATGTGGATTGACAACTCTATGCAGTCCGACAGCGATCTTCATCAAGCTTCAAGTGATAGCAGAAGGTACGCAGAGGCACAGTTCTATGAGCAGCCGACACATTGGGGCCACACGTCAAACCAATTCAAGCAACACCAGCGAGAAGGACAGCCTCCACCAACATGGACCTAGGTCCAATTAAATGTGCCTTAGTTAATGGTTTAAATAAACACAACACATGCCGACCCATGTCGGACCTAGGTCGAATTAAACGTGCCTTAGTTAATGTTTAAAATAAACACAACACATGTCGACACATGTCGGACCTAGGTCCAATTAAATGTGCCTTAGTTAATGGTTAAAATAAACACAACACATGCCGACCCATGTCGGACCTAGGTCAAATTAAATGTGCCTTAGTTAATGGTTAAAATAAACAACACATGCCGACCCATGCCGGACCTAGGTCCTATTAAATTTGCCTTAGTTAATGGTTAAAATAAACGCAACACATGCCGACCCATGTCGGACCTAGGTCCACTTAAACGTGCCTTAGTTAATGGTTAAAATAAACACAACACATGCCGACCCATGTCGGACCTAGGTCGAATTAAACGTGCCTTAAAACATGGTTTAAATAAACACAACACATGCCGACCCATGTCGGACCTAGGTCCAATTGAACGTGCCTTAGTTAATGGTTAAAAAAAACGCAACACATGCCGACCCATGTCGGACCTAGGTCCAATTAAACGTGCCTTAAATCATGGTTTAAATAAACACAACACATGCCGACCCATGTCGGACCTAGTCCAATTAAATGTGCCTTAAACAATGGTTTAAATAAGCACAACACATGCCGACCCATGTCGGACCTAGGTCGAATTAAACGTGCCTTAGTTAATGGTTAAAATAAACACAACACATGCAGACCCATGTCGGACCTAGGTTCAAGTAAACGTGCCTTAGATAATGGTTTAAATAAACACAACACGTGCCGACCCATGTCGGACCTAGGTCCAACTAAACGTGCCTTAGATAATGGTTTAAATAACAACAACACGTGCCGACCCATGTCGGACCTAAGTCCAATTAAACGTGCCTTAGTTAATGGTTAAAATAAACGCAACACCTGCCGACCCATGTCGGACCTAGGTCCAATTAAACGTGCCTTAGTTGATGGTTAAAATAAACACAACACGTGCCGACCCATGTCGGACCTAGGTCCAACTAAACGTGCCTTAGATAATGGTTTAAATAACAACAACACGTGCCGACCCATGTCGGACCTAGGTCCAATAAAACGTGCCTTAGTTAATGGTTAAAATAAACGCAACACCTGCCGACCCATGTCGGACCTAGGTCCAATTAAACGTGCCTTAGTTTATGGTTAAAATAAACACAACACGTGTCGACCCATGTCGGACCTAGGTCCAATTAAACGTGCCTTAGATAATTGTTAAAATAAAAACAACACATGCCGACCCATGTCGGACCTAGGTCAAATTAAATGTGCCTTAGTTAAGTTTTAAAAAAACACAACACATGCCGACCCATGTCGGACCTAGGTCCAATTAAATGTGCCTTAGTTAATGGTTAAAATAAACACAACACATGCCGACCCATGTCGGACCTAGGTCCGATTAAATGTGACTTAAATAATGGTTTAAATAAACACAACACATGCCGACCCATGTCGGACCTAGGTCCAATTAGCGCGCAAGGACGTTTAAGCGAAGATTTAAGCGCACCCCCACCACACAAGATTGACCGACCTAGGTCGGACCTAGACGCACTCGTCAATATAGTCCAGGCCTTCCCGGGTATTTTTTAAGGGTTGTTCACATTCAAAACCCGTTGGAACACGTAGGTTTGCACTTTTTATTGCATCCCCAAGGTTTTTTTGAAGGGGTCACCCACACAGATTTCGGCTACGAGGCCCGAAACTTTTTTTCCAGGACACTGTGTTGCAGAGCAACTGTTGGTCATCTACTCGCCCGGAGGGCTTTGAGGCAGAGAAGCTGCTGTGATGAAGCTGTGGTGTGGTCTCGTGGCTGTCGTCCATCCAGATCGCAGCTGCGAGTTCTGACACAATCAGCTTCAAAACTGAAGGAAGCCAGGAGAGAGACAGCAAAGAAACGCTGACCGAGAAGTTGAAGGTGCGTTGACTCGCGAAGCTGGAAGCGAACATCCCTGAACCCGACGCAGGGGTTCAGATGACATATGTCGCGCATATGTCATCTGAAGCTAAAGTAGTGTTAAGCCTTAAGCTAAATTTAAGTGACTTAAATTACCGAAGAATTTACTCAAATTCAAGCGTGCGTCCAACGCAACACATGCTGACATATGTCACACATATGTCGACTTTTATGGGTGTTACTTAATTTCCATTGAATTTAGTCAAGTTGTCCGTAAGAGCCAAACCAATCAGTCACCGCAGCCATGGCACCCAAGCGCCTAGACCTTCCCTGGAAGCATACTCGCAACTCAGTACAGGAGGTCATCGCGCACCTCGGCAAAACGTGCTCTGTTAAAGTCCGGCACGAAGCCAATTGCGCGAGGACTCATCATTTTCTGGATGCAACAATGCACTAAGGAGCAGCTCGGAGCAAGAAGCTCCCACTTCAAGTCTCGGCGTCTCCAGCCCGATGCCGATCATCGGCACCCAGCCCCCGCTCTCCGGCAAGAGGGCACCGGACCGCCCCACAACGAACACCACAAAGCGCCAGAACACTCGCACGCCAGCATCCTCACGTCCGGCGCCGGACATTGCACCTCGACAAAGCCCTTCTCTCCGGCAAGAGGACGACTGACCGCCCCAACAACGAACACTACGAA
>CAJNDT010004645.1:0-12632 GCA_905221615.1 Symbiodinium sp. CCMP2592
GGGGCGCGCGGGTAGCAGAACACATGTGCGACATATGTTTTTTAATCCGGGGCGCGCGGGTAGCAGAACACATGTGCGACATATGTTTTTTATCCGGGGCGCGGTGGTAGCAGAACACATGTGCGACATAGGTTTTTAATCCGGGGCGCGGGGATAGCAGAACACATGTGCGACATATGTCGTTCAGGGGCGCGGGATTGCCAGAACACATGTGCGACATATGTTTTTTTTGTCAGGGGCGCGGGGTTGGCAGAACACATGTGCGACATAGGTTTTTTATCCGGGGCGCGGGGTTAGCAGGAGAAATGCCGCACATGCGTCGACTGCTTCGTTTTACTAATCGCCAATTACCGATACAACTGAAACGAACGCGCGCGCACCACGAAACACATGTGCGACATATGTCGTTCAGGGGCGGGGGGGTTGCCAGGACACATGTGCAACATAGGTTCTTTATCCGGGGCGCGCGGGTAGCAGAACACATGTGCGACATATGTTTTTTTAATCCGGGGCGCGCGGGTAGCAGAACACATGTGCGACATAGGTTTTTTATCCGGGGCGCGGGGGTAGCAGAACACATGTGCCACATAGGTTTTTAATCCGGGGCGCGGGGATGGCAGAACACATGTGCGACATATGTCGTTCAGGGGCGCGGGATTGCCAGAACACATGTGCGACCTATGTTTTTTATTGTCAGGGGCGCGGGGTTGGCAGAACACATGTGCGACATAGGTTTTTTATCCGGGGCGCGGGGGTAGCAGGACATATGTCGCACATGTGTCGGCTGCTCCGCTTTACCAATCTCCAATTAGCGAGAGAACTGAAACGAACGCGCGCACAGCACGAAACACATGTGCGACCTATGTCAAAAAAAATTTTGCTTGAGGCAAGCCCGCGTTGATTTTTAAAGGTTTCAAGGACATTTTGGATGATTTTGATGGGGTTTTCACGTTCGAAACTCGTTCGAACAGGTAGCCTTGCACTTTTTATTGTATCCGCAAGGTTTTTTTCAAGGGGGTCACTACACAGATTTCGGCTACGAAGCCTGAAACTTTCGTTTCAGGACACTGTGTTGCAGAGCAACTATTGGTCATCTACTGCCCCGGAGGGCTTTGAGGCAGAGAAGCTGCTGTAATGGAGCTGGTGTGGTCTCGTGTCTGTCGTCCATTCGGATCACAGGTGCGAGTTCTGGCACAGTGAAGCTCAAAACTGAAGGAAGCCATGAGAGAGACAGCAAAGAAGCCGGCACATGTGCGACATATGTCGTTCAGGGGCGCGCGGGTAGCAGAACACATGTGCGACCTATGTTTTTTAATCCGGGGCGCGCGGGTAGCAGAACACATGTGCGACATAGGTTTTTAATCCGGGGCGCGGGGATGGCAGAACACATGTGCGACATATGTCGTTCAGGGGCGCGGGATTGCCAGAACACATGTGCGACATATGTTTTTTATCCGGCGCGCGGGGTTGGCAGAACACATGTGCGACATAGGTTTTTTATCCGGGGCGCGGGGGTAGCAGGACATATGTCGCACATGTGTCGGCTGCTTCGTTTTACCAATCTCCAATTAGCGAGACAACTGGAACGAACGCGCGCACAGCACGAAACACATGTGCGACCTATGTCAAAAAATTTTTGCTTGAGGCAAGCCCGCGTTGACTTTTAAAGGTTTCAAGGACATTTTGGATGATTTTGACGGGGTTTTCACGTTCGAAACTCGTTCGAACAGGTAGCCTTGCACTTTTTATTGTATCCGCAAGGTTTTTTTCAAGGGGGTCACTACACAGATTTCGGCTACGAAGCCTAAAATTTTCGTTTCAGGACACTGTGTTGCAGAGCAACTATTGGTCATCTACTGCCCCGGAGGGCTTTGAGGCAGAGAAGCTGCTGTAATGGAGCTGGTGTGGTCTCGTGTCTGTCGTCCATTCGGATCACAGGTGCGAGTTCTGGCACAGTGAGGCTCAAAACTGAAGGAAGCCATGAGAGAGACAGCAAAGAAGCCGGCACATGTGCGACATACGTCGTTCAGGGGCACGGGCTCAACAGAACACATGTGCGACCTATGTCTTTTATCAGGGGCCCGCGGGTAGCAGAACACATGTGCTACATATGTCGTTCAGGGGCGCGCGGATAGCAGAACACATGTGCGACATATGTCGTTCAGGGGCGCGCGGATAGCAGAACACATGTGCGATATATGTCGTGTCTGTCGTCCATTCGGATCGCAGGTGCGAGTTCTGGCACAGTGAAGCTCAAAACTGAAGGAAGCCATGAGAGACACAGCAAAGAAGCCGAAGTGGGCACTTGGATTCGATCGTGCTATCTTGTGACTGTCCTTCAATCGAAGTGCAGTTGCATGCTTCGGCACTGGAATCCATGCTTGTCCTCCAAACGGAAAGCCCGCTCGTGGCCACCCAAGCACAGATGAACCACATATGGATGCCAAGAAGTGCAGGACATATGCAAGTCAAGTGTCAAGCCAGACCAGCAATGGAAACGGGAAGTGGGCCAAAAAACAGCGTCGATGTCAGACAGATACTCAGGCTTTCATCGCAGAGGAAAACAAGAAGCACCAACGGAGTGGTTCCGTGAACCAAGCAAGCAGAACATTAGATCCCCGTACCCACCGAAGAGGTCTCGGCATAGGACCGTTCAGCCTCTCAAAGTCCACCAGCAGACATTTCCAACACAGCAGGGTGATGCCGCGCTGTGCGGGGACAACGCCCGGAGAATTGAGGCGTGCTCAGGAGATCTGTACCCAGGGATCCGAGGAGAATCCGGGGAGGCATCATGAGGGGGAGCTCTGCGACGCGCCAACGGAGTCCTACCCACGCATGCAAACTCGCGCATCGGATTTGTCACCCGATGGGGCTCGGCCCTGCAAAGGGAGATCAGTACGAACGGGCATGACCATGCCTCACCCACGAAGCGAAGTCGCCACAACCTCGCTTCAACACGTTCGGTTGGATCGGAACGTGGGGCGCCCTGTACCTTTGCCCACGTTGGGGCCAACAGCTCTGTGGTGGTAAGCTCCTTGCTCCGGGGTCAAAGCTTTCCGAGCGATGACAGCCGGACGATGGGCTAATGTGCCGGTAGTGGCGTGGGCGTTGCACGTGGCGAATGCATCTGGACAGGGAAGGCAAGGGGGAGATCCATTGACATGCGCCGTTGTCCTCGTCGCGTCTGGCTTCCAGCCGGAAGTTCAGGGACGAACGGAGGCGCGAGACAAGGCGTCCAAGTAGTCATTTTTCCCCGGACCTAGCAACAAGAACTCGTCGATGGAAAGACATCCGGTCCTCAAAGACGTCCGGGGCGCGGCTAAGGATATCATATCCGAAGAGCACTTTGGGATTGCCCGCCATCGACGGTTGCTAGAGCGAAAGCCGCCGAGAGGAAACTCGCCCACAGAGGTCCAGTTCAACATCTCCCACGCAGAAGGCAAGGAACTCGGCAGCAATATGAATCCTGAACTAATAGACACAGCCCGGCACGAAACGTCCGCCCAACCTCCCAGAACGCAACTTTCTGAATTCGAGACCTTTGCGTCGACTCGGGGCGTGAGGAGGCAGACGCCTTCATGCCTACCTGACGCGAACTTCGCGGCCGACTGCGAAGACGCGCATTCCTATTGGTCGGGGAATGGGGAGCCGCGGCTACGGCAAATCAGTTCGTAGAGCCGAGTCTGGGGCCAACGCCCGAAGTCGGTGGGTCCGCCCTCGGGTATGACATCGGAACCAATGGGCTAACGTGTCCGGTGGGCTCGGCGCGACGCCTTGGGCAAGCGTCCATCGCACTGAAGCACCGCAGCAGCAGCCAAGTGCAACGGTGCCCGGGCAGCGGTTCGTTCTCAGGGAGACCTGAAGTGTTCGAAGGCTCGATCCGACGTTCACACTTGCAGAATCGCCTAAGACGAGGAGCGCAGGCAGAGAAGCGGAAATAAGCCACCGGCTCAGGGGCGAACAGAGGCGCGAGCCAAGGCGTCCAAGCAGTCATTTTTTCCCCGGACCTAGCAACAAGAACTCGTCGATGGAAAGACATCCGGTCCTCAAAGACGTCCGGGGCGCGGCTAAGGATATCATATCCGATGAGCACTTTGGGATTGACCGCCATCGACGGTTGCTAGAGCGAAAGCCGCCGAGAGGAAACTCACACTCAGAGGTCCAGTTCAACGTTCGTTCTCAGGCAGACCTGAAGTGTTCGAAAGCTCGACCCGCCGTTCACACTTGCAGAATCTCCCAAGGCAAGGAGCGCAGAGAAGCGAAAACAAGCCACAGGCTACCGGCGAAACAGGACCAGCAAAGCCTGAACAGCAAGGCGACATGAGAGCGTGCGTAGTGAAGTGCAGAAGCAGGCACGTCCATAATCGAGCCAAAAATGGCGGCCTGATGTCAGAAGGCGCCGCCTTACCCATGCCCTTTCTAGCAACCGTTAGTCGTGTTCCCAAAGAAACTTAGCAATGCCACAGGGGACGCATGGGTCACAGAGCACCACTGTGGAAGAGGGATATGACTAGTTCTAGACTGGCGAGGGTAGCGTCTTGCAGAGCAGAGCAGAAACAACTATCCCATCCGCCGTAGCCGTCTTGAAGCTTCAAACATTCGCTACGCATCAAAACACAGACCAGATCCGGCACACTAAGAAGCATCGTCATACAGGAGAAAGAACTCGCCTCGCATACAATTGTGCCAAGCAAAGCCGTAATAGGGATGTCAGCCAGGGTGCGGCTGCCAGTATGGAAGCGCAGGTTCAATGCCCGGCGGCACGCGCTGCAGCAGCCTCAGCAGAACACCAGTGCTAGACCAGACCAGCGCACGATCCTGAATGTCATGAGGACGGAAGTGGTGCTGGAAACCTTAAGCGGCGAAACCGTGAAGGTGAAGGCCCAACTGAACCGCAACTTCAGAAGGGCATGAGCAAATTAGACTGTAGCACAGGCCCTTTGGGACACTCGCATCTGGGAGCTCAAAGAAAAAGCGGCGAAGCTGCTCGGCGCGAGCCTCAGCAAACTTGCGTGGTGCGCACACTGCACCAAACCTGCAAAAACCCGACCTTCCAAGCAGGAGTCTCACCCGAAGTCCCCATGGCCGCCGTTGACAAGTCCACCGGCCGAAAGCTGGTAGGCCACGAGCGGTGCAGGTCATCCCTTCAAGTTAAGGCGCCTCAAACCATCAGCAAAAAAAAAGAGTAGAATCCTCCGGCCAGGAAGCACACGAACCTGCAGTTCGTTGTCATCTCCGGCGGCACCGAGGACGACGATCTTTTGTCCAGACCTCAGTACGCTGGAGACGACGTAGTGATCAAGCTACTCGGTTGTTGCACGCGCTTCACTCAGTTCCGTTCCGGCCTCTACGCTTCGGACTCTGAGTAGAGCACCGGTGGCCTGAACCGCAGCAGTGCGTGCGCGGAGAGCAAAAAGCAGGAGGACGCCCGGGCTTGCAACGGAAACTTCAGAACTCCTAAGGTAGTTCATCCTCCCCGGTTCCGCGAAGTCCCTGGGTGGCGAACAATTTCAGTGCTTTTCAGCTGAAAGGTCAGGTGGTCAGAGCCACCTGCTTCGTCTGAGATCAAGCGCCTTAAGCTCTGAGCGTCAGGGATGTTGGACTCGATGAAAGGGTGCATGGCGAAGAGGAGCCGTGACCGAAATGCGGACACTGAGCGCCCTAGGGCAAATGCAGTGCTGCAGCATGACAAACAGAGGCCCTCCAACGCAACGCATAACAAGGCCCTTAGCACAGAAGCGCGAGACGCAATCGAGGCAACAAAAAATAAACTGTGCATGGCACAACAGCTTTTGTGGCTCAAGCAAAATTGCTAATAATTGCTAATAATTGTTAATAATTGCTAATAATTGTTAATAATTGTTAATAATTGCTAATAATTGCTAATAATTGCTAATAATTGTTAATAATTGCTAATGATTGCTAATAATTGCTGATAATTGCTAATAATTGCTGATACTTCCTAATAATTGATAAAAACTGCTGATAATTGCTGATAATTGCTAATAATTGCTATTAATTGCTAATAATTGCTAGTAATTGCTAATAATTGCTAATAATTGCTAATAATTGCTAATAATTGTTAATAATTGCTAATAATTGTTAATAATTGTTAATAATTGCTAATAATTGCAATAATTGCTAATAATTGTGCTAATAATTGCTAATAATGCTATAATTGCTAATAGTTTAAAAACTTTATGGTTTAGGAGGCCCGAATCTGCACCAGTTCGGTCTGTATCTAGGCCCAGAATAGGGGGTACCTCCTCGAGATCGGCCTTCCGGCCTAATAAAAACGCTATTCTATGAACAGAATTTGTCACCCAAAACGCACACCCCAAAATCCAAGAAATTTGGCTTTAAACGCTAAACCTTAAACGTTTAGGTTTAAGCCCGGATCTGCACCTGTTCCGTTTATATTTTAAGCCCAGAATGGAAGGGGCCTCGAGATCGGCCCTCCGGCCGAATAAAAACGCTATTCTATTAACAGAATTTGTTACCCAAAACGCCCACCCCAAAATCCAGGAAATTTGGCTTTAATTATTTTATGGTTTAAACCCGAATCTGCACCAGTTCCGTTTGTATTTTAGTCCCAGAATGGAGGGGACCTCGAGATCGGCCCTCCGGCCCAATAAAAACGTTATTCTATGAACAGAATTTGTCACCCAAAACGCCAACCCCAAAATCCAGGAACTGTGGCTTTCAGTTTAGCAAACCCCCATTCAAGGTTCATTAACAGGGTTTTCCAAACCCTATGGTTTAGCAAACCCCCATTCAAGGTTTATTAAACCCTAATTTAGGGTTTAGCAATCCCTAGGGTTTAGCAAACACCCATTCAGGGTTTATTAACTAATTTAGGGTTTAGCAAACCCTAGGGCTTAGCAAGCCCCCACTCAAGGTTTATTAATTCTTAATTTGAGGTTTAGCAAACCCTAGGGTTTATTTAGGGTTTAGCAATCCTAGAGTTTAGCAAACCCCATTCATTTAGGGTTTAGCAAACCCTAGGGTTTAGCAAACCCCCACTCAGGGTTTATTAATTCTCAATTTAAGGTTTAGCAAACCCTAGGGTTTATTTAGGGTTTAGCAATCCTAGAGTTTAGCAAACCCCATTCAGGGTTTATTAAACCCTAATTCAGTGTTTAACAAACCCTAGGGTTTAGCAAACCCCCATTCAGGGTTTATTAAACCCTAATTTAGGGTTTAGCAAACCCCCATGCAAGGTTAAAAAACTAAAAAAAAACCAAAAAAAATAAAAAAAAAATTAAAAAATAGAAAAAAGGCCAAAAAATTCAAGAAAACCCAAAAAAAAACCCCCAGTTTAGGATTCTCAAAAAGGCACCCCGCACACGAAGCAAGCTCAATAAATCCTAAATCTAGGTTTTAGAGCTGGTTGTCCTTTTCCGAAAAGGACAAGCGCGACTAAATGTAGAAAATCTAGTATTTAAGAGCTAGTTGTCCTTTTCCGAAAAGGACAAGCGCGACTAAATGTTGGAAATCTAGGATTTAGAGCTGGTTGTCCTTTTCCGAAAAAGACAAGCGCGACTAAATGTTGAAAATCTAGGATTTAGAGCTGGTTGTCCTTTTCCGAAAAGGACAAGCGCGACTAAATGACCCAAAACACCCCCGCCAGAGCAAATGGATCACGGTTTGGGGTTATAACTTAAGCTACGCTAGAGGTGGTCCCGATACAGCGGTACCTCATTTCGAAGACTTCCCGTTGGGGTTTGCCATGGGCTTTACACCGTTGACCTGTGCAGGTCAAACCGGGGAGGCTTTACCCTCCCCTCTCCGCGTCCCGCTCTTTTCGTAGGGGCGCTCGGGCTGTTAGGCCCTCGGCCAGAGCGCTCGGGGCCTGTCGTTCGACGGTTTCGGCCCCTCGCTTAGTTTAGGGTTTAGGGTTTAGGGTTTAGGGTGTGGCAGGCGAAGTCGCGCGCTCGGGTGTGAAGCACACCGGGCCGCGCGCTCGCGTTGCTTGTAAACCCACCCCGGCCACCCAAACTATACTCTATTAGGGTTTAGGGTTTCTACCCCCCAACCCCCCTATCAAGGGGGGCTTTTATATTTTTGCACCCATGAACGTTCCAGTTGTTGAAGTTGTGGTTTAAGCAACGGCTGGGAGTAGCCTCGGCCCTTTTCGGGCCTTCGGCATGGCAGGGCCGGCTCGGCCCTTCAAGCTTATCGTTTGACAGCTGTGGAAAATCGAGATTTTAGAGCTGGTTGTCCTTTTCTGAAAGGGACAAGCGCGACTAAATATTGAAATCCGGAAGCTTAAGAGCAGCCATACGAAAAGAAAGGAGGGAACCTCGAGATTCGCAACCGGCCTTAACTAAAAGGCACATTTTATGAACAGAATTTGTCACTTGAAAAGCACCAGCAAAATCCAAATTTCCGGAGGCTAAATCCTAAATCCTAAACCCTATATCCTAAATCCTAAATCCAAAATCCTAAATCCTAAATCCTAAACCCCAAATCCTAAATCCTAAACCCTAAATCCCAAATCTTAAATCTAGGTTTTAGAGCTGGTTGTCGAAAAAGAAAGGAGGGGACCTCGAGATTCGCAGCCGGTTTTCATTAAAAGGCACATTTTATGACCAGAATTTGTCACTTGAAAAACACCAGCAAAATCCAAATTGCCGGAGGCTAAATCCTAAATCCTAAACCCTAAATCCTAAATCCTAAACCTAAATCCAATCCTAAATCCTAAATCCTGAATCTTAAATCTAGATTTTAGAGCCGGTTGTCCTTTTCCGAAAAGGACAAGCGCGACTAAATATTGAAATCCGGAAGCTTAAGAGCAGCCACACGAAAAGAAAGGAGGGGACCTCGAGATTCGCAACCGGACCTCTCTAAAAGCCACATTTTATGAACAGAATTTGTCACTCGAAAATCACCAGCAAAAATCCAAATTTCCGGAGGCTAAATCCTAAATCCTAAATCCTAAACCCTAAATCCTAAATCCTAAATCTAATCCCCTAACCCTACAATCCAAATCCTAAATCCTAAATCTAAGGTTTTTAGACTGGTTGTCCTTTTCCGAAAAGACAAGCCGATAAATGTAGAAAAATCTATTATTTTAAGAAGCTGGTTGTCCTTTTCCGAAAAGGACAAGCGCGATTAAATGTTGAAAATCTAGGATTTAGAGCTGGTTGTCCTTTTCCGAAAAGGACAAGCGCGACTAAATGTTGAAAATCTAAGATTTAGAGCTGGTTGTCCTTTTCCGAAAAGGACAAGCGCGACTAAATCCTAACCCCAAAACACCCCCGCCAGAGCAAATGGATCACGGTTTGGGGTTATAACTTAATAGCTACGCTAGAGGTGGTCCCGATACGGCGGTCCCTCGTTTCGGAGACTTCCCGTTGGGGTCGGCCATGGGCTTTACACCGTTGACCTGTGCAGGTCAGACCGGGGAGGCTTTACCCTCCCCTCTCCGCGTCCCGCTCTTTTCGTAGGGGCGCTCGGGCTGTTAGGCCCTCGGCCAGAGCGCTCGGGGCCTGTCGTTCGACGATTTCGGCCCCTCGCTTAGTTTAGGGTTTAGGGTGTGGCAGGCGAAGTCGCGCGCTCGGGTGTGAAGCACCCCGGGCCGCGCGCTCGCGTTGCTTGTAAACCCACCCCGGCCACCCAAACTATACTCTATTAGGGTTTAGGGTTTCTACCCCCCAACCCCCCTATCAAGGGGGGTTTTTATATTTTTGCACCCATGAACGTTCCAGTTGTTGAAGTTGTGGTTTAAGCAACGGCTGGGAGTAGCCTCGGCCCTTTTCGGGCCTTCGGCATGGCAGGGCCGGCTCGGCCCTTCAAGCTTATCGTTTGACAGCTGTGGAAAATCGAGATTTTAGAGCTGGTTGTCCTTTTCTGAAAGGGACAAGCGCGACTAAATATTGAAATCCGGAAGCTTAAGAGCAGCCATACGAAAAGAAAGGAGGGAACCTCGAGATTCGCAACCGGCCTTAACTAAAAGGCACATTTTATGAACAGAATTTGTCACTTGAAAAGCACCAGCAAAATCCAAATTTCCGGAGGCTAAATCCTAAATCCTAAACCCTATATCCTAAATCCTAAATCCAAAATCCTAAATCCTAAATCCTAAACCCCAAATCCTAAATCCTAAACCCTAAATCCCAAATCTTAAATCTAGGTTTTAGAGCTGGTTGTCGAAAAAGAAAGGAGGGGACCTCGAGATTCGCAGCCGGTTTTCATTAAAAGGCACATTTTATGACCAGAATTTGTCACTTGAAAAACACCAGCAAAATCCAAATTGCCGGAGGCTAAATCCTAAATCCTAAACCCTAAATCCTAAATCCTAAACCTAAATCCAA
This sequence comes from Symbiodinium sp. CCMP2592, assembly GCA_905221615.1. Classification (NCBI taxonomy): domain Eukaryota; class Dinophyceae; order Suessiales; family Symbiodiniaceae; genus Symbiodinium; species Symbiodinium sp. CCMP2592. The sequence goes on from CAJNDT010004645.1 coordinate 10,317, forward strand.
TCCTACATCCTAAATCCTGAATCTTAAATCTAGATTTTAGAGCCGGTTGTCCTTTTCCGAAAAGGACAAGCGCGACTAAATATTGAAATCCGGAAGCTTAAGAGCAGCCACACGAAAAGAAAGGAGGGGACCTCGAGATTCGCAACCGGCCTTGTCTAAAAGGCACTTTTATGAACAGAATTTGTCACTCGAAATTCACCAGCAATAATCCAAATTTCCGGAATCTAAATCCTAAATCCTAAATCCTAAACCCTAAATCCTAAATCCTAAATCCTAAATCCTAAGTAAAAAAACCCTAATCCTAAATCCGAAATCCTAAATCTAGGTTTAAGAGTCTGGTTGTCCTTTTCCGAAAAGGACAAGCGCGACTAAATCTACAAAATCCTGGATTTAGAGCTGCTTGTCCTTTTCCGAAAAGGACAAGCGCGACTAAGTCGCAAAATCCTGGATTTAGAGCTGCTTGTCCTTTTCCGAAAAGGACAAGCGCGACTACATGCACAAAATCCTGGATTTAGAGCTGCTTGTCCTTTTCCGAAAAGGACAAGCGCTACTAAATGCACAAAAAAAATAAAAAAAGAACACCCCCCTCCAAATCACATGACACGGTTTGGGGGTTCATACTTACTAACGCTAGAGGTTGTGCCCGATACAGCGGTCCCTCATTCGAAGACATTCCCGTTGGGGTTTGCCATGGGCTGTTTTACACCGTTGACTCTTGCCGGTCAAGAACCTGGTTGGGATTGTAGGTCGCTTTACCCTCCCCTCCCGCGTCCCCGCCTGTTTCGTAAGGGGAGCTCGGGCTGTTAGGCCTCTCCGGCAGAGCGCGCGGGGCCTGTCGTTCGACGGTTTCGGCCCCTCGCTTAGTTTAGGGTTTAGGGTTTAGGGTTTAGGGTTTATTGAGCTTGCTTCGTGTGCGGGGTGCCTTTTTGAGAATCCTAAACTGGGGGGTTTTTTTTGGGTTTTCTTGAATTTTTTGGGTTTTATTGAATTTTTTGCCTTTTTTCTATTTTTTTAATTTTTTTTTTAGTTTTGTGGTATCCGGGTCCTTAATTTTGGGCTCCGGGTCCTCAATTTTAGGTCCGGTCTTGGTGTGGTCCTTAATTTTAAGCTCCGGGTCCTCAATTGTAGGTTTTGGTCCAGGGGGTTTGCTAAACCCTAGGGTTTGCTAAACCCTGAATTAGGGTTTAATAAACCCTAATTGGGGGTTTGCTAAACCCTAAATTAATACTAAACCCTAGGTTAATTAACCCTGAATGGGGGCTTGCTAAACCCTAGGGTTTGCTAAACACTACATTAGAGTTAAATAAACCCTGCATGGGGGTTTGCTAAACCCTAGGGTTTGCTAAACCCTGAATTAGGGTTTAATAAACCTTGCATGGGGGTTTGCTAAACCCTAAATTAGGGTGTAATAAACCCTGAATGGGGGTTTGCTAAACCCTAGGGTTTGTTAAATCCTGAATTAGGGTTTAATAAACCCTGAATGGGGTTTGCTAAACTCTAGGATTGCTAAACCCTAAATAAACCCTAGGGTTTGCTAAACCTTAAATTAAGAATTAATAAACCTTGAGTGGGGGTTTGCTAAACCCTAGGGTTTGCTAAACCCTAAATGAATGGGGTTTGCTAAACTCTAGGGTTGCTAAACCCTAAATAAACCCTAGGGTTTGCTAAACCTTAAATTAAGAATTAATAAACCCTGAGTGGGGGCTTGCTAAGCCCTAGGGTTTGCTAAACCCTAAATTAGTTAATAAACCCTGAATGGGTGTTTGCTAAACCCTAAACCTTAAATTAAGGTTTAATGCGGCGCAGATTAGGGAAAAACAAAGAAAGGCAGGGGGCTGGGGGCGGGGGGGGCGGCCTTGCTTGTCCTTTCAGAGGCTAGCAAGGGTCTGGGCCGCCCAATACAACCCAGTACTTTTTTTAGTTTCCCGACAAAATAAGGAAACAGGGAAAGAAGGAAATTAGGACATAGGGAAATAGGGAAACAAGGGAATAACGAAAATAGCGGAATAAGAGAATAAGAAAACAGGGAAAAGGGTAACCTAAGTTCAATATTCTATACTCTAAATCTCGTATTAGTATTGGTATTTGTAGATTTGGTTCAATTTACTTAAACTCGATTGCATTTTGGTGTTGGTGGTGGCGGAATACTTAATTCAATTTACTTAAACTCGATTGCAACAACTTGTGTAAGCGGCTATGCATATCCAAGGATATGATTTTAAGTGTATTTGCTTCAATTTGAAAAGAATGTAATGGAATACCACGCACGGTGTAATACGCAAGCTCAAATTATGGGGACTTGAGGGTTTAGGGTTT
>CAJNDT010004646.1:0-112876 GCA_905221615.1 Symbiodinium sp. CCMP2592
CCGGCTCGCGCTCTTCGCGGACCTCGGCAGCTGCGGGATCTCGGAGGCCCGCTCCGCGGATTCCTTTTTGTGTCAGAGCCCGGCCGGAGTCCAAGAGCTTGCTGCTCCTGAGAGCGACGTTCTTGGAGACGTTGCAGCTCCTCCTCCTTGAGTCACGGCTCTAGCACAGCGACGTTCTTGGAGACGTTGCAGCTCCTCCTCCTTGAGTCACGGCTCTAGCACACAGCACAGCAGAGACTACTCCTTCGTCTTCTCATGTTTCGACTTGTTGCTCCATTCACCGAAACATGTAAAGTATTTACATATATGCATGCACATATATCTATATACATATTTGCATATCTGTATACATAAGAATACATATATATATATATGTAATATGTATGTACGTATGTATGTATATGTGTTTCTGTACATACCTTTATAAAGGTATACTATAAACCGTATACACATATTATGTATCGGGGGAGGGAAAGGGAGAGGGAGAGAGAGGCAAAAGGAGCGCTCCTTGTACAACTCTACGCTGCCGTGCGCACAAACACTCACATCCACCCAGAGATATGTGCGACGAGGGCCAAGTGGGCTGCCGACACTTAGTTAGTGTGTTTGCTTGCGAGCTTTCCATTGGTGCCAGTGAGTGACCATGTTGGAACTAGCTTGGCATTGTGCCTGCTTCGAGTGGGGATGAGGATCGGAGAGCATGAGTGTGCATGTGCACACACACATACACGTACACCTACACGCACACACACACACACACAGACTGACACAGACACACAAACACACACACACACAGACACAGACAGACACAGACACAGACACACACACACACACACACACACAGACACAGACAGACACAGACACAGACACACACAGCCACACACTCACACTCACACACACACACACAGACACACACACGCACACAAAGACACAGAAACAGACACACATTTGTTTTGGCTCGGCACGTACTAATGCGAAGGAAGACAGACAGGAGCAGGCGAGACAAAGACAGATTGCAACAAGTCGTCGTCACGGGTTGGGTTTCTGGCCCAAATGGGATAAGGGGTAGGTTTCGGTCCTTCATTCCACACGCAAGGAATGGAATGTGTTGAAGGGTAAGGGTCCCGTCCCTCCGCGTCGTCGTCGCGCCAGACGCAAGGAACGTCATATGGTGCTGTCTGCGAAGTGCAATGCTGACAACAACATGTAACACGTTGATATGGGTTCTGTCCCGTTGAGGATACCAGCTGCGGACTCAGCCACCCGCTTACTCCTCTGAGCAGGTACGTTTTCACGTCTGCTACTCATGGTTTTCGTTGGTCCCAACAAGAGTAACAGACCTGAGACCCCCTGCGCATCCTAAAGCGAACATCTAACAGAGCATGCAGTCCCCCTGCCTAAAAAACTTGCGAGCAAACTGTTGCGATGAAAGGCTCCTTCTGTCGCCATGTTCAGGTGTGTACACACACAGGCCCTGACTAATACTTCAGGGCTTCATCCACTTCGGCCTCACACCTTAGACCTTTAGGAAGAAAACCCCGTAACCTTGCACAACACATGCATCACTCTCCTACGGGCACTGACAATAGCAGATCACACACAGCGCAAACCCTCACTGCCTGAAGCCTACCCGAGTCGCGTTGCCTAGCCCCATCCCCAGCAACCCTCTGAATTCGCACGTGCATATGCCATCGCTCTGCTCGTCACGCTGCAAACGTTCGCCATCGTTCGGCAAAGATGACCAAGATGAAAGGCATCGGAAAAATTCAGCAACTGAAGCTGGCACCTATGATGATGATCCAGCCTGTGAAGCTCAGTTGGCTCGTCAAGTTGTGCATCCACTATCACGGGCTTGGGCTTTTGCCCACTCTGATCTGGCCCCAAGTTTCGGGTAAGCCAGAATCTGGAGCCAGAACGACACGCACTTTGGCTCAGCACGTGCTGATGCGAAGGAAGACAGACAGGAGCAGGCGAGACAAAGACAGATTGCAACAAGTCGTCACGGGTTGGGTTTCTGGCCCAAATGGGATAAAGGGGTAGGTTTCGGTCACTCATTCCACACGCAAGGAATGGAATGTGTTGAGGGATAAGGGTCCCGTCCCTCCGCGTCGTCGTCGCGCCAGACACAAGGAACGTCATATGGTGCTGTCTGCGAAGTGCAATGCTGACAACAACATGTAACACGTTGATATGGGTTCTGTCCCCGTTGAAACGCCCGCACCCGCACCTGCACGTATGCAGCTGTGGAGGGCATCGATCCCAGCCAACAATCGTACAAGCATGACCAGCTTCGCTCGTGACCGCTCGTGTCGGCCTAGTTAAATGTGCTCACAACCACTGCCCTTTCGCTGTACCGCTTTGCCCAAAGAGCAACCATGAGCATCACATGGAGAACAGGAAAACTGACACCAGACAGCTCCGGACTTCCTAGCACAACCGACAAAGGCAGCAACGCAAAATACATGTGATCGCAACGAGATCCTTTTGCTCCATCACGCCAGGAGTAGCTTGTAGAGATGGCTTGCATCTCTGTGGAAGTTCCCACGAAGGATCCTCTGATTAAGCTAAGCTAAGCCCTAAAGCCCACTCGGAAGAAGCGCTCTTCGGAGGGGACCTCTGCATAGTAAAACAGAGGCTCAACTGAGAAGCTGCACATCTGACCTGCACGACACAGGTGTGCCAGAAAGAAACAAGCTTCTCAGCCATCCTTTCCGAACCACCCGGTCGGAACCGAATCCACCGGGCGGCGCGGGCGGGAGATGAAAACTGCTTTTGAACGGCCTGATGAAAAGACTCCGCTGATCACAAGCACAAGTTCACACTCAACAGGTTTCGCAATTCACATGATTCCATGTGATCGCAACGAGATCCTTTTTGCTCCATCACGCCAGGAGTAGCTTGTAGAGATGGCTTGCATCTCTGTGGAAGTTCCCACGAGGGATCCTCTAATTAAGCTAAGCCCTAAAGCCCACTCGGAAGAAGCGCTCTTCGGAGGGGACCTCTGCGCAGCAAAAGAGAGGCTCAACTGAGAAGCTGCACATCTGACCTGCACGACACAGGTGTGCCAGAAGGAAACAAGCTTCTCAGCCATCCTTCACGGTTCCTACCTGGCTTTAGCCGTCGAAAGAAATGTCGCTGCACGATTGGCCGTGCCAACTTGAGGTGCGCAATGGTTGCCACAGCATCTTGCAGATACACCCTCGCCGAGGACGTGGACGCCCAGCGGCAGCGTAGTAGAGTGCGTTCCATGCTCTGGTATGCAAGGAAATCCCAAGTGGCCCCACCTCGGCGCAGAGAGTACACATTAATTTTTAATTCGGCCAAATCAAATTCGTTGATAAACAGCTTGAAGCACTCGCGAAAGAAATCCGGTCCGCGTCGCAGAAGCAGTTCATCATCAGACATGCCGACACAGGCACGATGGAGCCACTTGACTGCTATTTGTCTGTTAATCACCACCATCTCTTCTTGTCCGGTTCGCTTACCAGCCTTCGTCAGCCCCAGTCGCAAGGCTGCCCTCGAAGTGTAAAAGGTGATGTCTCCGACACGCAATTGGTAGAGCTCGCCGCTCCTCAAAATGCCATCGAAGCAAATCAACAGCCCCGCAGCGATGTCTGGAAGCGCCAGGCAAGCAGCCAAGCCTGCCATACCGAGGACCAGCAAAGGACTCAGAGGCAACACTCGCATCGGTGGTTCAATACGTTGCCATACCTTGACCAGCTTCCAAGATAACTTTAAATGCCCCTGGCATTCAGGCAAAAAGTACTGCAGCCCCGCTAGTCCGTCGCTAGCCAGACCTTTCCGTTGCCCATCGGCATACAGAAACTCAACCCAGGACGCTGCAGCCTCGCAGAGCTGATTGGCCTGGCCAGCCACCAGGTTAGCATCTGCAAGGTAAGTCAGGAAACTCATGCATATCCGTGAACAGTGAACAGTGGCCCACTTGAACAGTTGACTTTGTATTCCAGTACGAGGCCATGCCTTAGCACGAAACGGAATCCCTGCATCCAACGGAACGTCTGTACCGCTCTTCTCAGCAATTCGCAAGAAATGAGGGACAAGGCGGACAACCTCAGACGAGGGGAGTGTTTGCTTGACAAAAGAGGGTCGATCAGTCCAGCAAGCGGGAGCCACACCACTTGCAGGAAAGATTGGCGCTGCCTAATCCGGCTACTCCCATACATGTGCAGCAGCTCGTCAAGCAAAACCAGAACTGTAAAAACACAGTAAGTACCACCAACGACGGAGTCCACCAAAGTTTGGCGCGCAACTCCCTTATGTTTTGGATGCACTCCTTGACTAAGGTAGTTGTCATCGAAGCCCATGAGACGCTCGCGTTCAGATGAAGATGGCAGCCTTAACACACCATCCTCAGTAGTAAGCATGAACCGCTGGTCATAACATTCGACATCAAATCGATGCAGATCATGACGCCACCTGGTTACTGCCTCCATGCTAGCATCACTCACAGTCGCGTCCCTAGGAGGCAGCTTCCTAGGGCGAGGTCGCGTAAAGACCGGCAAGGCCTGACAATCAGGAGCATGCCACGAACTCACCTCATCAACCCACGCCTCCTTATCACCTCGCACGTCGGGGAAAACCCACTCAAAGAACAGTTCATGATCTACCAGGGTTTCTCCTGGCATGAGCGAGATGCCCCAGGTGACCCAGAAGAGCCTGGGCCGCCGGACCCACGTGAAGTACTTTGAGTCGACAAGGTAAGGCTTGAGATCCAATGCCTCGTTGAACGAACGAATGTCGTCCGGCGGGATATTTGCCAAGTTCTCAACCATGAGATGAACTGGTACAGCGAACGAATCTCTCAGCAAACTGTAAATCCGATTGATATCAAAGAAGAGACTCGCATCGTTCTTACTCAATGAAGTACAGGGGGAAGCCGCAGCAAGGAGAACAAAGTCCAGTCGATAACCTACCGAAGTCACCAGTTTCGAGATGGTTTCCGCATCAATGTGCTCCACTTTCCCTAGCTGTATTACGCCCGGGAATCGTGTACGAGAAAGCCGCAACTCATCACGATCAAGTGCAGACATGGCATAGCCTTGCACCGCACAGGGCAGCCTAGTCATACCACACATCACACCACTCGCACCATCAAACAGTGATACCACCAGTACCCTCGGACCTGAGCTCATGCTGCGCTGCATACTGCCTGTGGTTTGAAACATTCAGTGTCAAACGGTGCTGTATCCAACTTTGACAAGAGCTCCTCCCCCGCCGAAGTCAAACCAGACGAGACGCACATGCCCCCACCCATTGTAGAGGCATCCGAACAAGTGACCAGCCCCGACACTGGAGTCCGTAAGTCCGTCACGGCCAAACTCAATAATGAACCCGCTGTGATGAGCTCGGAAGCATGTGCAAAAGGAAGCTTTGAAGCACGACACCACATCGACTTGGGCCAACACTTGTTGAGCACCGCCATGCAAGGACGACGAAACTCGAAGCAACGGGTAAGGCGACCCAACACCACCATTGTCATACGTGGTGACAGCGCAGGGCGTGACAGTGCCCAAATGATCAACCAACCTTTTCGAGCATCTTCTCACGGGGGGCAGACATTAGCCCATTCACACCATCCACCTCAGCACCCATTCGAACAACGCACGGCTCCCGAACATGAGCTTTCTTCTCAGAGATTCCAATACCAATGCGATCGTATAAAAGGCGCTGCCTATAGCTTGTGTGGGTGACATAGTGTTAACCAAAGCTTGCCACGTATGTTTAGCCACCTTTTCAGGACAATCAAAATCATCCAAATAGTATTGGAACCATTTCCCCCCACCGTCAACTGCGCCACGCGGGATAGGCCGATCACGCCGCCACTCATCAGACGGCTCCAACCCAGCCCCCACTGGCACACACGCCGTTGAAAAAGGCTCACCGCATTTATCCAACCCATCGGGATAACAGCTGACGCAACATGAATGGTAGCAACGTCTGGGCGCCCAACCAAATGTCCTGGAACCGGCATCTTGAACGCCATGAGCTTCCTCCAGGCCTCCGGGAGTTTCCACGCATAGAAAGCCCCCTTCTGGTCGTCACCCGTCCACAGCAGAACTTCATTTGGCAGCAAATGAATACCGCTCCAATGGCTCGAGCCCCTGCCATCAACTTTTGAAGGGAATTAGCCAGGACTAAATTCATGATGAGCCGTGTCACACGACTCTCCCCCGGCGCCGGTTCGCCGCGTTTCGCGACAGCAAAAACCCGATTAAGAACGGGAACCCCGTCCACATGTTCAAAGACCTCTTCAATGTCAATCGGTACCACGATCCCTTTGCGGTATAGAGTGGCTACCACACGCTCCCATTCCGCAGCTGAAACATTCATGGAAGCCGATGGTAAAGGACGGGGCCATGAGCTAGGATCAAGAAGGGCCCAACTCGGGTCATGAACCCAACGCTTAACCTCATCATCCGCAATCGCTGAAGCATCCAAGCTCCCTGCGACACCATCCTCCGGGAGCCCCGGAGCCAGCTCCTCCAGTCGCAGCGGAAGGGCTTTAAGAACGGCATCCCCAGTGGAATCAACCTGCCGCGCCCGAATCAACTCCGCGAAATCACCCGGCGGCCGGGCCTCGAGTGGTGAATCGGAGTATCCAAGGCGGCGGCTTGCGCACGAGTCATGACATGCCCGCTAGCCGGCGCTAGCGCATGCCATCCCGTGCCCATGCCATTCAAAATAATCACAGTCAACAGCCGCCATACTTGACTGCATGCTGCACTCGCTGACTTCTTAAGCTGCTGCTTCCCCAACTTCCGGGCCTCCGCTGAGCGCCAAACGATAACTCCTGAGACTGGTTGCTTATGTTTCCTTGCAAGGTTAAGGAGGGCACCGAATGCAGGAATGAGCAATGGCAACAGGTCACGCTGTCTGCTCCCGCAATCACGCTTTTCAGTCCCCCCGGCAAGTGGCGTGATGGTACCTAGGAGTTTTGTGAAATCGCTCAAGAAGCACCGGTCCCTTAAAGAGAGAAGCAAAAGCTGCAGCAATGAAATCCCAAGTTGGAATTTGTTTTGGCACTCAACCAATGGCATGATTCGCTCAGCAAGTGCATCAAAAGGAACGTCGGGGCCCACTAAGAAAAGCTGGAAAAGATCACCCAGGCACTGGGCGAGAGAGTGCCCCGCCTGGCTCGTCAAAGCCCCCAGCCGATCACTGGGGGAACTGCCCCCCCCCAACCAGACCATTCACAGGCTCTTCCGGAGGTGTGCAAACACTCTGTCCTTCCATTTGCTCCTGCTCTCTCCTTCCATTCGGGGTACAGCTTGACGAGCTTGGGCCATTGTTCCCGTGCTCTCGGGCTCCACCTTCTTCTTCACCGGCATGTCCTCGCTGAAGCTCAGATGCCGCTCCAGCCCCCGGCCACCTTTGGTCGGAGCACGTCTCTCCAAAGGAGCCCTGAGTGCTGAAGCCCTTTGGGGGCTCCTTCTCGGTGACTGCGATGCCTCTCGTGGAGGAGTCCTCGGTGCAAGGGTCGGGCGAGGTCGGAGCGTTGCCCTGCTCCGATCCTCCCCCGAGTCCCTAAAGGACGACCAACCCCTTCTTCATGAGAGCCTCACTCTTAGCCGCCTTGAGCGCCATGGTCGTGGCGTACTCCGTCTCCCGATCAGGTCCTCGGGAAGAAGCTCCAAGTAGCGCCCATACCTCGGATCACCGTTCCTCAAAAACATACTCAAGGACTTGAACCTTTGCATAAGAAGGTCGGCGGCTCCATCATTTAGCCCCTGGGCCAAAGTCCTCATCTCCCTGAGCCGGCTTTGATTCTTTGCTGGGTAACTCGGCAAAAGCACTGACAACAAGTAGCGCGTGACAACCCGGGCATACTTATCCTCACCGACCGCGTCGGCGCCAAAGATCTCCCCCACCTGCTCGCGCATGTTCTGCAAGCCCTTGCAAAGGAGACGCCCGCAGCTTCGTCGCCTTTTCGCCACCAGGCTGCTGACACCCAGGCCCCCGTCGAGCCCATCGTCATCATCTTCTCCTTCGCTGTAGGAGTCCTCCAAGGCCGGCTCCCTCAGATCACGATCACGCTCCCGACGCTGAGGCTTGAGTGCGTTTTTCAAGGCATCCACCACCTCATCAGACCGGCCTCTTCTCGATCTCGGCTTCGATGCTGAGGCTGCTGCCTGGGCCTTCTCGGCCAGAACCTTTGCCGCACCTGTTGGGTGGCCCTTGGTCTTCTCATGAAGCTTCACCCGCAGCTCTTTAAGCCTCAACTCCAAAGGACCAGCGGCAGCCGGCTCCATCTGCTCGTCCTTCCCGGTCTCCGCAAGCATGCTATCGAGAACATTGGACGTCTCCTTGACCCGGGCCACGAAAAGTCCTTAGGCAATCCACCCGGCTCACCCTCATGCTCAATATACCATCGGTAAAAACTGTCCTCGCAACCCAAGTAAGTCAGCTTCACATGTGCACCCGTGTCCTCACAGGGGTAGCCCCGGGCGTCACCCAATTGGAGTCCCCCATGGCCTGGAAGATAATCAAATCCCCCAGCGAGCCATATGCATCCTCAAACTCTTCCAGTGAATACCGGCAACCCTGGTGGAGAAGAGGTATCGGGGGAGGCCCATCGGCCTGATGAAAAGACTCCGCTGATCACAAGCACATTTTCATTCACACGCAGCGGGGAAGGACTGTCTGTGGTGAAACTTATCGTCCACGCTTTGCGAGGGATCGACCTAGTGTGCCCTGCTTTCTACTTGCGCGGTCACTCTTCACGGCAAGCCGTGCCTCAGCGCTGCACTTGCACACGCTCCGCCCCTCAGGGCTGCAAGCTGTGAAGTGGGAAGCGAATGTGTCTTCAGAGTCTTAAGCGGCGTTATGATTTCGGCACTAGCTTGAAGCTAACCGGCTTGACGAGGGGAGAAGCTCCACCTGATGTTCTCCTACTGTTTAAAAACCCCTGGGGAGAAACTCCACCAGCTGTACACACATGGCAAGGGGAGAAACTCCTCCGATTGTTGGGGAGAGTCTCCTCCTAAGGGAGCATCTCCGCAAGGCGTCTGGCTCAGGAAGAGGTTGCCATGGCAAGGGCTGTAATTTGCTCGTCATGTCGGAGTGCTAACCGCGCTATGGCATTGATCAACTCTTTCGATACATTGCCTTGTCCCTGCTGAGTGTTGCCACTGTTCCCATTTTGGTTTCTGGCTGCTCCATTCCCTCGGCCTCCGCTTCCTCGTCCCCTGCTTTTGCCCCCTCGCTGTTGTCCTCTGCCTCATTGCTGGGGAGTACCTCCACCACGCTGTCGCTTCAGGGGAGAATCTCCACCTGACGGACCTGCGTCTCCCCGTTTAGGGGCAGAGCTCTCATCCATCGATGCTCGCTGGAAGAGCTCTTGCAGAGACATTACTCGGGAGATTGGCTACGTCCTGGGGCTCGTGAGAGACGGCGCTGCGAGCTAGGAAGATGACGTAGCTATTTTCTTGAAGCAGGGGATCTTCGAGGGTACAGGGACTAGGGGGGTGGGAGTCATCACCAACATACCAGGCATCTGCTGTGCGTACAGCTGCACGGTAATGGCCACTAGTGGACTCCATTCCTAGGTGAATGATCACTGCCTCTACTGTGTAGGTACAGAGCGAAACTCGGGATGTGTGGTCCAGGAAGACAGGGATCTGGACTTGCTGTGGGATTGTGATGCGAGTGTGATCCTTAGCTTCACCTGCGAATCTCGGCAAGGCTAAGCACACCTGCTGTGCTGCTTCTATGAGAGCACAAGAGCGCTCCTGAGACGACCATGCCACTAGCATGTCCTGTAGGTTGGTATTGATCGCCGTGGCAAGATGAATGGGAGAGCCCCCTTCTTCGTCCACTATCACGCCTTCCGGTACTGAGGCTCTAGTTTCCCACTGTCCAAATCTTGATGCAGAGAGATTCCGAAACACTTGCTGCAGGAACTCAGCAGAGTCGTGCTGGCCTCCGTCAAAGAGCCAGCCCATGGTGAGCTCCGAGAAGACTCTGTGTTCAGGGGTTATTCTCGCAAGCTGACTGATCCGGGATGCCTCTTGAAAAGTCGCCTCTGAAGGATCTGATAGCCAGTGGAGACACTGCAGACCTGAGTTGGCATAGCAGTGGTTGCGAGTATTGGCTAGCAGGAGAAAGCCTTCCAGTCTAAACACGGGGTGAGGAATTCCTGGCGTTGAATCTGAAGGCTTCTGTTGTGACTGTCTTCGCCGATGCCGTGGACTTTGCTCGAGTATATTCGCGGGGCTGCTTGCTGAGCTGCTGGCGCGCTACCTCCTGCAGTACGTGCACCTGCAGTAATGGAACGCACTGCTGAGCATGTCTACCCGGGGCATCCACACGAAGTTTGCAGTATCGACAGCTATCTCCTTTGTGGAAGAAGACCTTGAATTGATTGAGTCTTGGTTGGAGAGTTTTCTCCAGCTTGGCCATCACCTCAGGATGCTGCTTGTTTAAATGCTGTTTGGCTCCTTTCTGGCCTACGAGGACCTGACCACAGAGTGCGCAGTGTTCCATCAGGTAATCATGGAACGCCGGATTTCGAGCGGCGCCTTCTGGATTGTCCTGGGCATCAGACTGTAGACTTTCTACGAGTGAGATCCGGTTCTGTGCTTCTAAGGGTAGCTCTTCCTGCTGTCTAAGCAAAAGCTCTACCCTAGGGCAGGTAGATGCTTCGACATGTTTGCGCAGATAAAACACTGTTCGGAATGTTGCTCGACAGGCGATGCAAGTTGCTGACCCTGGCATTGAATGCAAAATAGGATCAAATTTGGGTCCTTTCAGGCACTGCTGAGAATCTGGGTGAGCCTTCTGCAGGTGGCGACGGAGTGCTCCGGTGCCAGAGAGACATGCTCCACATTCACCGCAGGTCAGAAGCCTATCCTCCACATGGTGCGAGGAAAAGTCCGTGGAGAGGCCTTCCAATGCCTGGCTAACTGCCTCAGCACGCAACTTATAGTGTGGGAGAAGCTGGGGATCGGAGTGTTGCTGTCTCTTTATAAACTGGGTCATTCTCTTTTGCAGCTGCTCCTTCACGTGAGGAATCCGTAATCTCCGGAGTAACTCCTGGTTTGATTCCTTCGTTTCCTGGGAGTAACTCCGCAGGACGAATCTGAGTTGGTACATCATGTGTGAATGGAGCTTTTGCAATCCCTGCTGTGTCATCCCCACCACGTGGAGTGCATACAGAGCAGAGGCCCACGCAGTTATTGTCCAAATCGACAGACGACGTCTGTCTGATAAGACTCGGTGGTTCCGAACTGCATGGGCTACTTCTGACATTGCAAGCTTACTGGATGACAGCCGATGTTTGAGAGTCTTCATTTCATAGTCGTGATAAGAAAGAATGACCCCCAAGTATGGAACCTGATAGCGCAGCGATATCAGCCTGCCCGAAGGGAGTTCAACATACTTCTCTCCCTCGACCTGGCGAAAGAGTTTCTTCCTAATGGTCGAGGCTGAGCCCCCTTGCAGCTGTAGCAGAATTGCTGACTTGGACGGATTGACCTTGAACCCAAGCTCTACCAGCTGATCCAGAAGCATGTCGCAGTACCCTAGTGCTGTCATGAGGCCGGCCTCAGAGTCGAAATGCGACTGGATCAAGCTATCGTCAGCGTACATTGTGAGGAGCTTCACTAGTTCTGCTGGGCTGATTTTCCCAGAGAGCTTCCTAAAGAGAAGCGCTGATGCAAAGGCGAATAAAGAGGGTGCTAGCTTACATCCCTGCTTGATTCCCCTGCGTGTGGCTATCTCAAAGCTCTGATCGCTGGCTGTCATCTTGTACAAGGCTTTGATGTGGAGATGGCCTACCACCTCTATCAGAAGAGGATCTGCTTGTTCGGCTTTAATCGCAGCCTGTTTACAGTGTCAAAAGCTTTGCTCATGTCCACGCTCATGGTGAGACTGCCTCTGAGCTTGAGCCCCTGTTGTCCCTTACCTGCAGCCCTAGTGGTGAGGGCCTGTCTGAACCTGGCCTGGTCCACATGTGTGAGGGCCTTGCAGATAGCCTCCTCTGTGCCCCTGCCTGGGACAAAGCCGAACTGAGAGACGCCGGTCATTGCTAGCTGGAGGGTAGACTTGAGTCTCTTCCTCACGAGTCCGGCTAGGACCTTACCCTCAGGTGCTATCACCCCGATCGGACGGAGTGAGGTTGGTTTGTCTGGCTTCTTGGGAGGCTTTGGGAGCCAGGAGATCTGTGACGAGGTGACACTGTCCGAGAGCCTTCCTGCAGTGACTTCCCTATTAAGGGTGTCCGAGATTAGCCGGATTGCTTGGGGACCTAGGGAGCGCCAGGCTACTACGGGAGGACTCTCTTTAGGAACCGCCTTGCCCAGCTTTATTGTGCCAAGCTGTTCTTGCACTTCTTGCTCAGTGATGTGCAGGCTGCCTTGTATCCCTGAAAGCGGGAAGTCATCCCCTGCTCCAAACAGGTCTAGGGAATATTCCTCTAATTGTCTTCTTTCTTCCTTGGCAGTAAGGAAGCGACCCTCAGAATCACGAAGCTGAACTCTTTCCTGGGGCCTCCCCGACCTGAAGCGCTTGATTACCTTGTAAAGGGAATGACTCCCGTCCTGCTTGGACTTAAGCTCTGCCTGCTGGAGTTGTTCATCTATTTCCTGCCGCCGCCGCTCCTGCTTGTGACGCTTTGCTACCCTCGCCTGTGCACTTTGCTGGGAGAACGAGCACCAGCATCGGAACACCATACGGACCTGCAGCTCGGGCAAGAACTCTGCTAAGACCTTGACTGCTAGTGGGAGTGAGCGCAACACAGAGCGCTCTTCCCAGATGCTGAGATCTGATCTTTGTGCTGCTTCCTTTCTCTTGGGAAAGTGAGTCGCGAGGGCTGAGTTCATTGCTTGATGGAGACTCTGCCAGGTTTGGGGATGATCCTGAAGGAGGGAGTCTACCTCCCTGGCAAATGCCTGTATTTTCGGGGAGCGGTGTCTGTAGCAGTCCTCCATTGCCTGCTGGTCATAGGGTTTTGAGGCTTGGGCGGAGTATCTCCTGCTGTGCCTCAGTTTACCAAGAAGAGGGAAATGCCTACTACCATCCCTCCAGGATGCAACTGAGAAGGTCCTTAGTGGCCGGCAAAACCTGGCGGGGCCTTGGGACTGTGCAATCCTGACAAACGAGAAGTCAATCTGTGAAACAGAATTGCCTTGTTCGTGGGTGGCTGGTCTACGCACTCCCCAAGTGTTGGTTGCGACTAGCTGGTGCTCCGACAGTAGGGTCTGGAGATCCTTAGATCCGCGATGCCCGAGTCTGCAAGCCTGAGTGTTGCGATTGGGAACAGCTCGGATGGACTTACTTAGGGAGTGAAGGGTCTGCTTCCGGGTTTCCTTATTCTGAGCGACTGTCTCCTTAGAGCGCCAAACGTATTGATAGCAGCTGAAGACGTCCAGTGAGATGCCGTTGCTCGGCACCCGGACCTGGAGAACTCTTCCTGGAACAACCTCGTTGTAGCGAAGATCGTGTGACTTGCACAGCGTGGAGTGCACCATTATGAGGACCCCGGCTCCCTTCACCCCTGTGGAACCAGAGCTGATCACGTGCCAGCCTGACTTGCTGAATTGCCAAGAGCCCCTCCAGTGTGTTTCCTGAATTGCTACCAGCTTCACATCCTGAAATGCGGCACTTTGCAGTACGGAGAGTAACTCTTCCCAAACTGCTGTTGTGAGAGATCCTGCGTTCCAGGATAGATAGCTGAGATTCTTATCTTCTGTAAATTTCGAAGGCCGAGTCCTTCTGCCGGGATTGGTGGGCTTTACATGTGCCGGAGCAACTCCAAGCTCTGTTGACGACATCGTCCTTCCCTTGTAGACCGCACTACCTTCAAGCAGAGCTTTACGTGCTGCCCTTTGATAAGAGCGTTTACCCTTCCCTTTAGGAACGGGCTGATGCTTGGTCGAACCACTAGGCTGTTTCGCAGCACTCATGTTGAGTACGGCTCCTGTCGGCTTCGCAATACCGACAACCCTCACCTCTGGGAGATGTTAGAGAGCTGTAAATCTAATACTCCCTCCCGGACTTGGGACCGGGACTGCTCAGGCGCTGACAAATGCCATGGCAAGAAAGGAAAAAGGCAACTGTACTAGCCTGACCTTTCCTGAGCCGAGAGGCTTGATCACAAGCACAAGTTCACACTCAACAGGTTTCGCAATTCACATGATTCCATGGTGGGGGCTTGTGCACCCCACATCTCGAATCAGATCACACAGACATGGATCTTGAGAAGCTCCGACATTTGAGTTGGGATTAAGTCTGGTGCATTACCGCGTGTGTGAGCTGACCTGCTCCTCGCCCTAGGCCCTAGGCTCTCGCTCCTGCTCTCCCATGTAGATATGTGTGGATTTCAGCATCACAGTCACTTGCATTGGATCTGCTCACTGCAGTGCAGACCGTTCGTCTTGCTGGCAAAGCCAGACTGCAACCACAGGTAACGAGACACACGGAGACCCTGGTTCCACGAGCCCTTATAGCCTCGTGTATTGAGTGTATTGCAGCCTGGGTCTGAGCCTCGGATTCCTTTAGTTGTCTCTTCTGTGCACGTGATGAGGCTCCTGGCGCCGCGCCGCCCGCAGCGCCCGCTGCTCGGAAGACGCCCTCCGGGCAGCGCGTCGGCGCTGAGCCTGAACAGCGCCAACAGCGAGCCAACATCAGCAACTATCTGAAGATGGAAGTCTGACAACGGCCGCCGGCCTTGCAGTTACGACTGGATGCTGGCATGCAGGTGTTGCAAACTGGACGTGTTTGGCTTGTGTCCAGCCCTCTCCTCCAGTGTTCTCGTCTTCACCACCTCCCTTGGAGAGGCGCTTGCAACCACGGGCTTGGTGCACGGGCACTGCCCGTTTGTGCGAAACGCAACTTGCAAATGGGCGAATGGGAGCATGCTCTGCACCCTCTCCATCCAAGAAACTCAATAAGGAAGTTCGTTCATGCGATGAAAAAGAGGTGCTATTCACATGTTGATCTCTGGGCCGTTTGCCTGGTACAGCCTCAGACTCAATTGGAGAAGACCACGAAATTGGTAGTGTGACATGCTGTGACGGCCAAAACCTCGAGGGGTTGAAGGTCTTCGGACGTCTTCGGTAGGCTTAGGAGCAAGGCACTGCTTCTGCGCACCCCGCGCCTCCATGACCGAGACCAGACTGGCCCTTTCTGCCTCCTTGGCGGCTGCCTCGGAGCTGCAGCTCTTTGATGGTGTGAACGAGTTAGACACAGGATCCGTTGAATCATACCCTGTCTGTGATCCGCTCATGGACCGGACATCGAACTGTCCCTTCGAAGGTTTGATGGGAATGTGACGACGGCATTGCAATGTTGCCTCTATGAAGCACTGGCGGTTCTGATGGGTTCGACAAGAGAATGGACTTGGCGCAGCATCATCCTCTGCTTCACTTCTTTGTCCTCCCCACTAGGTCCTTCTAAGCGCCAGGATCTTGGGAATTGATGCAGGCCCTGGAAGCCAACAACCGATATCGAAGCACTTCACAAAGTCTGGGCCTCCGCTTCTTGACGGAGACGGTTGGCCTCAGAGTCAAACGCTCGTCCTGATTCTGCTACATCACCTGCATAGCCGTATCTCAACATCTTCGAAATGTTATAATCATACTGCTGACTCCTGCGTCAGGTGTTTGACACTGAGCAAGGCGTGCTCACAGGCGAGACGCTTGGTGGAACATATCTTCTTCGATCTATGAGCACAGTTATGTACATGTGTATATACATAGATACATATATATATATATATATATACATATACATATACATATACATATATATATATATATATATGATCTTTACACATATAGAGCTACATACCCACACATGTAGTGTGCATACATACATACATATATACATACACGTGTTTGTATGAGAACAGAAACGGATGCACGAATAAACAGGTACAGCTACATACGTGTATATGGTACCTCCCCATGTGCCTACATCTCTGTTTCGTGTTCAAACAAAGTTCTTGACTTTCGCATGCCTGGCCTGGTGAAAACCAACTGTACTCTAAGCCTTCCCTCTTGCTCATGGCACCATTCCCGCAAAATCCAAGAATTCAATATTTTCGTGGAGATGCCAGAACCGATTTTGGATTTTTGGAAGTTTGGACTTTTGGATGATCATGGAAATCCAAAATCCAAAACTTCCAAAATTCCAAAATCGGTTCTGGCATCTCTACGAAAATATTGAATTTTCGGGTGTTGCAGGAAAGTGCTGCTTGTGGCTGTGGATGCGTCCTGTTCGCTCGCCTACAGCGGGGTTTGCGTAAGGCTTTTCGATCTAATGCGAATCACGAGCGGCCAAAAATATGTACGTTTGTTCCAAAGATGTGATGTTGCTCTCTAAAAGGCTTGAACTAAAGACTCTAGGGTTATGCTTTTCAAGATCTGATGCTTCAAGACGATGCAGCGTAATCATGGTTTGTGTACATTCGTTTCATTTTAATCTCTTGCCCAGCTGATGGTCGCCAGCTATTATTGCCGAAGTAAAATAAGGTTCACAAAGCATGCGTCGAGGCTTCTAAAAAGAAAAAAGACCACGAGTAGTATCGAGCATTGAGGAATTTTCTCATCAAACACACCGTATTCAAACACTCATGAACACACACACACAATATTCAACAAACATGTTTCTATGCTAGCAGCATCTTATCAACTCTGGCATGCAGTCGTGTGTACGTCTCTTACACTTGGTGTAAGTCTAATGCGGTAAG
This sequence comes from Symbiodinium sp. CCMP2592, assembly GCA_905221615.1. Lineage (NCBI taxonomy): Eukaryota > Dinophyceae > Suessiales > Symbiodiniaceae > Symbiodinium > Symbiodinium sp. CCMP2592. The sequence goes on from CAJNDT010004646.1 coordinate 16,709, forward strand.
TGATCAACACCAACATACAGACCATTGCCACATCCTTTCGAAAGTGGTAGCCAGTGCATATGCAAGTAGTGTAGCACCGAATTAAAACTTAGATCGGTTGTTTAATGCAGAAATAACACCAGGTCGAATCAAAAACAGGTAGTAGTTTAAAACGTACTTGCTCATTGCTGAGACATTAGAAAGCAAAATTTCATTGAGAAGGAGCAAGTGTGCCGAACTCATATCATGACAAACACTGTACATAACGTTAATAGCACGCGTATGAGCTTGCTTCAATATTAATGAACTATGGAAGTGACGATTAGATAGACTAATTTCAATACTGCTTAAACACGGGTTATGTACCAACTACATACTTACATGTGACCGAAGTCTAAGTAAACATGTGCTACACATAAGTTCCCGCGTCCTTTAATTCTGAATGAACGTATACCGAATAGTTTTTGTGAACAGTCAAGGTCTTACTCGCATACGAGTGAAACATAAATCAAATCATATGTAAATATGTCGCAATAAGCACATGCTACACACGAAATAAAAAAAGTCTCACATGTTTGTTAAACTTGGCATCAGGCATGCTGACCTAGCTGTCACTGGACATCCAGTGGTCATCCAACACTGGCTTCCATACATACTGGATAGATACTAAACTGTGATACGATTCTTTGATTCGATAGTATGTAAATAAGGACGAAAAAACATCCGTTCGATGTAGTATAGAGTTAGCCACCGAACCCGAACTTGCTAAACACCCAAGCACCTCAGTGCCCTTCTTAGCGAATCTGTGGCCTTGTGGTCTTGCTGCCGCAGTTGCAACATGTAGAGCCGATTCGATCGGCTTGTACAAAGATGATGATTTCAGGGGCGATGACAACACATGTTCTTCTTCAAAACCAATACCGATACATAGAACAAGCTGTAAGGACATGCCATTCCAGGAGCAAAATCAAGCCAATTATAATCTACTACGAATGGCGAACGAATAAATGAGAACTTCTTCGATACAAGTAGTTATTGTTTAGCTGTTGTCGAGTTTTTGCTTCAAACCTCTCAATGAACTACTTAAACCATAGTTGGGTGAATGCTCCTAAAACGACGCTGATTGTGGTATGTGTAGCGTCTCCCCTAAGTACATGCTGGAGGCTACACCAGGGGTCCAGCATGGCCTAAACCGACCAATTTCGTAGCGCGACGCGGCGTGCGAGCTATATCTCGTTTTGATCCTGACTCCGGGTTACTCCTCCTTCAAATACCCAAAACGTGGGCATATAAGTGGGGGGGGGGGGGGGAGTTGCATCTGTACATATATATATATATACGGCGGACACACACAAACACATGTCGCACCTCTATATATATATATATATGTATATATTTACATGTATATACGAAAAGTATGTATGTATGTATGTATGTATGTATACAAACATACATACATCAACGCATAGATTAAATCATGCTGCACGGTCACTATCGCACGGCCCTGTGCTGCGACGGTTGCCTTTGCTAGATGACTGACGACAACAAACTAGCATGGTATTCTGTCTCGGCAAGCTGTTTCGTCGGCTTGCACGACTCACTAAGCATGGAGAGGTCAGTCAATGACCCAACCTTTCGAAGTCGAAGCCCTCGAGAAGTACAGACAAACTTATTCTCCAGCTACTATTTTCCTAGGGAGGCTCTGAAAAGATTTTCAAAGAACCTCTCGATACTTTCGCCTTGCGAGCTTCACAAAATATGGAGCGGTACCCAAAACACCAATCTTCCAGAGCCCCTGCCTGAATGGAGCTGCAGAATAGGTTTTGTAAAGCCTTCAGGGGCCTTTCGATGGATCCACCCTCCAGTGAGTCGTTCTTTAGGAAACCTCTGGACACTTTCGGCTTGCGATGGTGCTACGGTTTTCAAACTGTGTAGGGACTCTTCGATGGCCCTGGACCGATTAGAATCTTTAGGGACATTGCGACACCTAAGGTTTGTATTCCTGCTGAGTCTGTGAATTACTTGTATCCAGCCTTCGGGTCAAGCACAGGCTAAATTCCCATACCGGGTGTACCGACATCCAAACCCAAACTGAAGCCGCACATCTGATGACTGAACCTTGAGATGGGTTTAGTAAAGCCACAGTACACAAATCGATGCACAAACAGGATGTGATCATGCCTTGCTGCGTGGAAAGTGCGTTCTGAACCTGATGATGTGCAGCTTCTTTGTTGTCATACCCCCACCCCCTTAGACGGGGGGGATGCTCATATTGTAATTTGGAATTTGGGCCCCTCTAATTTGCGGCACTCCTCGGACGCCACTTATGCAAATTGTAAAATAAAAGCGGTTTACAATTATGCGCCTCCTCTACCATTTTACATTTTTAAGAGGGCGGGGGTGTTGTCATATCGTTCGTGAGCTGGGGGTATTGAGGTTTACCAGGAAAGTTTTTTTTAGTACGTCTTCGTCTTTTGATACCCCGGTTCTGCATAGGAAGCGATGATGTTGTTGGAACGACACGCCTCAACCGAAAAGAAACTGTGCTTTCGTATCAACGGCATCATGTTGGAAGTCGGTGAGAATGAGAATGGTTTAAACCCAACTTGTTCAACTTACAAGGGCCAAACACCATGAGTTGCTTCGTCAGTTCTACCAATACATACATTGAGTATGCTTCATGCAACTGTCATGCAACAAATTGCTCAGCATGTTCTTAGCACACAGGCGACTCTGAAGAACACTGTTGGCACGGTGACAGCATCTTGCATTGCTTCATCTGTTTGCTTGTACGCCGTTCGGGAAGCGAGATTGGAACAGCTGAACACATGATTGCTGTCTATCTATTTCAACAGCTTTTTCGTCCCCCGTCCATGGCTGAGGTGAACAACTGACCTTGCATTGTGACGTTCTGAAGCGCCAGCCACACAACAGAAAGCTTTTCTGACCATCTAACCAAAGGCAAGTTTTAATACTTCATAGCAATCCAACAGTCGAATCATGTTCCCCAAGTCAGACAAATCATGTCAATATATCGAAATACCTTGACTGGTGCAGCATTTCGCTACAGCATGTGATATGATATAGAGGCCGAGTTTGTAGAAGAACCGAATATCTGAACAATGAAACTTTTTCAAATGAATTGCGGGATGTTAAGAGGGATGCAAAATTCTATCATGCAGACAACTCAGTTCAACTTCGTTGCCTTTCCCGTACCGCAACAACCGCCTGTTACACAATCTTGTGTACTGTATCACTGCGCACAGACTATGATCTTTCGAAGCTGACAATTTGATCAGCCAGAAAATCGTTGAACTTGCTCAAAGTTGCCAAACCAATGAAACTAGCATGGCAGCGTGTTCTAACGTAAGAAAATAGTGTAGGCAAGGGTGCGAAAGTTTAATCGGTACACGTAAGGGTCGAAGCCTTTGTTGTTCGTATTTGGATGTCGCGTACTGAGAACAATAGCTGGAATGGGCGGTGAATAAACGTAATTCAGTATGTTCGCTTCCTGCTTAGGTCCTTAATTGCCCGCAGTTCTGCATGACGGATCGGTAGGGAGGTAAGCCGGCAGGTCGGCGTTCAAATCCTTTGATATTTGGGCTCCCACCCCCTTCTCCCTGCAGTGTCACCATGTAACAACTCCACGTACACAACGCTTCCGCTTCGTTTCCTCGAGGCGTATTCGAGGGTTCATGATGGTTCTGGCTTCACAAGGACGAAAAAGGTAGATCAATGAGCGGGGGGTGGGAGCATGCACACATGTATATGTATATGTATATATATATATATATATGAGCATATATACATACACACACACACACACACACAAGCATCTTGGTGGAATCGCGCCGGTTTCCGGGACGCCTGTCCCCGAAATTGGGTTCCGCCATTCCCTGGCCTTGGGTGTGGTCCGGCCGCTCCGTTCGCACTTGTTTTCTGCCGTGGGCATCCCTTTCTGCACCCGCCCACACTTGCTGAAGTCGTTGGCCATGTCACGCTACTCCTTTGGCAGTGCGGCTCTGACCTTGGTTTCCGGGACCCACAAACGCTTGTGGGCGGAACACTACCTTGCGTTGTGGCGCTGCCTGTGGCGGCATCGGAAGGGGGAGGCATATCGGCACTGTTACGCAGTCCTTGGGCCGGCCGGGGCGCCGCCGCCCCCACTTGCTTTGGCTTTGGCAAACGGTTTTGCTTCGCCAGATTTCCATGCGGGGCCCGGCTACGTTGCTGTGTTTGTTAACGGTGCACTGGTCTGAGAATCCTCGCCAGGCCTTGCTCGGGCAGGTACAAGGTGATATCCAGCATGTGTCTCAGTACGTTGAGGCAGCCGTTGCACTTTTGGGGACTGCCTCCCCCCTGGCATCCCTCATCGATGCTGTCCAGGAGGACTCGGGATGGTGGGTCCGCCAGGTCAAGGCTGCCTGCCGGCAGGCGCAGGCCGATTTGGATCAGTGGAATTCCAGGGAGGGGCCTCCCGACAGTCCGTTGGCGCCCCATTGTGGGGCTCCCTACGATTGCTTATGGTGTGGTGCTTCTTTCCGTCTTCGCAAACATTTGTGCGTTCACCTTGCCCGTACTCATCAGATCTTCTCTCCTGCCCGCCACCTGGCTCATGGGGACACGTGCGTCAACTGCTTGCGGTGTTTTCGTACGGTGGCTCGCCATCAGCAGCACCTTCGGACCACGCCCACTTGCTTGTGGAGGACCTGTCTTTTGGTGCCCTGCTTGTCGGTGGAAGAGATCAAGATCGAGGAGGGCTCTGCCACCAAGCGAGCTCGAGGCATTAAGTCTGGGGTTTGGACTTCCTTCCAGGCTACTCAGCCCACCCTCCAAGCATCTGGTCCCCGAGCTCTCGCTGCAAGTGAGCGTCTGGATTTGCTTGGCGAAGAAGCAGACCTCGGACTTATGTCGCGCCTGTTCTACCCTGATCCGCACTTCCTCTCTTTGATCGAGCTCTTTCTTGCGAGCCGATCGACGGAGGGGCCCAGAAGCGGCACGGTCTCCTTTTGGGATCGTCGCCCTGCCGGCCGGTCGCTTTAGTTTCACTTGAATTTATTGCATGGGACGCGCCGCTCGACGGCTCTGAAGTCCGCCAAACAAGATATATGAGCATATATACATACACACACACACACACACACTATGACATACATAGATGGAAGAGGCTGAAACGGATGCATCCCATGCATGCATGGATGCATAAATGAGATGCTTTGGCTTGGCCGACTAGCGCAAAGATTTTGGGCCGTCGTGCAGATTGATGACGATCACACTTGAGACTTCCATGTCAAGCAGACTTTTGCGGCGCACTTCGTAAGGCTCGGACAACCTCCATGCCTCAGCCGAGAATCGCGGACAGCACATCAGGACGGGCGGAACGAGATTAGAACCGGCTGTCCCGAACGAGTCATTTGCTTGCGCGCAGCGTGCATAGCTGTGGCCGCTGGTCCCTTACCGCTTTGGGACGACAGAGCAACTGAGCATCGCACTCTTGGCACGACGAACTCGTGCCCGAGCAGCAGCCTGAGGCAGAAGCTCCAGTACTCCAGTGACTGCAGATGGTTCTTCGTTCTTCTTGGAGCGCGAAAGGCTCCGACCTCTCCAGGCAAGTCGCCCATCAAGCCTGCACCAGAGGAACGCTGCCGGTGGGACGCGCGCTTGTCGAAGTCCAGAGTCCGATGCTCTCTGTTCATGCCATTGGTGCAGAGTGGGGGTGGTGGGGTTGCTCTACACATGCCTGTGCTCGAAGTTGTTCTGTGAACCATTTATTCTCGATCTTGCTTTGAGCAGTCGGTTCTAGCGAAATCTTGCAGATCTGTCTCGGACAGAACTGCAGACTTCTTGTCCTTGCAATGGGTGTCGGCAAAAAAGGAAACAAGATCCTGGCCGAGCCACCACCTCGCCGTAATGCGCTTACACTCAAGGGGTATGAGGGGTATGAGTGAGTCTCGGGTACAAATTGACCTTTACCCTTGTTCTGTCGTACGAGCAAGCACTGCTTCTGCCAATATGCTGCTGCCGTCCCGCTGGATCAGACCGACCGTCACCTCTTTGCCTTGTCCTCGGCCAGTGAAGCAACGGCGCCAGTCATGTCATGGCCACATCGTGGTTGTGCCACTGGCATGAGCATCTCGGCCCTGCCTTGCCCTTCAAGACGGCCGACAACAATCCAAAAAGACCTGGGCCGCGTGAAGCCGAGATGCATTCGAGTCCGTTTGATAGTGTCATATGCCTGCATTGGTGCAACGTGGCTTCTTTCGGAAAGACCCAAGCTCGTCGGGTCTTGCGGTAAGTTTGCAGTACAAGATGGCCAGTCACTTTGTCACTGGCGACCCAGTGACTGCGCCCAGGTCTGTCGGCCCTTCGAAGTCTCTGACCGGGGGGGGGGTCAAGACATTCGCTCAATCGTCTAATGGTTTTGGCTTCATTGCTCCAGCAAAAAAATGACGGCTGCTTTCCATGCCACTCGCTCTCATCCCAGGCAGAGGAAAATCACGTCGAGAAATCTTTTAAGGAAATGAATTGCAGTGCAAGTGGCGTTTCACGTGTGGCAGCATCTGAGCTGCCTTACCTTCAGCCGTAAGGAATGCCTCAGAATCTCACAAACCAGTGCTGCCTGGAGGTTTCATCTCTGTCACCTTGTCTTTGTACGAGTATTGCACATGCCGAGCAGGATCTTATCACAGGGCTGTACCTCAGGCATTAGTCCAGACATAACGCATTTTCTCCGAAGGGTCGGCCGTCTATTTGGTCATACATGGTGCCTTTTCATTGCACAGGCGCCGTCCAGCCGCTTGTAAAACTCTTGCAAAGCTGCAGCACTGTGATCACAGGTCCGACGACTAATGGCAGCTGAGGCGCAACTGCACCAAGTGCCATCTGAAACTCCAGGAACCTGGTATGCACCGTGTGCTGGTACGCACAGCTAGCTCGTGGAATCTAGACCCCTGGGGCTGACTGTGGCCTGTAGGCACAGCCTAGACTCCCAAGCCACCGAAGCCGCAAGGGGTCCGTCTCAGAGCTCTGCATGCCACCATTATATTGGCCAAGGAACGACATCTCTTGAAATCGAGAGGAACCAGTCTCGTCAGGCTGACACATCATGCCTGAGTTGTCTGAGTTGTTTTTATGGTTTGCAGAGGCTCTACATCTCAGGAAGCGTAGATTTTCCAGGTCACCCATCCGAAAAGCCAGCGCTGACTGTCGAGCTTGAAAGCCTGCAAAGAAGCGACGAAAGCCCTCGATTGGACTGTCATACGAAGATGATCGCAGATGTAGATCTAGCTCACTGGAGTCACGCGCCGAACCGGCAGTCACTTCATGCTACGGGCCCATACTCCTTGACATGGAGTCTGCCTAGTGCCTTATAAGTTCCACAAGACTGCAAGTGACCAAGGCTCTAGGGCGATGCAACAGGCTGATGAGCCGGAATCGAACATATTAAAGGATACCGGGTGGCTTTGACAGCGATGGCGCATCTAGGCTTGAAATGCCCGCTAATGGGCATAATGTATAACAGTATAACAAGACTCCGAACTTGTGCATGATACACCACCGCCTCTCGCGAAGATTTCGCTTACTCGGAAGCCCTGGCAACGCGGAGCACCTGCCTGTGGCATGCACGTCGGCCACCTCCTTGCAAGTACTCCAGGCATGATCACAGACAGCTCCCAACCAAAGCGACGGGGACGGGGAGGCTTTTGTAAGGGCAGGATGCTGCTGCACTCTGGATCTGGGGACGCCGCCAGAAGAGACTGGAACTCTCCGAGTGCCTCGCATTGTGAATCTTTGGACTCAAGGAGGGTTAACATGGGCAACAATGCTGCCTCAACTCAAGAGCGCGGTGGCAATCAACAACAGGCTTGAATGCCACGCTCGTACCAGCTATCAGTCACTCACCTGACCCTCCTACCCCAAGAACTGCAATTGGGATGTAGGAGTATGATAATAGGGATCCTACCGTAGTTTTGAAGCCTTTACAGAAAGGCTTTTCTTACGAGTGGTCAACATCGGCCCCGACCTGCGTCTCTGTCCACAGTAACCTTTGCAAAGAGTTGCCCGTAACGTCTGATCACGCCGAACCTTCCGCCTCCGTTGCAAGAAACTGACACTGACCCAATCTCGTCAACTGTTGAAGCCTCTTGCTGAGCTCTTGCTGCTTCATCACCCAAAACCCTGCAAAGAGCGATGTATGACAAGGCACCATGAACTTCGGCTTGCCCGGGGGCGTCTTTGACCCATAGAACCGCTTGTACACGGCGCCCTCAAGGACAAAGATTTTCTGCTTTGGGCAAACGAGAGTTGGTTCCTTCCGGGATTGCAGTCCGATGGACTCGATCCCGTGCTCGCTTTGCTGTTTAGGACCGGTCCCGAACGATTGCGCTACTGCTCTGCATCGTGACCAAAGCACTGAGTGCTACGTCTGCGAATCTGCAACGTAGAAACCCTGCTGCCTGCTACCTTAGCTCCTGGCCAGCATGTCCACGTGCTTCTTGTACAGGTCATCCACCGCCTTCATATTTACGACAGGCTTGACGACAAGTATGTGTGTGAAATCTCAGCCGTTCTGTTTTGGCCGAAGAAGTGACGACGGCATAGCGGAGCTCCGAGGCTTCTCTTCACGGGCAGACCTTCATGCCCACTCTCAACTGGACTCCAGGCTTGCAGTCGCCCGGGACAGGAGGACCAGGTGCGAATATCCATGAAGTGGACACGCAACTATACAGTTTTTCCTAATGTCATGTGTTTTTCGAACTCACTCGGCATCTGAAACTATGGGTTTGCGCTCCCCAAATACCCTGCATTCCCTTGCGACGCATAAGGCAGTGCTTTATGCAGTCCGGTCCCTGTGAGTGGTTCATCATGTGTGACAGGAGTTGAATGCCTTGCCGTTTGGTTAATCACACAATGCGCACCTGTCTCTGCAGACTCTCTAGGTGTGTACATGTTATCCAGATCCACAAGTTTCAAGGTCAACACGACATAACCCGACCCTCCCCCATGCCTCCACCCACAGCGCTTCCAGGAAGTCGGTCACTTCCCTTTCCATCTTCCTGCGGTTGACAGCGACGTGACTAGGAAAAGCGACATTCATCCTCCATGGAACTTTCGTGCCAAGTGCGCTGCACTGCAGCAGGCGCTCAAAAACCTGCCCTTGCCCTGATTGTTCACCTCTGCTTGTGTGCAACATCGCAGGGGTTGGCCTTTCTGCCCCATCTGCGTGCTTGTAACTCAAACAGTGCTGCGGCTTTACCGTCTGCATTCCTCAAAACTTCCACAGCTCTGCTGGGAAATGCACGCGTGCCTGCCCTCTGTTTCCAATGTCTGGAGCAAGAGCGCAATGGCCTGAAGACACTTCGAATTGCTCGGCAGCAAGATTGGATCTACCTGCATAGAGCTTTCCGTAGACTTGCATCCCAGGTGACAGTGCCTATGGTCGAGTATTAACGAGTCACATGCGAGATGCCGCCCACGCGCCAGCGACTCCCAAAGGCACGGGACGGGGGACGGGCCTCGGCCATGGAAGTCGCAGCCTGGGCCGATCCACCGGCTTCCGCATGCTTCCGCAGGCTTCCACTTCGCCCCTACCCCTCAGTCCTTTCAAAGCTGCAGGACTTAAGCTTTGGACTATCGGAGTGCAGCTCAAACATCTCAAACAAATATGGCAAACAACACCATCATGATCACTTCGGGTCTCGCAGTCTGAGTACACAGCTCCAGACTTGAAAAAGTGATGGTTCGCCACACCTGGCATGGTCCCCACGTAAGGACAACTGTTTCCAAAATGGGCAACTTCGGAATAGCTTATCTTTGGGATTAGCAGTGAGAAGAAAAAGGAATACGAAGCAGTGCAGTGGGAGAAACTGCACCTGAACTGAAGCGCACGGCCAATGCAGAAGCTGGTAGGATCCGTACGCAGAAGGAACTCCAGAAACTCGTAGCGCACGAGGGTCTTGTCATTGACGATTGCCATCGTCCTCAGTTTTGGACAACAGATTGACGGGCGCACGTTTTCTTGTGCGTACTTTTAGGAACTGAATGGATGCTGAATGACAAGGACGAGCGTTGGCCACGCCAAAGAGATACACAGCGTGGACGCTCCCGCACGACGAGCGGCATACACAGTGCTGACTGGTTCAAAAAAACTTGAAATGTTTATTCCACAGATTCGTCGAATAAGACTGACTTCATAGCTGCGAAATGACTGCGGCACATTCCCCAGGCCTGCAACCCATGCTCGCTGATAGTCAGTGAGCACTCATGGTGGCAGCTTCGTAGGTTGACAGTTCAATGAAGACATGATGCCTGTTTCAACGAAGAAGCCTTGGTCGCGTGTTGGCCTTGATTGTTCACAGCCTTTTCACTCTGGAACCGTCAGGTTTGCTTCGTGCGACTGTTCACATGAGCCGCATGATCGATGTGCGAGAAGTGAGTTGCTTGTTTCCTCAGCGAAAATTAGCCTGAACTGCGTCGATGTCATGTTCGGAAGATGCAGCCCGATGTCTTACCAAGGATCACACCACCTTCTCGCGTTCGGACTTGGGTTGTCAGCAAATGCTCAGAAGTGTGGAGTTCCCACAAGTCGCCATTCGCTAGCGGTCGCTGGCCCGCTTGACAGAGTACTTTGTAACCTGTGGACTTTCCTTCTGTGCCGTCTGGGATGCTGGGTGCTTTGCGATGCTTCTGCTTCGCTCGACGTACCTGCTGGAGGCTGCTGCAAACGTATCTTTTCGGGATACGTGGTACATAACATCCAACAAGGCCTTTGCACTTGAAGACTTGTGCCTGCCTCAAGCATGAAACTTCCGCAAGCCTCCGGCTTTCGATGAGCTGTGCAACGAGCCCGGCGACAGAAAACAAACCCCAATTGTTTTCGCATCTTGGCAACTCAGAAAGTCTTTCAGGCACGAGCACGGGAAACAGGCACGTGAAATTCCTTGCATCCTATGTACGCTCGACGGCGAGCAACAATGCCGTCCGCTGCCGCGCTGGCCAGCTCTTGCACAAGAGTTATTGTACTCTCCAGCTTTCGCCGGGTGAACAACTGGTCTAGAGATTGTTGCCACATTGATTTCTAAAGATTCCGCCATCGTGCTGACTTTCGGATTCGACGTTTGGTGTGTTCTTCCGGCTGCGTGCGATGGTCTTGGTCTTGCAACAACTCCGTCTGGTTCATGAAAGCTTACGACAGCAGAATAGGAGGCGATGACCTGGTGTTTGTAGTTGCACCTTCATCTTTCTCGGCAGTTCGGAAAGCCGATCAGCTCATAAGTACTGGCCGTTGCTGATATCAACATGTGCCTTGGCCTTGCACAGAGGTATGCCTGGCTCTTCAGATGAAAAGTACACTCTGACAGTGGATGCTGGCCATGAAATGCCCGAAAGACACTTTCAACTTATGTTGCTCTGTCAGCAGACCTTGAAAGTGGGAAGATGGTGTGCTGCGCCAGGGCACTTCTTCATTTCAGCGGGTGTGACCTTGGCCGCAATGAAGAACCGATCTATGTCTGCCACCTGTGGACCGTCGCTTGGGGCTTCAGTTTGGTGAGCCGTACGTGGTGGCAACGCTGGTGTACTTGGGAGGATCTGCTTGACCGTGCAGTCGCAGCAGACAGCAAGAAGGCGTGAGAGTACTCGCAAACTTGGGACATCCTCTTACTTACTGCACAGTTCAAATTTATTGACAATTGCTGGTTAAGGCAGCAGGATGCAGTGGGGCATTGGGAACAGCTTCCTGCAAGATTCAGGCAGCACCTTGGTCGTGGTGCCATCAAGAATTCCACACCCGGACATCAGCTCACCCGCCTCGTCACGTGCAGAGCCAGGACCAATCAACGGCATCGTGCCGAGTTCTCACACCCAGCAGCAAAATTCCGGTCAGATCCTGCCTGTAGTTGGCTGATGCCGAAACCAATCTCCCCAGACCTCATCGAATTTACGATCTTTGCGCCGTGATGTGCCAGGACGATTGAGATTTATCGAAGGTCGAAAAGTCTAGAGAAAGTCTAAAAAGGATCTCGAAGAGTCGATATCCGAGTGCCTAGCCGCAAGGCCGCAAGGCCGCAAGGCACTAAGCTTCAGAGAGGCAGATGTTAGAAGAGCCTGGGGTTCATTCTTAAACAGGGACAAGTCAACCGCCAAGCTGCACAGCGAATCTCAAACTCCACCCGAGAAATCTCTCTGATTTGAATGTCTGAGCCTGTGCATGGGACCCTGCAGCCTCAAGGCCTGACCAAATCAAATCCAGAAACCGCCCTAACGAACAAACAACCGAACAAAACTCAAGCTGAACCACAGACAGAGCCGCCCGAATCCGGACCAAGACTGTCTTGCAAGAAGCTGCCGCGACTGCTCAACATCACATCAACATCTTTCTAATTGCCGGGAGGGCACGCATCAAGGGACGAGACTCTGCGGTAGAGGCACATCCTCAGTCGACAAAGTCCATTCATCAGACCCCAGCGCAAGCGGCGATGTGATCACCGGCCATGTATAGGCAGGCAAATCGATGCAGCCGACAGTCTTCAAACGAAGATGCTCTGAGGCCTTCACAGCCAACCATAGTGAGGCTCCATAGCCTCTCACACACCACATGGACTGGGTTCCGAGAATGGCTTTGCTTCATCGACGACTTGAGGCAACAGTGTCAATGGCACAACACATTTTCAGCATCCAGTGCATGGAAGGACATTGACCACTGCACTTTCAAACCGAGCTTTCTGAACGCAGAGTGGATTGCTGAGTTGTCAGTGTTCATAGAGCTCACATGAGCTGATGAAGCCGGGCAATGCCTGGTTGTCTGCAGTGTTTTGTTCGCTCTGGTCTTCATCGTTGACTAATGACGGAGTCGGACATGGTCTGCCAAACACTTGTGCACGCCTTCTTGATATCCTCGACTTCAGACTCTGGAACCTGGCGGTTTGCAAGAGCAAAGACGGCCATAAAAATATCCTGCTACAGAAACGCCTGGGCTGTCCTAGAGCTGGCAACACGAGCACGGAAATCTCGTCAGCCTGCGAACCGCTGCATGCTAAAAGACTGACCGAGCTTCCCACAACGTGTCCCAGTCGGCACCGAAGCCAGTCTGTGCGAAGTGCTTCCCTGTCCGTGGGTTTCAAGCTCTGAGTGTGGTTTGTGCTGCTTGAAGCTCTGATGGAGACAAGTTCCTGAACATCAGATATCTTTCACAAAACTACGTATGAAGAGACGCATCAACTGCTGAATTGAAGGGAAGCTTCTGGGCACGATGAGTCTGTTTCCAGAGAACATGCCGGAAAGTACCCGACCAGCCGTTACTGCCCGTTTTGAAGGGCACACTGGTGCAGCAACGTTACAGGAGCCAAAAGCCGGCCTGCGCAAAGACCTGAGCACTTGCAACAGCAACAGTGCTCTCGCTCACTGACAGGACCGTGCCGACACTTGCTTGGGATCTTTCGGTCCGTTTGTAAGACGCCTTAGACCTGCTAAATCATTGCATGCGGCTCCCTCACGGCTAATCATCGATGGCAAACGGCAAAGACTCCTTCTTGAAGGTGCTCCAGAATGGTGGCGAACGCTTGGCCTGAGATCGGAGCATGCTGCTTTGTGTTACACAAGGAACGCTCCAGCTTCAAGAAGCCTTGCTTGCTGGTGCTCGGGCACTGATACTTGGCAATGTAAACTTGTGCCCTGAAACAGTCTGTGATCTGTCATTTGCTGAAGGTTGCGTGCTGCGGATGTGCCTTGGCCTTGAACTCCGCTTCTGTGACGCGTGGGAGCAGCACTGCATCGCCATCCGCTGGGCCATCAGTGACCACCTGCCAGGCTCTCCAGCTCTCATAGCAGTACGCACAGCTGCTGCAACATGTTTGAGGGAATGACCCCTCGGCATGCTCGGCACGCAGAAGTTGATGTCACATCATCGGGGGCCGTCCTCAGGGTGGATCTAGTGGCAGCGGCTGGTGCAAGTGTTGCTTCTGGGGCAATCAGAACCTGCCTCCTCTCGACCACACTCGCTTCGGACATGCTGGCGATGAAAACTGGCCGACCGGAGCGTGGCGAGCTCTCTGAACCTTTGCCATACACGTCAGGCACATCTTACAATAATTCTGCGTGCATGCATGCGCATCAGTATGTAACATGTAACGGGTACACACATATACATTCAGTACACATCTCCATATATATCTATATGTATATATATATATATATATATGCACATACACACACACACACACACACATGCACACCTAATCCGCCGAGGCCACAGGCCCAAGCGTCTTGAGGATTACCTCAGGTACCCTCCACCTAATCCTCCTCCCTGCAGTTGGAAAGTTTGGAGACACCCTGTTTTTGCGTTCGTTTGCCACCCCCTTGCCCGGCTTCCCTGTCTTTTGCCTGGTTTGTGGGCCTGCTCCCGTTCTTGGCCCTCCCCCTCCCCGCTCACTCCCCCCTCCACCCTCTCCCCTCCCCCCCTTCCGCCCCTCCCCCCCCCTCCCTCCCCCTCCCCAAAAAAAGGTGTATACGATATCCGCCTCCCTGGCCCTGCCGCTAAAGAGCCGAGGCGGGCGGCGTAGCGTTAAAATTAATGTATATGTTATATAAGCACAGACTCATGCACATGCACAGATGCATGTAGTCTATATGCATACGTCCACATACATACACACGTATACACACATACATACATACATACATACATACATACAAACATACATACACACATACATGCATACATACGTATATATATATATATATATATATATACATATATATATATATATAATATATATATATATATATATATATATATATATATATATATATATATATATATATATATATATGTATATATACACATGTATATGTATACGTATACACATACAGGTGTACATATATGTATATATGCATATCTAAACAAACGTAATTACATGTGTATGTACACTCTCTACATACCGAGTCCATGAACACTTCACTGACACTGCAACGGTCTCGATACCTTGCGAGCGAGAAGTAAGACGTAAGACCCTGGCAGATCACCTGATCGGGATCTGGTACCAGCTCAGGCAATTCCTGCACCCACACATCAGAAACACGAAGACTGCAAACACCAAGAACGCCACTCATCGAAACACGTGTAGCTTGCCCTGCTCGGCGATAGCGCTCCAGAATATGCCTGAATTTATCGCTGTATAATCGGTCTTCCGCCTGGCAAATGCGAAGAGTCAACTCGGCAGGCACCGCCAGCTTGTCCCGAGCTCCTGGAAGAAGCCTGAGAAGAGGTCAAATTGACAAGAGGCAATATAACACGCGCAATTTCACGTGCAAGTCATGTCTAAAATCCCGCTCCACATCAAAGAACTGCACAAGTGTGAGACTCTCGTTCAGAGTCGGGAAGCTGGATCTTGGAGTCAACCTGGAAGATGACTTGGAGCCTGCAGGGATGTGGTGGCTCACAGTGCTTATGCTCACTCGGTGCATGTGACAATGCGCCTGTGTCCAGGAGGCACCATTCGTGCGGCCTTGAAGCAAGGCCTGTGGCCTCGACGACAAGGGTTGGCTCTCGCAGTCTTGGGCTCCCTCTTCCTGCCTGGCTCTGGTCTCAGACGCAGGGCGCGTCGAAAGGAGTCCAAGGCCGTGAAAGCCCAAACGGCCCTGGGAGGATCCTTGGAGGTTTCAAATTCATCGACTCCCAAGCGCCCCTTTGCCTCTTTGCTTCTTTGCTACTGAGCCTCTCCGGGATCGTAGGGCCATTCAATCCTCATTGTCATTGTGAGGTGCTGAGATGACTTGGCCGCTGCGAATCTGCTGAAGTGTCACAGAAAAAGAGTGGCATCAGTTAAAGCCGAGAATCTCTTGCCTGATCCAGCCCTCGCAGGCCCAGCAGGCAGATTTCATCTCCTAGAATTGGGAAAGCCACGGAAAATGTTCCCTTGCGACTTGCACATGGGAATGTCTAAGCCGCGTTGCGAGCACATCACGGCCGTTCAGGTCGTCGGCACCGAAGCCTTGAGCACCCAGCAGTGCCTCAGCGGCCAACTTTCGTCCAAGCTCTGCGAGGCCACAAGCGCATACCTGATGATAATGAAGTTGATGCCCACCCAAACCAGATACGGCTTCATACTTCGCTCAACTCCGACACTGATGGTTCTTCGCCGCAAGAACCCTGGCTTCGTGAATAGTTTGAAAGCACGCAGCGCCGGAACGGCGATGCATTCGACGTGTTGTTGTGTTACTTTTACATACTGTACTGCTGCAACGTCTGATGTCAAACCGCCCGAAATGCCTTCGCATGCACTCTACGTCGATGTGATCCGTTGCTCTGGTCCCTGAAAGAAACTGCGGACGATGACATGTAATGATAAAGCTCCCATGCACAACGCAGATGCACCCGCAGCAGTGTTCACGCCCCTATCTAGCGCTTCACTAGTACAGACTCACTGACAGCAGAGGAGACGGGCAAAGAAACAGCTGCAGAACAGATCTTAACGTGCTGCAACTGTTGCTCCTGGAAATGTTGTCCAGTTCAGGTATAGATCGAAAGCCTCTGAGAGGAAGATTTGAACGCTGGCTTCCCCATTTGAGAAGAGGCCAGGACTTGCCGTCTATCACGGCGGAGAACCCTCATGGCAAAACGCTTTTGCTTTGGGGGAATGTTGCCTTTGTATACTTTACCGCCTGCCCATGCACAGGCCAAATTCATGTCAAATTTTTCCTCGGCAGTAAGGTACGACTGCAACGACAAGCACTTAAACGAGGCCAACAAGTGTACGCCTCTTGTGGCAGACATTCCGTGTTGCGTCCGTGCGCACTTGACCGCGGCAACACTCTCTCAGCTCGGCGCCTCTGGTCCAGGCTGGACACTGCCGAACACCATTGATCCTCAGGTATGCTGAGGTCTGAACTGAAACCGCAACATATGCCGTCCTCGTTTTCCCTTGCCTTGAACATGACGACAAGCTTCGTTTGTGGTCTGCATCTGGAGGAATAGGGCCCACTTTCTGCAGGGGTGTCAGAAATCCGTCTGCATCCATGGTTGCTGCGTTTCCTGAGTGTCGCAAGCACAACGCGATCTTTTGCCACATTCGTCTAAAGGACTCCGAACTCAACACTTGTTCGACGACATAACTAGATCCTTTACCCTGCTTGCCGCAAAGGAGAACATGCGAACAGGAAGCTTCAACGACAACGGAGTGGTGAGGATCGGGTGATGGTTGCTGAAGATACCGCAAATCTGTGTGCAAGCATCCGTCTGTCTCGTCTAACACAAGTCTGCAAGCATCCCAGGAAGCGAGCAGACCCAGATCAACATCTAACATCTTGCGGAATTTTGCAAAACTACCACAGAATGCAGCCGAGACTCCAACTACATGCAAGCCATACAGGGAATGGTTGTCACGTAGCCCCTCTCCGAGGAGCCCGCAGCTGGCAGAGTCCAGGCAGCAGTAGCTGAGATCGCAATGGTACAAAGTCGCAGACTCCTGCGGGAAAATCTTGCAACATGAGGTCACCATGGTCACCTCGGGATCTCAGCGCTCTTATGGAAGCCACCAAGGCTGACAAAATGCCACCGTGCTGTTGGAAGCAACCAATCCCCTTCTAATTGGATCGTCCGGAAGTCGGTGCCTAACAGCCACAAAGCGATGTCCCGAAAGACAGTCGCAATGGCTTTCGCAGCAAGAGGTCCATCTTGAGCAAGCGGGTTCCAGGCGACATCGACGTCTGCCAGCTGACCGCCTGCGCGCAATGTGTTGTCCAGTGGCAGGTTGAAGCTCTGCTACTTCATCCAGCGCTAAGGGATTGCAGAGGGACCAACAGATTCGACAGCTTTGCGACTGGCGTGTCCTCGGCGAGCGTTCTCCAAGATCCCGTTGAAAAGGGCTGCCATGCCGAAGCCTTTCCAGCCAGGTTCGCTTGTTGGTTGCTTCGCTGATCTGCCATCTCGCAACCCGCAACCGTTAACATACTGCAAAGCCGCCTGCAAGACGGTTTCTTCTCAATGAGAGCCTGCCGAGCTCACGCCATGTCCAAGGGACTCTCGATTCTACCAGCCGTGCGCAACTTACGGGGCTTGGGTCAAAAAGCGGAATGAGCGGACATGAGCCGACTGTGTTGTCAGGACATTGCAACTTGCGCTTCCACCAGGTTAGACTAGCATGAAGCCTTGTCACGTTGCCATGACCGGCGATGAGCTCACCCAGCGCATGTCCATCCTTCAGTTCAGGGCAGCCAAGGCACCATACACCCTTCCAACTCGCAGCAAGTCCTGGATCGCGTTGTTTCGCAAATCCAGTCGCAGAAGTCGAGGGCAGTGCTGAAGTCCTGCCGAAACAGTTCGTTTGGAATCTGAGCCATGGATTCAAAGTTCATCATGAAAACGTCTCCATGAAGCCGCAACGTCTTCGCTGTGGGAAGGGCGGTTTCCTGACCTCCTGCCTTGCTCGTTACGAACCTTGACGACATCTCGCGACTCTGGACCTAGAATCTAGAAAGCCTCGGCAACTCTGACGGTGTGGCATACGGCGCGTACGAGCAGAAGGTAGCGTGGCCGCACGCGTGGCACGCCGCGTGCACGCCTTTTGCCAGGCGGCAGGCCGCCTCGTCGCTCAGCGCATTCGCCTTGGACTCCAGCCCGGCTCCCGGCTCCCGGCTCGCTCCCGGAGTCCCCGGAAGAGTCCCCGGAGTCCGAGCGGCCGAGAGATCCAGACGCCGCAGCTGCTCCAGGGAGCGGTGGCAAAGGGCTCGAGCCAGGTGGCCAATACCTCAAACGAAGAACCCTCAGCCGCCTCGGCCCTCGCACCTGAGCACTTTCGGCACGGCCTACATGTCCCAGCTCATTGTTGGCCAAGTCGATCGCCTCGACCTCCTGAGGACGGGAGCAGGGTTCAGGCACGGGTTCCTGTACGGCCTGATCATCCCGGTCTTCAATATGTCTCTCAATCGTTTCCGACTTCTGGGCGAACGATGAGCGACCAAGGAACCTGAATCGGCAAACTGTTTCGCTTGGTAGAACCAACTACTGAGTTGCGTAACATTCGTGCTGCTAGAGCTTACGAGTTGTCATCACATTCTGTTCACCGTCCTCGTCTGCTCCATGCTTTGAAGCTTAAACGATCTCCGTCGCACACCCGATGAACTGTCGAATCACACGTTCTAAAGAGAGTCACGATGAGTCACGACTATATGTGTCAGGCCTCGTCCAACAGCTCAGAAAGTCGCTTGACTCCCCTGTCACGCATGCGCACCTCGGCACCAGTGCCGGCAAATTGTGAACAGGGGTTTGTGGGTGTGTGGGTGTTCTGCGACTTCCGGCTGCGTCAGATCTGTGAAGGGGCGGAAAGGCCAAGCATTGCCAAGCCGCGTCGTGCAGTCGCCAACGCCGGATTTGGGTCGCTGGGCATAGGTTGCTGTCCCTGCAAAGGGAGGCCAAACGCGGCAAACTGACAGCAGCAGTCCTGCTCAGTTTTTGAGTTTTAGCTCAACGTGTAACGAGAGCTGTTCTTGTAATGCTGAGATTTGTGTTGCACGGGCTGCTGACTGAGCCTTTGCTATGCTCCTGTTCTACTACGGGATTGAACGAACCATGCTATTGGTTTCATGCTACGGAGTGTGCCCACTGACACGTCATTGCTTCAGGGAGTCTACGACTCTAGGAACCGACAAAGGATGACAGTACTGTTGTGATAGTGTCCAGTCGCAGGTTGGTCTTATTTTTCCCAGAAGATCTGTGGTAGCTTGACCGAAGATTGCCTTCTCATCATATCAAGATACCTACTTGTCCAGTATCCTGGGGAACTCAAGGTTAACATTTGGAATTAGAGGACCCAAAAAAGTACTAGGACCAGGAGCATGTTCTTGACGTCTCGTTCATTGCGAAGCACGGTTGCAAATTGCATCGTAGGGGCAAAGCGGGTCTGAAGATCGAATATGCCTCATAGGCCTCTCAAAGTCTGCCCGTGCCTTGTGTCCGTACATTGCTACTACCACCGATCCTGTTCAGTGGTCTGAGCGCTAGATAGCTCTGACAAGTTAAGTGCTAGTTTTACATCTACTTCGGCTCTGAACCACGTCTCGAAGCCCCGGAATCGCATGACTACAACCTGAGCGCTTCTGGCAGCTGCTGCTTCTGATCTCTTGCGAGTTGCGCAAAGACTGCCAGGAGCTGGTCATCTCCAAGTCCCGCAGCGCGCAAGTCGAAGACCTCAGCAGACGTGCCACCGCGACGAGAAGCGCGAGCGCCACTTCTGGGAGATTTTTGCTTCGTCTGCGCAAAAACCAAAACCTCGGTTTCGAAAGTCCGAGAGGGCACGATCTCCTGTTCGAACTCAACCATGTCACATCTCCCGACACGGCATCCTGGATGCGGCTGACAAACTTCGGCAGAAGCTTCCTGCCGCGAGACTCAAGGTGCAGGATGTTCGAGCAGCAGTCAGGAGAGGCAATGAGGTCGCGAGTGAACACGAGGGCCGATCTGTGTCACACAAGACTTCGAGAAATAGTACTGTTGCACGTCGGAGCGAACGTGCCTCTTGCATGCAGCGCAAGTCGGCCAGCTGAACGATAAATGGACGATACCATGAGGGGAGACTGCTAAGCATAAATGCGGATAGAACCTTAAACTGAATCGCATTTACAGCTGATGTGGAGATTCAACTCGTCAACACTCGTTAACAATGGCATCCCGCCAGGAGTTATCCCATCACGCATCCGCGATCGCAGCATCTGTTCGCGGGGTCTGAGCACACGGTGCCTGGAAATGCATGCCTGCTCATAGACGGAAAGCTCACCTGCCACGGCCGGCAGATCCGCAGCTGCTTTCAAGCATAGGACCCACCAAGCTTCATCGACGGAGCTCATCTCTAGCACTCGATGGCGTGAAGAGTGCTTGACTCAGATGTCTGGACTCTGGTTACATGTGAAGGCATCCTTCTTTAGCTGAAAGATGCTGTGCCCCGTCAGCCCAACACGTTGGCCCGAGCGTCGCTGCGGCAGCCCGTACTCCGAAGTCTCCGAGCGTGGCAGCGAAGGCGACGGCCTCGGTGTCGCACTGCGAGAGACTTCGTAGGAAGTGTGCAGATCAGGCGTGGGATGTCGCGGCTTCGCACAGGGCTCCCCGCTTTCTGTCCGAGTCAACATCACTGGCCATTCGCTCCACAGCCTGTGGAGCGAACCATGACGCTCAGCGCAGCTATTAAACTGGGAGCGAATTTACGAACGCCGGGCCCCCAAGCCTCTGTGGACAAGGAAGCCAGGGAGAGGTTCACCTGCCCATTGACATGGGGAGACGCAGGAATGGCTTGGTTAAATCAGAGCTGTACGGCTGAATTTGCCAAGCGTTGCCATCTAGATCAGGCATCTCGGCCCTGTGATGAAGGCGGGGGGCGTTCAGATCAGCTGAGTCAAGTTCAAGGCTCTTGACACAAGTTCGCCTGGCATTGATGTTTTTCTTGCTACTGTTCATCTTCTACTTGCCGCCGCTGCTGCTGTTGCTGCTGCTCGTTGTGGCCCATGTTGTTGTTGCCAGTGCAGTCGTCTAACTGTATTGACTAACAGCAAGTGCGGACAGCTGGGCACCCGCTGAAATTTTGGACACTCCTGGAGGAGAAACCAATATACGTTGGCGCTGTGGCGCCTCATTTACTTTCTACGACCGAATCGGAGTAGGAAAGGCCTTGACTTCAGAGCTGCTCACGAGTTTCCAGCTGAATCCAGAGTTTAGAACCATGTTTAGGGGCTCGGTGGTCTGGTTGCAGGAATATGATGACCTTTACAGGCAGTTGATGTAACGACGGCCCCTTGGCTTTTGCAACACTGCCCCAGGTGACCCTAGCACAGGCAATCTCATAAGCTCTCCGAAGTCTTCCCCCACCAGGGACCCCTGACAGTTGCCGGCAGACACTGAAGCTCTTCGATTGGAGCTGGAAAACGTTAGCATACCACGGTTTTATTCCAACCTTGCCAATCTCAGGACACCAAGTTGCAAAGCGGCAAGCCAAAACTCTATACGAGTCCGTATTGCCGAGCCTGTTTCCGCTGTCGGACAGCACGATCCTGCCGTGATCAGTGCAGCAATTACGTGTCCTTCGGATCATCGTCCTTGCCCTTCGGAGATGGACAGCCCACCGAACCGCATGGCTTGGTCTCCCTCGCTGCGCCGCTGCGCCTCTACCGCTTGAGCTGCAGCACGGCGCCAGCCCTCCAGACCCGGCCGCTGCGGAGTCGTAGAACCTGACTTTTACGGGGCCCTGGATTTGTTCACCACTGCAAAGGCTACTGCTGGCTCTTATGTCTCACTTGCGGCGGAGGGACTGGGACGAAAGCTAGAAGCATCAACAACCGAGGCTTTTCCAGTGAAGGCAAGCATGCATACATCCAATTACAGAAACCCTAACTCTTGAACCCCTCGAATGAGCACCAATACCATCCCCCTCAATGTGGGTGACACCCACTGGGCCAAGCCATGCTCTGCTTGCGCTTCTTGTTCGTCGAGATGCAGCTGCTACTACATATGACTGTATAGTCGAGTACTAGTATAGTATGAAATGGTAGAAAAACAGTATATGGAAGAGGTTGGATCAGAGCTTCATGCACATGTATATATATATATATATATATATATATATATATCTATGTACATATACACAAACATACCATAACTTACTCCCCCAATAGCCACAGAAATAGAAGGTTAAACTTTCAGATTACTACTAAACTATAAGAACCCCAAAAGTTTAAAAGTTTTGTATTGGAGAACTAAGATAAATACATGTGTATATCATGCCTAGAAGCCAATGGCTTCAGGTCGGGCGCCCAACATAGAACAAGTACGCGACGCGTGAGCGGAGCTAGCAAGCCACATCGTGAACATCATTGGGGGCCTCTTGGATCCCAATCCGAGCCAACAAGCGCGGAAACAGTATAAAAACAGTATAAGGAAGAGGTTGGATCAGAGCTTCATGCACACGTATATTTATTTATTTATATATATATATATGTACATATACACAAACATACCATAAACACATGTGTATATCATGCCTAGAAGCCAATGTCTTCAGGTCGGGCGCCCAACATAGAACAAGTAGGCGACGCGTGAGCATCATGAGCTGCAAGCATCATAAGCATCGGAGCCAGCAAGCCAGCAGCAAAGTAAAGTGCTGCTGAGAGCTCTTCAAGAAACGGCGAACATTAGGATGCCCACGAGATACGGGTCGCTTCAGCTTCTGTTTAAAGAGGTTGGAGCAGAGCTGCATATGCACAAACATACCATAAATACATGTATATATCATGCCTAGAAGCCAATGGCCTCGGGTCGGGCGCCCCAGATAGAACAAGTACACGACATTACAAGCATCGTTGGGAATGTCGTGGGTCCCTATCGGAGCTAGCAAGCGCACATCGCGAACATCATTGGAAGCTTCTTGGAGCCCAATCCGAGCCAACAAGCCCGCATCACGAGCATCATTGGGAGCTTCTTGGGGCCAACAAACGCGCATCATTAGCATCATCGGGGAGCCGTTTTTCCACTCGGAAGCAGTGCGAAGCACCACATTCAAACACCTCAAAACGGACCCGGCGGGGGAAGGCCGAAAACCAGCACCAGGTGGGGGATAGCCCCAAATACGCGCAAAAAATGCCCACCTGGCCGGGGGCCCTTCCCCACACCCCTAGATGCAACCTTTCGGTTGGTAAGGAATTCAGCTAGCCACGGAAGCTAGCTTTCGTGATGTTCGTTCTGGCGCAACATTGACCCACCGAGCTCCAAATATTTAGTTTCGTAGCTAGCTCATCACAATTGTGCACCTCGTGGTTAGCTTGTGAAAGATTCGTCATTCTCTGGTCCAGCTGATCGGCAGCACGATACTTGCTGTAGACTTGGGGAATGTCGTAAACCTGCTGTCTAAATCACACTTTCAGGCCATGCATTGCCCCCCTCCAGGAGGCAAGCAAGTGGCGAGTTCGTGCCCATCGCTTGGATGCAGGCGCCAGCGTACCTTCGACCGACTGAGGGAGGCAAGCTTCAAATCTCTGCGAGAACAGTTACAAAAACCACGAACGAAAGGCAAGTTGCTGTAGGCTTCGTGAGGGTCCAGCTTGGGACCTCGCGAGGAGATGGAGGGAGCATCGGGTGGAGCTTGGGGCATCTTGGGGCACCTTTCGCCAAGCATTCCACATCTTGCAAGCATTTCCAAGCACGCACTTTAGATTACTTCCTTGCAAACTTGGTGAATGCTCAACCACAAAAGCTTGTGCACTCTGTACCATCATGCCTGACATGACATGACACTCTACCATGCTCAATCAAGCTCAGAGTGGGCCTTAATTAGTGTCCACCTTATACGTTTAACGTATAGTTTTAGCTTCGACTCACACTTCCGAACGACTTTCAGACAAGGTGAGCCTATCTACAAAGAACCCAGATGCCGACGCAAAGCAAATGGGTGTTTATGCTGTAGTGCGGCTGGTAGGTACGGCCGAATCGGTTGTCGGGGTATCCTTGGTTGCAGAGCTTCTGCTGCAAACGCGATGTGCCGCATCGGGGGCTTTGGGCTAGACTACAGTGCTGAAGGCTCGAGCAAGGTTGCCCAAGCTGAAGATCCGTTCGAACGGCTTCGGGCTTTCTATGCTGCCTGGTGGCGGGGGAATCAGGGGCCTCCCAGCGTAGAGATGCGGTCGATTCTCCTTCAGGGCCGTGTTCTGCACTCTCCGCAAGGGTGAGGTGAGGCTCAGGCCACCACCACCACCACCAACAGCAGCAACAGCAACAGCAACAGCAGCAGCAACAGCGACAGCAACAGGGCAGCAAACAAATTTTGGCCTTTGGCCAGTCGGCGAACCGTGGGCAGCTCTGCACTTTGACTGGTGCGCAGTGTCGTCACGCCTCAGCACGCAGTCGGCCCAGCTTCCCTTTCCGGGCTTGTCCCGTACATCGCTCGCAGAGGCCCAAGGTCGCGGCCTGTTTGAGGAAGTGGCTGCAGCCCTGCGTTCGACTTCAAGCGAGCCCTGGCCAAGAGCTGTCGCAGGCAACTATTAAGGAGTTCACTGCCACAGGGTGTGCCTGGCTTGCCTCACAGTCTATGCCAAACTATGAAGCCGACCTGCTACAATGTGCGAAATTACGTCTTTGGCCTGCGAGGCAGCGCATCCTTTCCGCTGGGTGGTAGAGGCCCTGCTTGGCGGTAATGAAAGGGCGATGCATGCTGTGCAGAGGAGATTCCCAAATGCTACGCATACATAACCAATAGGCAGCCAATAGGAACCCACACTGGGCAACGAGCGGTCTTTAACGGTCTGTATCGAGCAATTGTGATTTCAACATGTTCGATTTTTTCAAAGGGTATTTTGCATCGTGCAGTCAATCTGCCCTTGCACAAGTGCTTGTAGTGTGGCGTGGCGGAAGAGTCCTTGCATGGAAGCTGTGCCAGCACGGCCGTGTGGAGGTAAGCAAATTCTGACTTGTTGAATTCCCGTCCCGCATTTCGCGCTGCTTTCCGAGGATGACTTTCATTTCTACTAAAAAATGTGCGCTACATCCTTCCCAAATACAACGACGCGTCTCCCCAAAATTTGTCCTGTCTCTGCTGACAGATTATGGTCCCACAGCTGGCTACAAACATGCTATTGAGAAACGATCACGCTTGCTATAGTTTGTGGTTGTCGCTATGGTCAGTCCTAGCAACGACAGCGGCTGCTGCTGCTGCTGCTGCTGATGTCATTATCATTGTGTGGTTGTCGTCGTTTTGGTTGTGGCTGCGGTTGCCGCTGTGGGTGGTTGCGGTTGGTATTGGTGTCGCTGCAGCTGCTGGGCAAGCTGTGCCCTATTCTATGACCTGCGGCCCGAATGTATCCTAGCAATGCTGGTCCTGTTGTGTCCCGGGTCGGACAGCGGGTGCCTGGTGCCTTCCAGGCCTGAGGAAGCCATCCTCTTAGCTATACTCTTTTGGGGGCTACGCCTGTGCTGTGTCTGCGGGACAGATGTGTTTCTCAATCTTGATGCAGATTGGGACACCGTGTGTTCGGGTTCAAGAATTGAACCGTGCAACGTCTTCAGTCCTAACACGGCGCCCTTATCTTTGTACGGCTCGTGTCACCACTGTGTACAATCATTAAGTGGACGCGCTTGCTGTGTTATGGGTGCCGGGCTCAGGCTGCGGTCCTCCCTGCTTCACTGCTGTACCGGGTGCTCGGAGCGACGACCCAAATGCTTCGAGAACCACCTGGTGTGGGACACCACTCGACTGGAACTCTGGCAGACGGCTCTTCTGAGCGCCACCCAGCGGCTACCGATTCGTGAATATTGGACGCCATAACTCACGCTGAGGTTGTCGAGGCAGTCTCACCTTGATCGGTGGTGCCGACGGCCGCATAAAGCCACGGCATTACTGAAAGTCTCCAGTCTTTGAGACTGGAAACCACCATTTTTCTGATCTGTTGAAGGCAGCTGCCGGCGCAGAAAATTGCAAGGCATCGATCATCGCTAGTGCAAGAATCTTGGGCACCGCCCATGCAGAGCTGTGAGCCGGGGCATTTCTGTAAAGGCTTCGAAGACCGCACTGTAAGAAGTGCCACAGCATTGCATAACATTACGGTAAATCGACTGAAACAAGCCTCTTTCCTGTCTTTATCTCATATGGCCTCCACGGCAATCCATTTTCCTTCGAAGGCTTCGGCAAGTCTGATGAGTATGATACCGACGGGGACGCTGGTGCACCGCACGTTCCGAGGTTGACTCACTTGCCCGCAAGGAGCAGAGCCGGCACGCTCAGTGTTCAATTAAAAAATTGCTGTTCTTGTTGTCGTTGTCGTCCTGTGCAGGTTGTCGTCAGACGAGCCGATTTGATGTCAGATCGAGCACGTGCTGATTCGTCTCTCGCTGTTTCACACAGACCTCAAGTAAACGACTTGGTGGATGGGGTCTTAAAGCAGGCGGACAAATTTTATGGCGACCCGAAAGGACGAGAAACGTCTCGAATGTGATAGAAATAATGTCAACCTCATATTTAGAATCCCCCGCGTAATTGCAAAATCCAATTCCCAGAACGTAATTAGAAACCCCCCCCGTATTTGCAGAATCCAAGCGGCCTAGCCCTAGCGGAAAAATTCAAAAACTTTAAGCAGAATCTACAGGAGCTGAAAAGGCTTTGGGGCTGTTGGGGGTTCTGCTCAGCAAATTCGCGAACACTGCAGAAGCACTATGACACTGATGAATGGCTCTCATGCTGGACCCGGACTCTTATTACGGAGGCTGAGGCTCCCATCCTTGCGGGGGTGGGGGCGGGGCCCCCCTTTCGTAATATGAAGTGAACATTAAGGACTCAGAGTCGTAGTTCTGGAACGTGCGCCCCAGGACAACCAAAGGAGCTCTCATGAGTGGAAGCCGCTGCCTTCTTAACTTGCATCAATCTACAGGTCTTACTGTAAGTATGACTTGAACCCAAAGCCTATAAAGCTGAAACCGCAGCTGTCGCTGAAGCAACTCTCGAACCAGTAAATTGCAAATTTCTCGAGGAAAATGCTCCAACCGCAGTCGCTTGAAGCCTTGGGGGCCAAGTCGTGGAGCAGGGATGCCCCCGTGGCCGTGGCTGGGCGAGTGCATCGCTGAGTCCAGCGCCAACCGGGGCACGGCACATGAAGGCAAGCTGGGCGGAGGAGATTAATGCAAAATGACTCACGGCATGCAGCATGTAGCTAATGCCTCCCAGTTTCATGACCTCACACGAATTCACCACGTTCATGGGATGGTGAGACTTGAACCAAAATGCAGGTCAGCCGGTGGTGCGGGAAGATCCTCGAAAGGCATGGCAAGACACCATGGATGCATGCATGCCACTGAATGATGCACAAGCGCGAACATCGCTTAAGCTGGCATGTGCTCTTGCACCCAGAGCCTGCGGCTGCACCCTGAGAAGTGAAAGCAGATGCCTTGGCAGAAAAGTCGATGGAGTCTATGAAGCGAGGCTTGGTTTTGAAACCCTGGCCGCATCGCTGCCACGCTCAACCTCTGTTGAGAACCATTGTGAAGAATGGATCCGGAGCACAAAGCAGCTGTGGCGTGTGTGTGCGCATTCCGGCGGAGGCGAAGCAGTTTATCTCCACTTCTGCAAAAGCCTGGCAGATGTTACAGCATCAGCTCCACGCTTTTCGGGCTCCCTCCAATGGCGCGCAGACTCAACTGGCACTCCGTTGTGAAACCTGCTGGAATCTGCAACTTGGATGTACCTGCAACGCCTGCCTGACCACAAGAGGGGGAAGCTAAGGACGATGCTTGCAGCTAGGCTTTGATGTTGAAGCCGGTGCGGAGGATTTCCGGTCCGTTCTCTGAACATCCATCTGTGAGACTCCCTTCGGGCGTGGCTGCTGCGCGGCTGTGCCAGCTGCCCCGCTGAGTTTCTCGACGCGCTTCTGCTTGCGACAATGCTCGGCCGGACTTTGAGGAAAGTAAACTTCTCAGAGACTTAGAGAGCAGATCGGCAATGTGGGCACGTAGATTTCTTCGCTGTGTCTGCTCTCCCTCCGAACTCCAGAAAGTTCCGATCCCAGCAGCAATTTCAGTAGCATCGCTGGCCTCTCACTCATTTCAGAGCAGCACTAGCAGCGGAAGTGGCAGAAACCTTAGTGACTTGCACAGAAGTCTGCACAGACCAGACGGCGATTCAGCCATGCCCTCATTCCCATCTGCCGACCCTCTAAGTCAAATGGGGCGAGGGGCAAGCCATGTTGCGCTAGGGAACATACATCGATGCACGGCTGAAGCTCCCCAGCGCAATATAAGGCTATTGGGCCATAGGGCATGCGAATCCCTCCTGTCTTTGGGCTGTCACTATTGCCAGGGGATGCCACCGAGAGCAGGTTTGGGTGGCTTGCTTCCTGCAGCTCTCAGAACTTGTCGGAACTGTGCTCGGTGGACTTTGCGGAAATTTCCGGTCTCCGCATTGAACTGAAGTTGTAACTCGTGGCCCGAGTAGAACCTTCGGGAACTGTCCGAACGCTCCAACTTCTGACCAACTGGGAAAGCCCACCACCCCCAAACCCCCAATAGCAAGGAGGCGTTAGAAGAAGTCGAATTTTGCGTGCGATCTTCTCGTCTCTGTGTGCTGATTCTGGCTTTGCGCGGCCTTTGCCTGCCACAGCAAGTTGTCACAGTTGTCATTGTTGCTGCAGGTTGTGGCTTACTCTTCCTGAAGCCTTGTTGGCTACTGGAACATGGAAACTCCGGCTCTCCGGGCCTCGCATCTCTGAGGCTCCAATCTCCGGAGATCCCTCCTTGGTCCGGCGGTTGTTGCATGCTATTACGCTGGTAATCAGCCGACAGACAAAGGCAGCTCCATGAGACAGTGCGATGTGGAGATGCTACCATCCCGGGAGCGGAGCTGGATGATTCGATATGTTGCAATCTTGGCCGAGCTTCTGCAGGTTGTCGATCTGCTTCGTCAAAACGAAGAACTGTGGAGTATTCCACTCGTCTAGCATCTGAAGCTTGAAGCCACCTGACCAACGTGGCAGGAACCGTCTGGGACCTTCTTTTTCGATCGCATCCATCGCACGGCCTCCCCCTCCTCCTCCGAGGAGACCGCCGCCCTCGGCTTCTTGCTTGTTCACTTGCTTGGCCTCAGGCATCCGCAGTAAGAGGCTGCGGCACGCTCCAGCTTCCTACACCGTACTTATCCTACTTTGCTGTCGCAGTTTGGCACGATAGTCACAGCCAGTGGGCCAACGCTTACCATGCTAGTCGCTGCTAGTCAGCTAGTCCAGCAAACGAAAGGCAGCTTTGGTCTGCCTCCGGCTAGAAATCTTATGCTTTCTCCGTCGCTGGCGCTGAGCCCATCACCACCACGTTGCCTGCAGCGGCGCCTGCGGCACCTCAAAGCATTCGATGTGCCGCTGCGAATTTGTACTACCTTCGCATGCACGGCTTGATCTGGACCTGTTTCTTAAATTCGTGTGGCGTCTCAGCAAGGTGTGTTTACGGAATGTGAATGGAGTTCCGGCTTGACCTCGACCCGGAATCAGGTCGTCACTTGCAAAACCTTGATGGGGCTTTCGGCTGTATGCTGGCCTCCAAGCAAGCCTGCCATCTTGCAGTTCATATTGCACAACTCTTTCTCGATGGTATCCACCTTGCTCCAGTCTCGCAAATGAAAAGACGGCTATGAGTGGTGAGAGTTCGCTTAATCTCAACGTTTGCGACACCTCGGCTTT
Organism: Symbiodinium sp. CCMP2592; assembly: GCA_905221615.1. NCBI lineage: Eukaryota > Dinophyceae > Suessiales > Symbiodiniaceae > Symbiodinium > Symbiodinium sp. CCMP2592. The sequence continues at coordinate 46,868 of CAJNDT010004646.1, forward strand.
CTAGTAGCCTCTGATACAATGGGCAACAGGAAGTCGCCGTCCTACCCGCTATGACTAATACAAGGCTGCAGATTTGTTGTGGGAATTTGTTTTTTTTGCATCGGTGGGTAGTTATTCTTTCTTTTGGCGGGGCCAGGGACGGGAGGGAAGGAGGGAGAGGCATACGTAGTGGTCTATGCGTTCTTTATTGTGCATAGCCACATACATATACAGATTAATGTAAATACATAGATGCATATATGTGTATATGTGTATTTATTTATTGCTTGTTGATCTAAACTGCTTCATCCCGAACTGGCGTTCTTCGCGAAAAAATAACTATCGCAATATCATCGCGGAACTTTCGCGGAGTCATATCTACATACCTCTGCAAGTTAGAACCCTGAGTTATAAGCTACAAGCTTCTCGATGGCAAGAGTCTACGCGCATTATACTTAAGAGCTTGTGGCAAGCTTCTTAGGGGTTGCAGGGCTCCGTGAAATCTACAATAGCCGGAAAGCGCTGGTTAAGGCCTTCTTAAGGGCTGGATTTTTGATGAAGCCGTCTTAGGGCCTTAGGGTTGAGATTCTTGACAAAGCTTCCTGAAAGTTTCTCGATTGCAAAACTTTTGGGGGCAAAATTGATTGTGAGTTCGGGTAGCCTTCCTAAGAGGTGCCCCTTGCGCTAGCCAATCGCGACATGCACGAACAACGTCCTTTGGGGGGTGGCCTTAACCTGGCTGCGTCGACTTTAACGCTACTTACACGGAATTTCCGCACTAAACCCTGTGCGGGAACCTAATTGTTGGGCTTGTCCTTGCTTTCACTTAGGATCGACGGCGCTACACAGGAGCAGGAGGTGGTAGCCGTCGGCGGTGGGTCGTATAGGGTTGTGGGTAGTAGGTATGGGTAGTAGTAGTAGTAGTAGTAGTAGCAGTAGTAGTAGTAGTAGTAGTAGTATTAGTATTAGTATTAGTAGTAGTAGTAAGTGGTGACGACGATATTAACAGTAGCAGTAGTAGCAGTAGCAGCAGTAGCAGCAGGAGCAGTAGCAGCAGCAGTGGAAGCAGTAGTCGGAGCAGCTGCAGCAGGAGTAGTAACAGCAGTAAGTAGCAGTTGCAGTAGGAAGAGCATGAGAAGTGGTGCTGGTGGTGGTGGTGGTGGTGGTAGTGGTGGCAGTAGTAGTAATAGTAGTAGTAGTAGCAGTAGTAGTAGTAGTAGTAGTAGTAGTAGTAGTAATAAGAATGATCGTGGTAGTGAAGTAGCAACAACAGCAACAGCAACAATAATGGCATTAATCATAGTAACCAGAATAGTCAATATGAAGAAAAAGAATAGTAATCCTTCAGAAAGCAAAGTGATCCTAGTAATATAACCGTCATCATCGTAACAATGATACAGGACAATATGAACAATAGCAATAGCAATAACAGCAGTAATAGTCATAGTCATAGCACTAGTACCAGTAATAGTAACAGTAATGGTTATAGTACGGCAAGCGGGCTAAACAGAGAACTGTCGCAAAAAATAAGTAACTTTTGTGGCACCATCGCGGAACTTTCGCGAAGGCATAATTGGCTATGCAGTTGGCCTTTCACATAAGTTATGGCTTAAGGAGCTTTCGATCAACTACCATATATGCAATGTCAATAAGAGTACTCAGAGTAATATTAATGATCGTCCTAGGAGCAATACTAGGAATAATGATGATGCTTCCTTCCTTCTTTTTCTTCCTTCCTTCCTTCGAGAGCAAAGACCCCCCCCTTAGAAACAACAACAAACAAAACAAACAACTACCAACAGATGCAAAACAACAAATTCCAACAAAAAAATGCACTCCATGTTACAACCACTGTGAGGCTGCCATGGTTGTTGCTTTTGCAAAAGGAAAGTTTTGCGGTTTCATACAGCTGACGCGATGCGATTGCTTCCTGAGCTTGTTGTGACTTCAGCGAGTTTGGCTCGTCTCAGGTCTATGCTGCACTAGATTCAAGACTCCCGCAGCTGGCCCAGTATCAATTAAGCATGACAGAAAGCAACACTCCCAAACGTACAACTTGGGTCCTTGAGACTGCTGCGCAGGTCCTGGGATAAACTAAAGGGTAATAGCCCCATGCGCCCCGTTTTGATTGCTCCTGGTGCCCACAAGCCTGCTTCTCCATTTTCTTCATACTGTCTTCCTCTTCTTCCTCCTCCAGTGCATCTTTCCTCGGTGTACATCTGAACACTATTGCCTGTGTTAGGCGTCGCAGTGGCTGTGCTTGCATCTACAGTCGCAGCATGATCTCCCGTCCAGAAAAGTAAGGGCCTGATCCACATCCATGCATCATTAGCCAAGCTGCTCATCCTTCTTCATGAGCATGCCTCGGCTGTGAGCCACCTTCAACTGAACTTTGAAGCCTTGCTGCCTTGCTCAATCAATGCACGTGCTGCACCTCTGCAAGAGATAATTCTCTGCGCGCACACACAGCTCTCACGCAGGGCTGCTGAAAGGATTCATGGCTCCGATCATGCCGGAGAGTGCACCTTTGACACCTCCCGGGCACTTGGAAGTACCTGAGCAGGGCGTGACGGGAGCGAGTGTCGGGACTTGAAGCAGGTTTCACATTCGCACCATAACACTGAGGCTTGCCAACTCTCGCAAGCTCCAAGCAACTGAACTTCTCCAGCGGAGGCGCAAAGGAGAAAGGCCAGGCCACCACCGGCAGCGGCCCCTCCAGCCATGGCCACGCCTGAGAGGTCTTCCCCATGGCCATGAGATTGCAAGGGCATTCAGTATGCAATCTTCTGACTCCTATGCCCTGAAAAACCCAAGCACCACAAACAGCACAAAGCAACACAAAGCAACGGCACTCATCTGAGTCGACGGAACAGGGAGCATGGGCGCATATTGGTTGCTGCAAAGGTGCCGGTAGACACCATCAGGGATGTTGGCTCTTCGGCCTGGCCGGAACCGTTTTAGGCCCGGAAAAGAACGGGGCTGATTCCGGGCCTGCGTGGAGATACCTCCGTCTGGACCGACAACTGTCCTAAGTTTGGAGATTTGGAGATGGGAGATGTCAGACTTCAGCTCAGATGTCGAAGACTCCAAGGCACGCAGCAAAGTGCTGTAGGGGTTTGGCAGGATTCAACGAGGCTCCATGGACACTTGGTTGCAGCATCACGTGCAACGACAAAGATGCGTGCCGTAATCCACAAAACAACGCAAACACCTTGTGTGTATGTGTGTGTGCCGAAAAACAGGGGCCGCACAGCGTTCCTTTCTGAAAGAGAAACCTGCCAAAATCATAGACCAAGTTGCTTCAGCACCGGCAGGGTTGCCATGCTGCTTCCGGCAACGAGGCTCGCGCCTTTGGGGTTGAAGCATGTGCTTGAAGTTTTTGGGTAAGTATAAACCGGGGACGGAGAGGTTGCGACCCTGAAATCTGCCAATGAACTTGGATACTCACTTGAGCAGCGATGGCGTTAGGGCTGAGAGTTGGTGGCTTGATCCGTCCAACTCAAGCTTCGAGTCCTTCGGGACACGAACCAGCAGCCACCTTGCCTTGAATCCCAAGATGGTGAGTGAGGCCTCTACCCATGCGCCCATCACTCTCCAAAGTCAACAACTTTCAACTTTGACATTGCAAACAAGACCAAAGTCTCCGCATGTTGACCAGCCCAGGCCCAACCTCTTTCGGGAGGCCACCGCCCGAAGACACTACATGAAGTCCAGTCTTGAGCCGACTGCGGGGTCGAAAGAAGGCAGTGCATTCAAGGGCGGTATACTTGAGGGTGCGGAATGTGGACACAACAGAGCCTTGTGAGATTGTTCGGCAAGCCCGGCATTTCGCAGAGAACTACCCACAACGAAAGCAATACATTGAGCTGTCTTGGACTTGGACCAGCTGGTGTAGAACTCATCCCATCGCAAGATTCGCAGAAGCTCGAGCACGAACACAAATAGAGAGCACATAGGTAACTTACATGGCACGGGTTGTCAAAGAAAGAACTAGCGTACGGACAACGAAGTGCTCGATTGGCTGTGCACATATGTATGTCTACACACAAGTACCAACACACTTACAGTGTGTATTAATGTACGAGTATTACATATATACGTACGTACGCACTTATGCCTGTGTGCATGCATGCATGTGCGTATGTACGTAATTATGCATGTGGGTACGTGTGCATGTATGTATGTATGTATGCATGCATGCAAGCCAAGTTTGCATGTTGAGATGCATATCCTTATGTTCGCATTGGCATGTGTGTGCATCAAGCGCCCCAGGCACCAAGCAAAGTCAGTCTCTCTCTTTCTCTCTCTGGTTCTTTCTGCCCCTTTCAAGCCCAAAAGCATATGCTACGGACACACGCACGCATACCTGAGTGCACATATATACATATATGGTACCCCCCTCGCATTATCTACCTCCAAACCTGTCTGTCAGTACACATGCGCACACATGCACTCACACGCACACATGCAACATGGATTAGTGTATACGAACATGGCTACATAATCCGAAAGAGACTGCATATACAGTATCATGCCCAGCAGAATTCACTAGAGGCCCGGCTGCATTAAAACCAGCATTAAAAATTAATAGTTAATGCAACCAAGCCCGTGGAACCAAGATCCAAGATTCAAGAGTCCAGGGTATCCTGGCTTTTGGTTCTTGGTTCCACGGGTCGGGTTGCCTTAAATTTTAACTTTTTAATGCTGGTTTTAATGCAGACAGGCCGGTGGAAACCATGTAACTGTTTACGGTTATCATCTTCGGTATCGAATGAGGGAACGGATTGCTGTGCATGCAGGATTGGTTGTGTGACAATAATATGTCTAAGACCCCATGCTGCAGCTGATCAAAAGCAAGTGCTCCCGTACTCCTAACTCCCCCCTGTGCTTGTGATCATGTCGGCGCGCCCCTCCCTGGTAAACATTCAGGGCACCATTAATTTTATACAGCGTGTCTATATGCACCTTATACAATATCTTATAGGATACTTCGTAGACTCGCCTATAGTGCCCTATAGAATACGTTACAGATAGGCTTGAACATATGGAACATCAGTCGGAACCGAAGATTTGCGAATGTCCAGCTGAGTTGTAGTTTATTGAGTAACGGGTTCCCATGGTGGAAATCAGGAACCTACTTGTAAAAGACTATCCTTTAAAGTCCACTATAGAATACCCCCGTATCTTTTCCAGGATTTCATAGAAAATACTCAGGTCGTACCATATAGAGTTTATGAAGTATATACGTTTTATTCTACCTTACGGACTACTTTGTAGCTTATAAAACACCTTATAGAGATTTGTCAAATATATGTATATATATATATATATATATAGATATCAGTTACTACGATCGCAGACGTTCGGTGCCCTCACTGAACAGACTATCGGCGATCGCACCTTTTTCATGCGACCGCAACGTGGGAGTCGGCCACAGTCGGATCATCAAAATTTCACTTGATCTTCACAAGTCCGATCGGACCCCCGATCGCCGAGGGGTGCGCCATGGCATTCGCCACAGACCGCAACATCATCCGATCGGACACATCAGACAAGCGATATTCCCCGCGAACAAAATTAAAAGTCTTCGATCGGATCATCGGGCTCCGGCGACGGCTCCTCGATTGGATCATCGTCGAGGTGGGCCGCGCCGAGCAAGTCAATCAACTGCCGCTCGGCGGCACGAAAAGCTGCGTCAGGAGCAGCTTTGGCTCGCGTCCGAGCGGGAGTAGCGCGAGAAGCCTGGTACGCCGCGATCTGGGCGGGAGTCGGGGGCGCCTTGGTCGGCGGACTCGAGCTCCTCGTAGACACCATGATCTCGGTGCCGGGAGGGAGCTGCGTACCGGGCGGGAGCTGATCTAGCCGCCGCGGGGGCTGCCCCGGAATGACATAGTGAGCCGGTCCGCTGATGCGGACATCATCGGGCACCGTGTCGAGCGATCTGGGGGGCTGCCCTGGAACTATGTACTGAGCAGGCTCGGCGAACAAAGGAGAACGCCCTTTCGGAGCCGCTCGGCCTTGGCGCGGCAGACCAGCCTTGGGATCCACATAGTAGACCGGCTGATCCATGCCTCTGTTTCGATGAGCTCTGGCCGGGGGCGCTTTGGGCACCGGCCGCTGAACAGAGGGCACGCCCATCACTTGATCCCAGTTGAGGGGAGGATCTGCCCCGTGATCGTAGCCGGCCGGCTGGTGACGATCGCGATCACGATGAGCCGGCGGCGTGACCCAGGGGGTCTTTCGGTAGAAATGACACATATCCAGGCGACGATCGCAAGCCGTGCACAAAGGAGTGCGCTGGTTGGGGGCCCACTCTTCGCGGGAGACCCGAACGGCTGCGTAACATTCGTCTTGGCCGTCCCCGTCGCAGAAGCAGCCGGTGAACAGGCCGCAATCCACGCAGGGACGGCAGAGCTGATCTGTGTCGCCGAAAGCGAGCGCTTGAAGGCCAACGTCGTTGCGAGGATCCCGCATACCGAAAAGAACAGATAGGGTGGAGAGGGTGGGATTTTTCGGTATGGCCCGATCGGCTATCGCCAAAATGGCCACGGAGAAGATAGATCAAGTCTGTTCCAACGATCGCGAAACTGATCTCCTAATTCCTACCCACCAGACCGATAATTAGGAGACCAGTTACTACGATCGCAGACGTTCGGTGCCCTCACTGAACAGACTATCGGCGATCGCACCTTTTTCATGCGACCGCAACGTGGGAGTCGGCCACAGTCGGATCATCAAAATTTCACTTGATCTTCACAAGTCCGATCGGACCCCCGATCGCCGAGGGGTGCGCCATGGCATTCGCCACAGACCGCAACATCATCCGATCGGACACATCAGACAAGCGATATTCCCAGGCCCTCAAACTCCTTTCGGAAAGTCCGAGAGGACAGTGATCCAACCACACATCAGACCTGTAGCGACATCACCACGAGAGGGATTATCCGCCGGGTTCGAATCGGTCGGTACCCGATCGATATAAACAGAGCACCTAAGCTCCAGAACAAGCTCCCAGAAAATTCCTACGAGCTCGCAGACGTCCTCTTTTGCAGAGTAGCCTTTGATCAAAGCTGCCTCTACAGGCTCGGAATCGATAAAGAGGAGGACCAGCTTTCCACGGATCTCTTCCCTGAAAGTCTGTATCGCAGCGACCGCGGCCAAAAGTTCGATCATGCAAATTTGGGTTTTCCGGGGGAACCACCTCGACATGATCTGCCGTGACACCCCCGAGGCGAATTGCCTAGGCTGATCGTCCCTAGTGAACATCACTCCTCCAATCATCTCAGAAGAGGGATCCTTGGGGTTCGAGCTCGGCGCCGATCCATCCGTGAAAATCACCACGTCGGACTTCCGCGGCCCCGAACTGGGGATAGGCCTCGGAGGCCCATGCATCACGAGCGTCCGCCACTTGTAGAGGGAGTAGAGGAGAGCAGGCGATAGGCTCGTACTGACCGTCTTCCGGGAGTATTGCCTCTCCGACAGAGATCTCAGGAAGGCTCGGCCGATCTTCCCCCAGAGCTGCGAAGCGCCGAACATCAGCTTTCCTCTGAGCTTCCCGGCTTGGCCGGGAGACATCTCTTCGTGTTCCAGGATCGACGAGATCTCGTCGAAGAGCTCCTGCTTCCTGGACTTCTTGATCTTGAGCAAGTACTGATCGAGGTCATAGGTCACGCCCAGGATCGTGGGATCCGAGCAGAGCTGGAGCTTCTGCTGATCGAACCGGGCCTTGAGCCACCAATGGACCTTCTCGGCCAGCGCGAACGCACTATCTGCCGTGGCCTCCGGCTCGAAGCCGTACTTGTCGTCATAGAAGTTGAAGCCGGCCACGATGAACACGCGCCTTAGAATGTCGGTAATCGCAGCCGAGCGGCGGTTGTAGTTATAGACGGCCGAGACCAAGCCGAAGGAGTGGCCGACCATCACGAAGAACGCCACCTTTCCCGTGGCCGGATCCTTCAGAGCGACCACACTCCACTTGCGATGGGCCGGAGAGATCGGCACCTGCCGATAGGCTCGCCGCTCGTCCAGGACCCAACCACGTAGCGGGGACTTCGGCAGCCGCGAGCGCAGCCACTTGATCACCGCCACGTTCGCGTCCGTCGAGGGGAGTTCGAGTTTCTCGGTGACGATCGTCGCCATGTTGATCCCATTTGAGGTAGCACTGTCAACTCCCCTGACTTTGTTCTTTTGAACCACTTCAAAGCGCTGAGTAGGGATCCAACGATCATCGCCGACGAACTCCGAGACTTCGGCCTCGTCGAAGAAGGGACCGATCGCCGACCCTTCTCGAACATCTTCCATGGTCCCTTCCCAGACCTTGGGAGAGTGCTCGGTGATCGGAGATTTCCGAATCGCGCCTAACACCTTCGATCGAAATTCCCAGGCCCTCGAGCGAAGGGCATCAACCGAGAGATGCTCCGCATGAGGTTTGCGATCGGGCTTCCATCGGTGGGAGGAGGCAATATCGCCGACGATCGGCATGCCCGCCATGATCTGATCTACCAGGTCAGTGTCACTGCATTTGGCCTCATTCATGAGCTCCCGCCAAAGGGCGACGTGGAAAAACTGACCCATTTCCACTAAACGATCGTCTGGGCCGCCGCGAAGAAGACGGCGCAAATGCCGATCTGGTATCTGCTTGAGCAAGGAGTCAGAGGACGGGAGCAGATCTTGAGCTCGCCGTTCCCAATGCTGCAGAAGAGAGGCTCGACGATCGCGCACTTGAGCAGGATCACGAACAATTTGCTCCAGAACATCAAGGAGGTCTGGGTCGATATCCGCGTCCTTGGTGAACGGGTGCGTAGCTTCCAAGGCGAAAGCGATCGCTTCACCCGGGTGCATCTCCGTGCCGATCAGCGGAGCCACGACAGACTTCTTCATCTGGTAACCCGCGGCGACGGCCTTCTTGCCGGCCGATCGTTGACGATGTTCCGCGGCTTTGACCGGGGCGCCATGGGGCCGCTTCCGATCGGAGTCCGGGGTCTCGAGCGCAAAAGTGAGTCTGCCAGGACCGATCCACGTGATCACCTGTGTTCACCGGCGCCGGCTTGAGGCCCAACTGAAGGAGTTGTTCGAACTCGTCGGCAGGGATCCGATCGACCCCCTGCACCGAGTACACGGCGAGGACCACCCGAGTTCCGATCCAGGGCAGAGTCGCGTGCAGAGCTTCCTTAGCGTTGAAGAGGATCTTATTGTCGACGAAGTCGGTGAGGAAACCGGGGATGGAGCGTCCCTCGATTTCTCTCACATCGGGCCCGAGCGGGTCTTCGATCCAGAGCCCGCCTCCTTCAAACGACCCGAGCTTGAAGACAATGTTCGGGATCGGCTCATTGCCCGAGTCACGGTGAGGTTCGGCCTCCTGATCGTAGAGGACGGCGAACGACGTGAAGAGCGCCTCAGGAGCCTGTTGAGCGATGTACGTGGTGATCGCCTTGATCGACCACGGCCATGAGTGACAGGACGATCGCAGTCTTGTGATGCCTCCATGGCGATAGGCTCCCGCGAAGAAAGCCCCGCCTCGTTCGTCGGCAGCCTTATGCTGACCCTGAACAGGGAGCTCTGTAGCCAAGTCGAGGATCTCCTCACGCAGAAGCGGAGCTCGCTTTTTCAGGAGATCTTGTGCGCGGGATTCCAGATCACAGCCCCCACGCGCGCCGGACAAGGTAAGGTGAGGAGCACTATCAGATTCGCTGGGAACCGATCAGTGGTTGCTGATCATGGCATGCGGCTCCCCACAGACCATGCACAGGTGCTTGAAACGACAGTTGTCGCCAGACACGCACCCGAGCGAGGAGTTGAAGTAGTGGCACCGGCGAGCGCCCTGCACCTTCTTGGCCGCATCGGCGTTGAGCTTCCACTCCTTCTCTGGGATCCGATTGTCCCGCTTGAGCTTCTTGTTGGGATCTTCCTTAACGACCTTCTTCGGCGGATCGTCCTTCGAAGGAGTCTGCAGTCGCTTCTTCTTCTTCCCTCCGCCCCGAGGCCTTTTGAACGGGGTGTGGGGAGGAGGAGGAACTTCATCCTCCTTGACCTGATCAGGGTTATTCGCGAGCTGCTGGCGGTTCTGTTCCATCTTCGAGAGAGTCGCTGAAGTGCGAGCATCGTTCCACAAATATTTGTGGTTGGTGAGCACCTCGACCAGGGCCTGCGAGAACGAGATGTACGTCGCCCTCTGTTCAGACAGCAGGCGAAAGATCTTCTTCCGGATAGCTCGGTCCGCCGCCATGAGGAATGGCAAGCCGGGACATTCCGAGCGGAACTGCTCCAATTCCTGCAAGTACTTCAGCGGGCCCTCGGCGCGTGAGAACGCGCAAATGTTGAGGTATTCGAGCGCCATGAAGAAAGCATGCAGACGGTTGAACAGAGTCGTGACATCGGTGACCGGCTCGGGTTGATCAGCCTTAGAGATGGACAGGAGATCTTCGGCGTTCCGAGAAAGTCCAGACTTGACCACTATAACATCCGAGCGGGTCCTGATCTCGGCCGGCTCGTAGAATGGAACTATCCCATGGATCAGGAAATCGCGGGACAGCCGTTCGACGAACTTCTTATGCGGCTCTTTGGCGTCGATCAGGATGACGTCGGGGTGAACCCTCACGAAGCGATCGCGAAACTCCGCGTGGTCCTCTTGGGAGAGCTCCGGGATCTTGTTCGGGTCTTCCTCCATACGAGCTCGCCGAGAGGCGTATTGCGTTTGCAGCGCTTGAGCAGCTTGCCACACCGCTGCCAAGGACATCGCGGAGAGCTCCTGTGCTGCCGCATCAGCCCCGAGCTGGGTCAAGTCATCTTGCTACAGCCGACGGATTGTCGCCTTCGCCGAGGTGAGATCCTGCCCCAGCATTGCGAACATCTCGACTGTGAGGAGACCTTTGTCGGCCGAGAGCCTGCAGAGGGCTGGATGTAGCCCCTGTCTCCCGAAGATCTGGCGCAGGTTCAGCTTCGGGGTCGCCGCCTCATTCGCGTATGCGGTGCGATCGACCATGGCTGCCTAACGAGCTGTCTGAAAAGAAAAGCTACGGTCAGGGAGAGGCTCAGCTCGAGTGGCCATCGTGACTGCGAACAGCTGTGTTCACGGCTCCGTAAAGATCTTACCGGAACACAACGAGCACATCTGAGTACTCGGCGGAATCTCGCCGAGATCCTCGCACTCGGTGATCGCGTACCGGCCGCAGAGCGTTCGCTCCGTGCCCGTACCATCTATATACATGGCATGATATTTAAGACTCAGATCCCTTGAGGACCCCGCAGCCGATCTAGCCTTGGTGACATAGGTCAGAGCGAGATCACCGAAGTCGACCAGATTGTGTTCTAGGAAACCCCAGATGTCCATGATGCTTTTATATGCTCACTGATGCCTTGGCTAGGCTGTTGAGCTACGTGTTTGAAGTATCTAATTAATATCTCTTGCGAACCAATTCTTTTATCTACTCTTTGAACACCGCACATGCATACATGACACACGTACGTGTTCGAGTGCTGTGCGGTAGGAGTAGGAAGATGGGCGCTGGCCCGAAACAAGAACAGAAAGAAGACCAAAAGAAAGCGGAAAGGCTACGGGGCAGCCATGTAAAGGTCTAGTGCAAGGGATTCTCACTTCTGTTCGCGTGCATGTTTTTGCAAACGACATATGCTTGTCTCGAAGGCGCCAAGCATGTCTCAAAGCCATTACACGACGAAACTGCGATGGCTCAAGAACGACAAAAGGCCACTGACCGTGAGTGCGTGGGGATTTGATCCTGGTAATGTTCTGTATCGCTCACCCCACAAAGAGCTGTATTGACTGTTGGCGCGGTTGTCTTCTACAAGCTGGATCACCGTTACTTCCACTTCCACACACGCACTCCTATGCAGGCAGATCCAACGTTCGCTCGTTCTGCACACTCACGGCCGGCGGTGGATCGTCTGTGCACGGGATAGCTCTGTCTACTCGGAGGATCACAAAGATTATAGCACTTTAGCTATGGGCAATGCTTTCTAGAGCTTGTGCTCATTCTTGAGCCAAACGTTGCATGGGCGGTCATACTGAAAGGATGGATAGGCATTGCGGTGTGCGTAGCACTACCACAAGCCTACTCCTAGAGACGAGGGACGCGTAGCGTGCCCCCTTCCCTTGCACTTTACACGGTCTTGCTCACAGCTCTTATAGTGACACCTTGGAACTTGACAAGGCATCGCAGTCCGTTCGCACCCCCCATGAGTTGCGTCTCCGACGCTGCTCACCCGGAAGATGGCACGATAGGAATATCAGAAAATTTGTTCCGCCGCAACTTTGACGTATAGATCAGAGCTTTTGCATCCCAATTAGAAACGTTGTGACACTCAGCTACGTCGGTAACGATCCCCTGAAATGGCAAACGAATCAGGCGTCACCGAAGAAAGAAGCATTCGCGATGGAATACCACATGCGAAGCACAGAGGTCACATGCTGGAAGATGATGCAGATCATGCGTTGTCTCGCCACCATCTTCGCGTTGACGTAGGATCGCGTTCCCAGGGCCGGAGGTTCTCCTCTGGATACTGGTTCCTCTGCTTTCCTTTGTCCTTGCCTTTGTTTCGGCCTTTGCCGGCGATGTAGTCGTGGTAGGAATTAGTGTTCCATCCACCATGTTGCTCATCTCCGGTTCTCTCACGCCCTTTTGACGGTCCCTTTGCTGAGGAAGCGCTTGCACGTTCCTCCGTAGTGACTGGCGTGTCCATGATGGAAGTACCACCCGGAGGGAGATACTCTTCAGCCGAAATGTGATGTAATGCTTCAGGACGTCGAGTATTCGGATTTTGCTGTCTTTCAACTCTAGACTTGACCAATCTGTCCATGAAGTGCGCTGGCATTTGCACGTTGTGGTCCACCAGCAATCCAACGGTCTGGACGGAATAATCTGCATGAGTCAAGAGGATGCCGACCGGATCGATGTACAGAAAGTCCACTGGTCCAGTTGGCGTGTTTCGTAGTACCGAAAATTGTTGATGTCCTGTCACCATCGGGATAACCTCACATAAGACGTTGAGGCAACAAAAATGCATTGCCTTCACGTCTTCATCCTTGTTACTCTTCAAGTACGTGGTTGGATTGAAGTTATCTCTGCCGATTCCTATCATGTTGGCTCCCCGTGTCAATAGCGAAAGCATCTGGTTCGTCCGGAAGCGCTTCAAAGTGTAAATCCCGTTGGGATCATACGACTTGAGGTTTTCAGGCTCCTTAGCAAAGCGAATGATCTCCTCATCAGTCACGTCCCTGCTCACACCTGTTTCTTTGTCCACTCCAGCCAAAGTTCCCCACTTTCCGAGCACATCATAGCGTTGGCCAAGTGCGAAATTCTCTCTCATCTGAAACAACGGCATAGTCGCCCATTTCGCGAATCCTGACCAAGCTTTGTAGATGGTTCTGCACACAACAAACGCCATGTACGAAAGAGCGGCCATGTTGGCGTCGATGCAATGGGCGTTCCGTTTGCCGTGGTAGTAGGGCGGCTGCATGGCAGTGCGGGCGATTTGCAGTTCAGGGTCGATGTTCAAAGACTGACCGGCGATGAGGACGGGACGTCGTTCCTCTGCCACTGCATCTGGTACTTGGTCGTCAAAGTCCTCTCCCGGTTCCGTGTCCATTTCTTCATCAGGTTCCGGTTCTGGATCGTCATCACCAGCAACGGACGGTTCTGGAATTGCTTCGGGTTCCGCAACCGATTCCGCTTCCATGGCTTCCTGTTCCTCAACGGTTGCCTCAGGTACTGCTGCTGCCGCAGCCTCCATCGTCTGAGCAATGAAGTCACTTGGGATCTCCGTTGGAGTATCCCGTTGTGGAGTACCTTGGTAGTATCCGCAAGAAACGAATTGTGACCAGCAGGATGTGCATCGAGAAAAGCATGCTGGAACAATGTTGTAGCACGCTGGGCATACCCTCATTCTCCTGCCATCCTCATCTCTTCGTAGATCTTCGGGTCGCCAGTTCTTGATGACAAACTTGATGCCCTTGTCCATGTAGTGATGTCGAACTGTGTTCTCCCTGTGGACCTCCAAGACAGTGGTAAGGTCTCGCATTATCTGCTCCTTGCTCGTGTCATGGGGTCCAGGAGGCATCTCGCAAAGCAATTCCATGATCTTGCTTGGTGTTCGATATCTCTCGAATTCAGGAAGCAATGGAGATCCATTGTAGTCCAACACCATCTCTTTCTCCAATCGTTCATCATAGATCTTTTCCACCAGAGCGAACGAATGTGTATCCTGAGGATTCGGGACGCAAAACCATACCTCCTTCACGAACTGGAACGATATCGTTCGACCAAGGATGACGACACCGCTGTCAGTGATACGTCCACCTTCTCGGGCAAGATCTGTCGAAGCGACATGGAGGACCACAAGGGGCATGTGCTTGGCTTGCGGCCCATGTACCCGAGCTTTGGTCGTTGCGTTCCGGTCATCGAACGGCGCGAATACCCCCCAGTAACTGTGGAGTCTGCCACCTCGGTTGTCCTGAAATCGACGCCGCTGGTCGAAGTCCCCGTCAGGATCCTCCGAACCAGGCATGACGCCCTGCAGAACGATAGAATCCAAGTTGCGGCATGCCGTAGCGTGGAACGCGCCCCCGAGACGTGTCAAGAGGGTCATAGATGGAGATATTGCGAACCGGTCCTTGTCCAACTGAAGCAAATTGTTCTGAGGATCGGAGTGCGTGGAGTGACCACTTGTGGCCCTGACAGCCCATGGCTTCACCCAGCCGTTGCAAACGTTCAGGTACCTCTGATTGTGTCGGCAACGGTCGTTGTTCTGGATCTCTGTGATCTGATCGGGAACCGACACCAACATGTTCGAGTTCGCAGATCCAAGAGTCTCTGTGCCGGGGTTCTTCACTCTCACACCCAAGAATTGTAGCCGGATCTTGGCCTTGTGGCGTTTCGTGGCTGCAAGCATATTCCCCTGGAACAGTAGCTGCAGTCTCTCATTGTACACTCTCTTCCTTTGGTACTCGTCGGTCCTTGATACCGCTTCGGTAATGCGTCTACTTTCGTGGGTCCATAGTTGCTCATGCCTCACCAAGTCCTCTATCAGCACCCACCCTCCTTCATCACATCGAATAACGCTGCTGAATGCCACTTGGCACCGGTTGTCAAGCCATTCCGAACCTGGGCGCCTGGCAATTCTGTGGCGTAAGTCAGATTGAATGCAGGATAGCGCCCATTCTGCGTTCATTCTTCGATGACGGTTGATGTTGCGAAGGACAACTTCATTCACGATGTCCCATCGATTGTTGATGAAGCTTGCACCTTTGGTTGGGATCAGATCAAGAATTCCGCATCGGATTGGCCTTCCGCCGCCGATGGATTCGTAGCCTGGATTTGCCCATTGTTGAGTATTCTCATCATACTCGAAGCTTGGACGGTCTCCTCGTTGAGGCAGTCGTCGGTCACGATGGTCCGAAAGCTGCTCAATGAGATCCACCACCCGCTGACTGTTCTCGGGTCCCATTTCCCGCAGCGGTACACCACAAGCGTCATGTAAGCCTCGACGGTTCTCCACTTCCGTGCATAGGTTGTGCTTGTTCTCGTAACGAATCAAGACCACATCACCCCGAACGGCTTCGCCTCCGCGTCGCGGTCGGGCTTTGGCCTTGGGTCGTCGGTCCGAGGAAGCAACACTCACATGGTCTGTGGTATCAACGTCCATTGGCTCAGCTTGTTGCGTAGGTGGTCGACGTGGATAACGAAGAAGGCTGTCCCTGATGACCTGAATGCTTCGAAGTATCAGATCTCGGGTTGCAGCATTTTCGGTGCAATCGGACAGATGATGTGATTCACTGCCACAAGCAATGCAGAACATGAAGTTATTGCTCCTGACCGACATTTCGCCCTGAGCAAGAATTCCCACATAGTCCTGAAGCTGTGTGACGAGCACCTCACGAACTCTCTGCCTGGGATCGGGTTCTTCAGCACCCTGTTCTTCTTCAGGTTGCGCATCCACGTCAACGTCCTGTGTCGGTATTGGTGGTGCAACTGAAACCCCTGGATCGCCCGTGACGTTGTCAACGGCCTGTGTCTCGTCGTTCCTTGCAATTTCTACGGGGTAGACATCACCATCGACGATCACAGTGAAATCAATCACGAGGTCAGCGGACAAGTTGTTGACGATCTCAGCGACTTGTTCATTCTTCTTGGGTGGTGTCCTCTTGCGTGGGGAGTCAACCGTGATGAGCTCGATAGCCTCGGCCGACGCATAGCGGAAGAACGATCTTTCGATTCCTCTCACGCACGCATTTGCCCCTTCAAGACCACCCCAATTTGGGAAATGATTTGGATACCTCATCGCTATTGTAAGAAGCCCGAGTGCCAGCTCCAATGTGTCGCCCAAGAGTTCCTCCTTAGGCAAAGCTGACCCTCTGTAGCATTCTTGGCGCTCTTCCGGAGTCAAAAGCATTCTCATGAAACCAGCATAAGCGCAGTTCCCGGCATCGTAGTAGCAGATGTAGCAGGTCTTCCCTTCGGAATCGCATCCTCTGTCCCATGCCAACTGTTTGGCTTTTCCCCATGCCGCGTACTCGATGGCCTGACTGGCTGTAATCCGGAGACCACCGTAGTGAGAAACCGTTTTGCCAATGTCTTCGTAGGTCACTTCCGCACATGCTTTGAGGAACTCCTTGATGTCCTGACGAGGGTCCACAAATTGAAGCCTCAGGTCATAGAGGTGCTTTGCGCACGCCAAGGTGTATTTCTGGGACGCGACTAAGTCGTTGAAGGAGTTGATGAGATGCTGCACCTTCAAAGCTGAAGTGTGTGCGCATCCAATGCAGTGTCCAGGGTACCCGTTTCCCGTTGGCTTGAAGAAGGCTTGTGCGTAGCACTCAGCCAATTTCATAGCGTCACAGCCTGGGCAATAGAACGCTCTCCCTTTGACATAGCCAGTGTTTGCGGTCGCGTAGGTGTCGATCCTGAACCAATAGTGCCTGTTGTCATAGTAGGCTTCGGGAACAGTCATGGCGATGTCAAAGTCCTGCCAAGTGACCGTGGACGACTCAGCAACTGTATCGCCCTGGGCACCGGACCTGATTTGTTGTTGCTGTTCTCCCGTGAACCATGTCTGCGAAATCTTTGTGGACGTGGTGACTTCACTCTTGTCCTCCCAGATCTCGACGAGCGACGGGTGCGCAACTGTATCGACGCGGACACTTTCGTCCCATGAGCGGATTCTCGATGCCTCGACAAAACACGCGGATACCATCTTCTCGCTGAACAGCTGCTTCTCATAGATAGCGTAGCCCAATTTGAACCTGACTCGAGAGTCCGGTGCCGGCAGCTTTTCGGCTGACAGCGAATGTACGCTCGACGACGAATGTTTCATCTGGCTGTACATTCTCGACCAAAACGAAGATCCATGAATCACCACGCATGCTCGGGCCCGCAACTCCAGTTCAATGTACATTCCCAGCGTGTGGAAACCGTTGAACATAGAAGCCTTTTTGAGAAGGTAGTTGCTAGCTGCTCCAACGAACCGTAGGTCGTGGTTGATGTTGACAATTGGAGGGCGCGTGGTACGCTTCCCTGCTGCGATGATAGGGTCAACGTACGTTTCCTTGAGCTGTTGCTGCAACCTGACACGAATTGCCGCTCCGTCACCAACGTCACTCATCGGAAAGGATATGTTCTCGATGAGGATTGCTTGGAGAGACAGATGGTAGTGCAACGTGACGGTTGCGATTTGCTCTTCAGACAAACCGTCCAATGTGGCATTCACCGATTCCAATGACCTTTTCGTAACTTGAAAGTTGTAATTTGCTCCTGTAGTGATCGACGGGCTCACAATGTGAGTCTCGCTCCATCCATGCATGCTGAGGTTCTCTCTCAGCGTGTGCGTTGATCCTCTAGTTCTTGCGATGATGTCAAAGTCCTGAACGAGGATCGTGCACTGAGAGCGCATAGTCACGGCATCGGGTTTGCCACCCATACCCAAACTGTTGCGAAATCCATTCAGCGTGTTCATGGTGTTGACCTTCGCCTCTTCCGGTACGGAATCGCTCTCGACAAGGTCGCGATCTGCCTCGATCATTACTGCCGAGGTAAGCATTGGAGGAGAAGGGAGATGCACGCATGACACCAACGCCAGTGCGTGGTATAGTCGTGAGTACATCCGAAGCCACGCCTTTGTGTTCAGCTTCACGTAGACCTTCAGGTTGAGCCCCTTGTCATCACTTTGTGAAACGGAACGAACCCTTGCCAAATAGGTCACCAGTCTTCTGACGTAATGCTGAATAGGTGTGGTCCCCACGTCGTGGTTGGCCACAAACTTTGGCGTCTCGTCAATGGTAGCCGGGTACTCGTCGCGATCACGGATAGTCGCCAGCAAAGCAGAGCGACAGCCCTTCTCAATGATGTTGACATAATGATACCAGCTTTCCTGAGCGCCAGCAGGGATTGGAGCTTCCTCCCATGCCGGTTGCGTTGGTTCCTCTTCCGGTTGTGGAGGCTGTTGTTGTGGAGGAGGTGCTGCAGAAGATGACGATGCCGATGCCGTTGCCTCGTCCGTCCTTGCCCTCTTTGGTCCGTGGCTTGGAGTGGCACGAGGTTCTGTGGCGGAGTCCCGCGCTTGCCCCGGCGTCCTTCCATGTTCAGGGTGCACGATTCCTTCCGGTTCGAGATTGCTTGCCGTAGGCATCGCAACTCTCCCCGACTCGTATACCCAGTTAGGATGCCGTTGAAGATTGGGCGGAAATAGGCCATCATCTTGCATCAGCGGACTCGGTGCTCTCATCTGTTGGAATTCAGCTTCCCATATGCCCAAGGTGTCACGTTTGGTAGCGCAGTCAGCCACGTATCCCGATTCGACTCCGCATTGGTTCCAGGCGTAGCCACGGAACGTCTCCGGCAACTGGAATCCGTTCTTGTCTTGAGCTGCACATACTGCTTCCACATGGTGCTTGAGAAAGGCATACGTGGTATAGTCGGAATCGGGGAGCACCTCAGTAGTCCATCGGTAATGCGGGAGCCCACTGTGTGGATCTACCCACGACACATAGGAATGAAGCACGTAGAGACATATGCTGAATGCCTGGAGCGAGTTCATCGCAAAGGCAAGCGGATGTCCCATGCCCTGGGGCATTGTGCGCATCATCAAAGCCAGCTGGTGGACATTGATCGGCGAAGCGCCGTCGCTGCTCGCTGCACATTCTTGGTTGTAGGTTCGAAGCCCATATCCAGTATGCTTTGCGAACATGTACATCAGCTTGCACACCCTACGTAACGTAGGCTCTCCCAACAAGTCGGATTGGTCGGGTGCCCTGCCTGACATAGGCAACTTGTGGTAGTAGTCCTGGTTCACCGTATACCACTGCTGAATTCTTGTATCTGTCACGGCCTGGTAAGGCGTCTCCACGGAGTTGATGAGGACGGCGAGATTGTAGTAGACATCCGCGTTGACAATGTTCCTGGTCGCGGTGTTCAAATCGAACCGAACTTGTTGCCTTTCTTGTTCCAGTTCAACCACAGCCAGCTTTGCATCATCACGGATCACTTCCTCATCCACCATAAACCTTGTGATGGCATGGAACTTCCCTCCGTAGTCAGCAACAACGTGCTTGAGGCCTCCACCAAATTTGATGACCATGGCGAGGATCTCCCCATAGGGTTTGTTCATGTACTCCTCCGGGGCGGCAAATAAGCAAGCCTTGAGGATCTCTCGAACTCGAATGGACAGGTCCCCTCCTGACGACAGATTTGCGCAAGTGAATAGCAAGACCAGCGGTGGTGCTTTGAATGCTGCCCACGTGCGGATGAGATCATTGTCGACCACTTTGTCTTTCGTAATCTTTGGCGGGAGCGGTACGCTCTGCGACGAATCCTCAGAGTACATCTGCAGAAACGTGTGGAACTTCATGAACGTCCGCATCATTCCACCAGGTGGGAAAACTTCTTCATGGGCCACTCCTTCGAAGGACAGTTCATAGGCATTGTAGCTTTCTTCCATGGCTCGGGACCCGGTCCTTCCTCCGTGGGAGAGAAGTACCTACCCCTATATGACTTCACGGTTCCAGGTACTCTGTAAGAGACACCCTTCCCCGATCAGTCAGGTCAGACCTTAGTTGTTCCTTAGTCGGGGCTGTCTAATTATTAGCCCCTCCATCAGCGTTTACACACTGACGTTGCTGCCATGCAGTGTCCTCAGATTCATGTGCGTCACGACTGAGACTAGCATGAGCTCGAACAAGGCTGTGAACATTCTTCGCAATTGACCGCCATGACGCCTCAATGCACTGCGACAAACTGTTCCCAGTTTCATGGTCCAAGCAATCAGATGATTTCACCAGCAAACGATCCGCCTCGGGCATGTTAGAGAACATGATCCTGCGTCCACCACCATCGCCATCAGCACCAACATGATCATCAACCTTAACCTTTGTCACCTTGCCACTTGAAACAAGAGCATGCAACTCTGGCCAAGACCAACATGAACATGAAGAAGGCATGTCAAGCGAAAAATAGACGTCGGAAAATTCCGCACACTTCTTCAGCAGGCGTTTGAGAGATTTCAAGACACTTCTGAAAACTTTGTACTTCCCACCGGAACGCTTCTCACCCCCCACGCAAGCCCCTTCGCTACCTCCAGGACTGGCACCTGATCGCAAAAGCGATGCCACGAACAGCACAGGTGTGCGCAGGTCATTCCGGCACGACTTCTTCATTGCACCGACAAGGCTATCCTCGTCGGCACTGGAGCCAATCAGCTCTTTACACGTAATGCGAGCGCATCCCTTAGTGGACTTGGGCACGGCGTAGCCATTGCCCATGCCACAAAGGTCAACAATTATGCGGTCAGGCTTTCGTCCTTCACCCTTTGACGGCATTGCAACCAATTTCCCGTCGCCCGTTGCCTGAAATTTCAAGGTCTTAAGCAATCTCCTGGAAATTTGACTGGTTAACTCGCAATTATCAGATCGATCCTTAGCGTCCGCATCAGTCATGTGCATATGTTTGGCTGAGCACATGTCAGACGACTTAGGATGCAACGCGACGTTTGCGGCAAAGTACTCCCATTCATCCTTGCAGTAGCCGAGCTCAACGGCAGTTCCGGGAGATACAGGATCTCGGAAGATATAACGTTGCCCGTGAGTACACCCTTGGATCTTGATGCTCTTCCACACGGCGTCTTCCTGAAGTCCCTTGTACTGCTTGGTTTCTTGAACTTGTACGCGAGGAGGCACCTCAATGATGACTTGGTTTCCCCACGATGCCGCTCTGCGCGCAATTCTTTGGACGACCTCCCCCCATGGGTAGTCCGTCCGCAATCTGGCCCTTTCAGGGTTGTTGGCGATTTTCCGACTCAGCCACGAATTCTTGCCTAACACCCCCGCACCGACGAAGATCACGGAGTTAGGGTTGCTTTTCCTTGCTTCCACCACATCGAAGAGGTAGGCACACATGGCGTCGTCAACTTCTCGCCCCATACTCAGAACATTCACTTGCATCCCAGGGTCGTAGTGAGAATCGGGAGCATGCTGCGCAATGCAGTCCTTGCCAGGAGCATACTCATTCCACCAGTTCTCCTCATCGACTCCTACCAATGTCCACACCGTCACTGCCTTTGGAGCATCTTTGATAGTGATACGGTATTTCCAACGGCTGTAAGGATTTTTGTAAGTATGGACCAACCCTCCATCGTGGTCGAGGAATTGGATCACCAGGCCCTCCTTGGGTTTGTTTTCGGCGAACAACCACGTGAGGCACAATTGCTCCATCATACCCTTGATATTCCCTTTTCTGTTCGGCCGCATCATGCCATACATCCTCGTACACTGACGACCATTGGTCATAGCCGAATTGGGAGGCTTGACTTTTGGACAGGCCGTTGAAACAAAGAGGTAATGTAAAGCCCTGGTACCCCCCATGGATGGCACGCGCCAGTGTGACAACCACCGCACGCCATCGGGCGGGCAGGGCGCGCACGTAAGACTGGCCCAAAGGCGGGGCAGGAGGCAGGAGGAGGCAGAAACGGCGGCGCAAGGACGTCCGCAATAGCGGCCGGGCGCAAATGTCCCCGTACCGGATGGTACTGAAACACAGCACGCTCCACATAGCGGTCGAACTTGCCCGGGTGATCAAGGATAGCAGCACGGTCCTCCATTTGGTGCCACTGCCCTTCACGAAGAATCCAAGTCGACCGAAGGTAGCGACCAGGCGGCAACGCGGAAGGCGGCCCCCGCAGCATGCGCGGGAACTTGACAACCAGGATGGGGTCCACACTGTCATGTTCTTGCAAGCCTTCCTTACTCGACAAGCCAGCGCGATACAACACCTGAGGGAGGATCGGCGTCTGCGTGTAAGGAAAACAGGGCACTTCGCTCTTGAACGAGTAGTGCTGTTGACCCTTCTCATCCGTGCTCTGGGTATGAGTAGGGCGCATCAGATCCATAATCTCTTGGGAGCCGATGAGGGCCGGCGGAAAAATGTTGATAAGTTGACACGCATGTGTCCAGGATACGGAATCCTTGAACGATTTGGTGTGTATGTCCGCCGACATCTTGGCAGTGACCTCATAAGCAAGAGAAACGTAACCCTCCTGAAAGATAGAGTGCATCCAGCCAATGCAGATGCCGTGGGTACGCTCCAAATGACGCATTGTCGGATTCTTGCCCGTGCGAATCACCCCGATCATGGTCTGGTTGTCGTCGTAGAAGACGAAGTTGGGGTCTTGACCCCCAAGCTGCTGCCACAACGTGATAGCAGGCAATCCAAGACGTGACATGGCAAAGTCGGCCGCGACAATCTCGGCCTCAGGTGTGGAGTGACTCAAGCACCCCTGCCTTTTGCTAAGTCCCGCCAAGGGAAATCTTGTGTGAGAACCTTGAATGTGCAAGTGAGCACCGGAGGTAGATTTCAAACTTTCTCCACAACCTGCATAGTCCGCATCTGCAAACAGCCGATGGACGAGTCCTCCAAGGAGTTCCCGACCCATCCAATCATCATGTGATGTTTGGACTGGTGCACATAGGCCATGAGATGATGAAGAAGAGCATCCTCCTTCTTGGTCCATTTCGTGATCTTGCGTGCGAGATTGTTGATACTGCGCAGAAGATCAAAGCGGCAAATGCGCGCGGCATAAAGCAATTTCATGAGAATGCTGCTGCCTGCGGAGCAAGTGCACCGCGATTAGCCTCGTTGATTCCTCTTCCTCTGGCGCCTTGGGAATAGGTGGAGGCGGAACAAGCCGACCATCCTTATCAACAGGCATGGTGTGTCCACACCACGTGCATCGATGGCTTTTACCTGACTGTGCCGGAGCGCGAGCTGGGTGATTCTTAGTCTCCTCAGCCGGACTCGGCGATGGTACCGTCTTGAATTTTGTCGGATCGAACCCAGTCACGTCGCAGTACTTCTTGACTGTCATGTCCAGGTACGTCTCCATGTCGTAGGTAACGGTCTGCACCTTCGTTTTGTCATGCAACGTTGCCTCGCCCTTGGAGATGCGACAACCTAGATACAAACCTAGTGGCGTTTCTTCTTCTAATCGAAGTTCTCGGCGCAGCATATCCCAACCCTTAGGCAGATTCTCTTTGGGTCCTGCCATCTTGAGATCATCCACGTAGATGACAAGTAAGAGCTTCATCTGCGGGTGGAAATACAATGATGGCCATTCGTCGCCAATCGGCTTGAATCCTACTTTCTGTACCGCGGTATGGCAATGTTGTTCCCACATGGTTCCTGCATCAGGATGTCCATATAGAGCTTTGATCAAGCGACATACAGGTCTACGGAATTTATGCCGTTTCGCAGATGGATGCCAGGCTTCATCAGGCAGTTCAACCCAACATGGAGTGCCCGATAACCTTGCCTGAATGTAGGCTTGGATAGCATCCGCCATCTGGACATCGTTGCCAGGGAGGCATCCGTAGTAATCTGCCCACCGTGAGGCGTCAAACGTTGCCGGGGAATTCCCCAAATCTTGAAACCGCGGGATATTTTGATCCTTGACCTGATCACCGAGATTACGCCTCGCCCTTTGAACTTCCTGGCAGGATCGTCCTCTTTGAGCTGATAGTTCTTCTCATATATCAGTCCATGTACTCGCGCCATATGTACTTTCTCACCTTTCTTCTTTGCCTCGGCAACTACATCGTCATATTCACGAGTAGTTGAGAAATCAAACACCTCTTGGTCCCACAATCCCTTCCACTCTTTCATGAAAGCTTCCATGGCCTTGGGGTTATTGACCATCTCTTTGCGTGTGACGGGTCGAGTGACCATGGCATTGAAGCATGATCCTCCTGCATGATTCTTTTCCCGATGTACGTTTCTGTGAGAAGTCGTACACGGCATAGACGGAATCCAATTATCATCCATGACCATATGTGCCGGAACGGCCGGCACGACATCTGCCAAGAATTGTTCTTGTGTGTATTGATCCACATAGGGCTGTGCCCAGGACCACCCATCGTCGTCGTCAATGGACACGGTAAGTTGCAGATCAATTTCTTCACATGGAACAATCTTGGGAAAGATCATGTTGTCCAAAACCTTGGTGACTATCTTCTTCCCTATCGCGGCCTTCTTCCGGTCCTTCTTGGCAACTCGAGCTTTGTCTCGCTTTTCTTTCTTGTACGCTGCCTTCTTCTCTGCTTCACTCATTTTCTTCCATGCTTCCGGAGAATAGGAATGGATAGGTCGCCGTGTAGGGAGAGTTCGTCGACCGTCGCTTCGGATCTTGTATGGGACTCCCCTTTTATCGATCTTGCAGGCTTCACCATCATCGGTGAGATATACAATGCCGTCCCCTTTCTTCCCTGTACTCCAATGCTCGATCTCCTCAGGAGCCAATTTCTTTTCTTTCAAGATCTTGATGATCTCTCCAGGTTCTTCGATGTCTCCTTCAGGGATGAGTCTACCGGTTGGACCGACTTCGCGGAGCGATCGCCGATCTTTCCCAGTGACCTTTGGTTCAGAAGGAGGCGGTGCTGCACGTAGACCTAGCTCTTCGTCTAGTTCGTCGAGTCTTTTGTCTCCTATGGCATCAATGGCTTCATGTTCTGCCGACTTGAAGACTTCGCCAGACGGCTCCGTCTCTATGTCAGATGGATCTATGTCCTGCAAGTCAGGGTCTTCTCCGGGATCCGGTGGAGGAAGTAGATCGTCTTGATCATCATCATCCCCGTTGCCACCATTTCCTCCAGGCGGACCGTCATCCCCGTCATCGACGTCTTTTATCTCTTTGCCAGCGAGGTCAACATTGTCCCTGAGTCCCTCGATGGTTGAGTTCATCCTTTCGTACTCAGCTTTCAGGGGAAATGTTATCTCCTCTGGGAAGTAGATAACCTCTGTCTCGTACGGTCTCATCAACTTCCTGGGAACAGATGCGTCCATCGACAAGTTCGCATTGGCAAACTCCTTCATATCCCATACGCGATACTTCTTGGACCATCCTTGACCAGCAGTGATGATGTATCCGGCAAAAATGCCTGGGATCCCCTTTGGATCGAACTTGTTGCCATATGTCTTCGGCCTTGTATCCGTCGGCTTGAAGAAGACTTTGGCCCCAAATGGTATGGCTTTTCCCTCGAAGTCCTTTCCAGTCATTCGTTTCCATGCTGAATCACCATCGCCCTCCACGTCTTCAATGTTGAGGTTCTGCATCACGCAATTCAGCGCAAAGGACCAGTATTGGGCGGGTAATCCGGCGTGTAGCATGGATGCGGCGACCGTGTTGATCACTTCTTGATTTGATCGTTCAGCGAGTGAATTGTTACTGGGTTTCCCTGGAAGGGAATGATCTATCACGATCTTCAACTGCGCCATGGCTGAATCGAACTCTGGTGCTTCATCACTGTACGCCATATGAATCTTGCGTCTCCCCATTAGGCGTCTGATGGCCATGACAACCTCGTCAGTATTCCTTGAGGCCGTGGGAATCGCTGCGATCATTTTGGTGGCGATGTCTCTGATGACTAGAACTTCACGTGCTCCGTCATCGAGTCCGATGCCTGCTTCGGCGGCTTTGCGCATATCGAGGAAGTCGAACGTTACGAGATCCCCCCAGTGTTTGATCACACGTTGAAATGCACCTCGTTGTGTCCGCAAGTGCTTCATCTTCGCGCGTATGCACGATTCGCAATATGGATTGCGGTAGCGATGAGTACACAGATGTGCCAACGTCTTTGCCTCGGCTTTCAGTGTTCCGACTCTGGCCTTGCGGCTCGGCGCACCGTCGCCTTCCACATCAATGATCACCTCATCGTCACCGTCCAATGGAACTTCACCCACTCCTGCTCCTTCGTCGTCCGGTGGTCGTCCGGCCTCGGACTCTGGTACTTCTTCTATAGGAGGTTCCTGGGGTTCAGGGTCAGGAGGCCGTTCATGAGCGTCACCTTCTTCTTCTGCTTCAATTTCGCTCGGTGCAGCTTCAGCGGCAGCTGCGACATTGGCGTCAACATCACCCGCGGTTAGCACACCCTTGAAGATTTCGGTGATTGCTTTGGCCTCCGGATCATCATGAACAAGTGACTTGGAACTCCCGGCACGAATGTACGGAATGTCACCGTTCACGAACAGAGATATTCTCTTGCCCTGCGGGTTGATCATGAATGGTTCCCTTCCGGGTGGCCACACAAACCCGTAACTGAAGTTCATGCATCTCTTGCCTATGGAAAGCACCGACGGTGTGTCATCCAACACATAAGCGTTGATCGGTTCCTCGAACGACTCAGTCTGGAAGTTCGACACAAGATCAGTATCGGTGATTCCATTTGCTGTCTGAAATGATATGGGCTCTGGAGTCACGAGTGTCTCGAGACTGTGCTTCTCGATCTTCTTCTGAGATATGAGGTCATGGCCACATCCAGTGTCCATGAGAAACTTGATCTTCTTCTTGAGGATGACTGGTTGAACCATGCATTTGAACACGCCTTGATTGATGATCCGCTTGCTGTGCGCAGCGTCGAGTTCACGTTCCACGATGGAATCCTCACCGTCGTAGAAGGAAACCTCTTCCACCCGAGACGTTCCTGGGATCCGTACGAATGAAACTCGATCTCCGCATTGATCATCATCGTCGTCAACCATGTCTCTCATGATCTGTGCCCTCAATCTCGCTTTGTGCTTAGCGAACTCCAAAGTCACGGCGCGATCCTCATCGTTGACAAGCGCTTCCATGTCGACGTACTTCACCTTCCGTTCTTTGTCCTTCTTCGATTTTCTAGGACACGAAGAAGTGAACTTCACGTCGCCAGCGAATGTCACGTTGCGCTTGATCTCTTTTCGGGTCGACGTAGTCGGTCCCGAGGATTCGTCGTCGGTTGAGCAATCCGAGTCAGCGTCGCTGTCAGCGGATGGACAATCTGACTCTTCCTCATCTTGTCTTGAAGATCGCTTCCATATAGCCGGGGCTGATGGATTCCACCTTCGGCACAATCTAATGGCGGGTGCCGCAGGGAGTGCCTTGGCCTTAGCATTCGGTTTCGCTGGAGCTGCCTTTGCTTCGGATTTGGCTTTGGCTTTCGCCTTTGGTTCCGGAGCTGGGGTAGCTGCGGCCTCATGCTTGAAAGGACAATTCTCTCTTGAGCACGAGCCTGTGTTCTTGAAAGAGTAGCATATCCTATTTCCTCCTCCTCCAGATGGACTTGGAGTTCTCGTCCTCGGCGTAAAGGGTCGCTCTGGAGTCTTCTTCGAGTGACTGAATGGGCACTTGTCACCATTTCGACACCCTGCATCTGTGAAATGGAACTTGCAGCGGATTTGCTTCTTGCTCTTGTCGCCTCTGTTGTCCGCCGACTCACTCCTCGTCTTCTTCTTGGGCTTTGGCTTGGTCTTCGCATGACTCTTCGCTTTGCTCTGAGGTAGTACAGGTGTTGCTTTATCCGGCTTGGTAGGCGAAGCTTTGACCTTTGCGGATGGAGCTGCATTAGGCGTTGGTTTCTCAGGTACCTTGGCCGGTGCAGCGAGCAAATCCTTGCCCTCAAGCATCTGGCGCAAACCAATTTGGGTCTGAGTGAGATTCGATTGTTCTCGTCTCCGCATGATGGTACGATCGATGATCTTCATCAGATTGTCGTACGATCGGTCTTCATGATTGTAGGGCAAGTGGTCATAGTGCATGCCCAAATCCATCTTCATTGCGGGCGAGTCCTTGATCTTGCTGTGCAAGCAATCACGGAGAGCTGTTTTGGATGGTATGTCTTCTGGTCTCATCCGTCCAAGAACTTCCAACCACGTCTGCTTGAACGTATGAAGTTTGTTGTCGCCTTGGTACTGGAGCTTCACCAGATACTCGAGAGTGATGATCATGTCGAGACGGTCATGCGTTCGAAAACTTTCATACATCATCGCAATGATTTGTCGTCCTTTGATGATCTTCCCTTCGGGCCTGCTGATGTAATCGTTGGCCTTCCGGTTCACCTCCAGGTACAGATCAGCGGATTTGTCACCACCAGCGCGTAGCATTGCGACCATGGAGACCCCCAATTTGACGTCTATGCTCTTGAACTTCTTGTGTCCTGAATCGTTCAGTGCTTCGACATCAGGGAATGGATTGAACGCTGGTGCCAGCCATAACATCCAGTCCTCATGATTTGGGTCGGCTGATGCTCCTAGGACATTCGCCGTGCATACGGACCGCCAGTTGTTCAGGTGCGTGAGAACAGGCCATGGAGGGACTGTCACTTTATCGGCCTCTCTCCTGGAAATTCTCACTTCCGTGACCTCAGGATCTGCGTCTCCGTCAGGATCACGCGCATGAGGGTCAGGATCCGGTTCAGGTTTGCCTCCACCGTTCCTCTTCTTATCATCATCGTCATCATTAGGCGGGTCTGGAGGGTCATACCCCGTGCCGGCCCCTTCATCTTGCTCTCCCTCTTCGTTCTCGTCGCCAGCTTCATCACCGTCATCGTCTCCATTGTCTTCCTGAATCGTTTCAGCGAATAATCTCCACTCGTCACGATCAGCTCTGAGACGCTGTTCGGCTTTCTGGGCCTTGAGTACTTCGCTTCGCAGATCAGCAATCTTCTCTTCGTACTGTTCCGCGACCTCTTTCTCGATCTGACGTCTCCTTGCCTCATGGATGGAAGCATCGTAGGTGACAGGGGCACCATTGGGGTCGTTGCCCTTCATAGATGCGATAACGCCGTCGATACCAACAGGTCTTGAGGAGCTGGCAGATGCTGTGGACTCCGATCCCAACATCCCGCGATCCTCCAAGAGTTCACGTAGTTGTCGGTCACGCACGGCTGCCGCATCACTTTGCCCATGAAATCCGCTTGGTATGCCAAACAGAGTGGCTGCACTGGGCGTGGAACGCGCATGTGCTGGACTGCTAATGCCTGGCACGTAGTGCTCGGGCATTGCATCCGCCACGATTGGCGTTACGTAGGATTTATTTACCTCACCTTTGATGTTGCCAGTGAAGAAGTTTCCACCGGTAAATGGGATGCCATTCATCGCAAGGTTCTTGTCCTTGTCCGATTCTGAGAATGCGAACTTCTCTTTGGCGACTGGACTAATTTGACTTGGGGACCGTATTTCAGGAGATCGCACCTCACCTCCTACGGAAAATGCAGGCACTACTTCCTTTCCTACGTGCTCCCAGCCAGACTCAGCAGTCCTCGAAGACATGGGCATGCTCGAAGGCCGTGTCACTCCGCCATGGTAGTTGGAGTTCCGTGCTGCCTCCAATTCGCTGCGTGTCCTCGCTTGAAGATCTTCTTGTGCTTTGAGCGTTTTCCTGAGTTCGCTCAGCTCGTCGTGCAAGGTGGGCAATGCGTGCCTTGCATGATCCTCATTCTGATGAAGTCGGTCCTCTGCATCTTGCATCCTCCTCACAGCCATTTTGCCGTACTCTTCCTCCTCACCGAGACGTTCGCGAAGCCGAAGTCGTTCTTGATCAATGGCTGCGCTGTTTCCAGCTAGCCCTTGAATCTCGTTTACGGCCCGCAACTCCTGATTCCTGACAAGGTGGAATCGTTCCTGCATCGCTTGTAAGGCTTGTTCTGAACTTGCTGTGTTCGACCGGAGGAACAAGTTCTCTCTGGCTTGTTCATGAAGTTCATGAGTCAGATGCTCATACTCACGTGCCATAAGTTCACCATCGCCTTGCGCTCTTGCCTCCAACTGCACAAAGTTAGTGGCTGCTTCCGTGCGGAACACATGTAGCTGTTGAGCCAATTCTTCGGCGACGGCGTGTGCTTGACGTTGTTGAGCAGAGTTCTGTTCATCCATGCGAAACAAAGCTGTTTCATAGTCTCGCTTCATCTCCTGATTGACATTGTTGATGTGCCTCATGGCTAGGCATGCATGGTCACGTTGTCGTTCCAATTCTTCGATGCGAATCCCAGATCCTTCATCTTCTTGCTGCATCTCCTTGATCTTCTCCATCAGGGTCTGAACAACACCTTCGTACTCCTGCACCTGACTTCGATAGTACATCTGCTGTGCAAGATTCGATGCTTCAAATTGTTGCGGAATTGTCAATCCCTGGTAGGCATTCGGACCATCGGCTATGGCTGGTGTAGTCACTGACGAAGCGTCACCCCGTGCAGGGATTGTGTCCAGAGTCATATCCAGATCGTCAGCTTCGCGTGATTGATTGGTAACCATTCGATTCCACGTCATGGACTTGTCACGTCCACGAGTGGCCGAAGTCCTTGATCGTGCTGAAGAGCTTCTTGAAGATGATGGTCGCGGTTTCTTTTCCAAGGTCTTCACTCCCTTGTCCTTTGCCCTCGACGGGGTCCGAGGTGCCTGAAAACCAGACGCTTCGGATCGTCTTTCTGGAGCCTTGCTCGTCCTCGAACCTGTAGATGTTGGACGCGAAGGCGTGGATGCTCTTGGTAGACTCTTTGCTTTCACTTTGGGAACTGCCTTTGCAATGGCAAGCGCAGAAGATTGACCTTTGTCATCTTCCGTGGAGCTATCAACGGATTGCACCACTGTGTCATCAGCTGTTGACTCACCAACGGCTGGCGCTGCCACATCGGCACCGAAAGTCATTGTCGTATCTTGGCTTGATCCCGAGTTCATTGTGGTCGTAGTAGATCAAGTAGTCTTTGCTGCAGAAAGGCAGAGCCGCGTACGGCTGATAACCTGCGTGGGGATTTGATCCTGGTAATGTTCTGTATCGCTCACCCCACAAAGAGCTGTATTGACTGTTGGCGTGGTTGCCTTCTACAAGCTGGATCACCGTTACTTCCACTTCCACACACGCACTCCTATGCAGGCAGATCCAACGTTCGCTCGTTTTGCACACTCACGGCCGGCGGTGGATCGTCTGTGCACGGGATAGCTCTGTCTACTCGGAGGATCACAAAGATTATAGCACTTTAGCTATGGGCAATGCTTTCTAGAGCTTGTGCTCATTCTTGAGCCAAACGTTGCATGGGCGGTCATACTGAAAGGATGGATAGGCATTGCGGTGTGCGTAGCACTACCACAAGCCTACTCCCAGAAACGAGGGACGCGTAGCGTGCCCCCTTCCCTTGCACTTTACACGGTCTTGCTCACAGCTCTTATAGTGACACCTTAGAACTTGACAAGGCATCGCAGTCCGTTCGCAGTGAGAGGGGTTTTTGGAAGTTCAGGGTTTTGTCAGAGCGTCCCTTCGGTGAACACCTTTCGTGAAGCTCTAACTCCCTCGGAAGCCAGAAGCACTGAAAGCCCGTCTGCATTAGATCACGACATTGCAGAGTTCCTTCAGTGCATCAGACGGAGAAGCACGACATTGCAGAGTTCCTTCAGTGCGCGGGCGCACTGACTGGCATTCAGGTTGCAGTGATTCTTTAGGTCGTTTGGTTTCCCTAACGTTTTCCCGATCCCGGTTTAGGCGGTCCTTATCGTACCCTAAAAGGCTCAAACGTTCAAGCTGTGAAAGCTGGTCGGCGACAACGGTCGCGATCAAAGAACTGAACTACTTAGTATTGCTATGGAGCTATCGCCTGTTCCTACGCATTATTCTGTAGTCACCGATGGAAGCCCATATCAACAACAGGTTATGACTGCCCAAGCTACCCAAGAGAACAGCAGTTCACCAGGGACTTATCATGCCACCATGAATGTGCAAACTCTTCAGAGAATGCAGGTCGAGATTCCAGTAGAGGTTTTGCGGAGTTTCCAGCAAGCAACTGCTTTTGATCAGGCAGCATTGTCTGACTTGAGTGCCGCTGTGCAGGAGCTGCATGATCGACTCCAGTATCGCACTGGGCTTCTGGGGTCCGCCGTAGAAAATGTTCATGGTGGGTATCAGAGGGTTCTTGATGAATTGCAAGCCGTAAGCGTTGCCGTGGACGCACAGCATCGCGTGATCCAGACATTGATTCGGAGCCGTGATGAAATGCATGAGCAGATAGAATCAGTGAAACATGATCTTCAGACTAGGGTGGATCTTCTTGAAGGTGCGCAGATGGGTACTAAGCAATGGCAGGCCCAGGTCGAGGCACACATCCAGAAGATTGACAACACCTTGTATGTCATGAATGAACGCCAGCAAAGATTGGATGCAAAGTCCGACGCAGTGCTTCAGGCGTGCAGTGATCAGCAGACTGATGCAGCATCTTCCAGTGCAAATGCTCGTATTGCAATGCTTGAGAAGGATCTGTCAGAGCTGCAGAACAAACACGAACAGTTGCTTAATCTTGTAGGTGATCTGTATGCAGAGGACACCACAGGTCCTGCAACCGCACCGTGGCCAGATTGGAGCTGGCCGGAACAGCATGGAGCGGCGTGGCCCACTTTTGAGGCTCCCCAGTTTGCAGTTCCTCCAGGTTTGAGTGGAAATGCTCAAGGCGTTGGCGGCCTAGGTCAAGCGCAGCACTTCAACATAGGTTCACCAGGCCCTGGAGGGAATAATCAGCAAACATGTGCAGCAGAGTTTGATTTGTGGGGTGACGCGCAATATGATGCAACGGCAGCTGGAATGGCTGCTGATCCCGGCGGGGAAATTCCGTCTGCAACTGCAGCTGCAACGGCTGCCAGTCAGGGTGGAGGCCAACAGGCGAGTGCCACTACCCAGAATGTGAGTGCAACGCAGGATGCAGGAAACAAGCAAGATACTGATGATCTTGATCTTATCCCCAACGAGAGATGGAAGTGCTTGTTGGAGGTGCCGACTTTTGATCCTAAGGATGGTGTAGGGTTGCCTTGGGAACTAGGACTTCGGTTTGATGTGTGGAAGAAACAATTCCTTACACTAGCCTCCAATGTACATCCCCGGTTTGCTGATTACGTCTCTGTGTGCTTCAAGACAGCGCAAGAACGGCATGACATCCAGGCCGAGGGAAGACAGGCGCCTCCGTTTCAGCCAGTTGCGGGGTATCCGGCGATGTTTGAGTCTAGACTTGTGATGGTGTTACTTCGAGTGCTCCCTGATGGAGTTAAGACGCCTGCACTTGAATCAGACGAAGGCGGCCAGAAGATCACATCTCAGCGCCTGCTTGAAGAATTGTACCTGTGTGTCAGGCCAGGTGGTTTGGAGGAGCAACAAACCCTGGTTAGATTCTTGAGGCAAGTGAATCCCGTTGCAACAGCTCGCGAGGCCATAGAATTGTTGCGTCGGTGGAGGCTCGCCAAGAATAGGATTGCTTCACTGTCCTTGCCAGAGGTGCCGGCGTATGAGCAAATTAGCGGCATTCAGAAGATGCTGAAGAACCTGGAGCGGAAACATGACAGCCTTAGGACCCGTCTTTCCTTGATTCGCATACACCCTGACGTGCAGTTGGCTCGCCCGCAAGGGGTGATGATGGTTCTGGAGACCGTGGAACAGGAGCTTCGGCAAATTGCTGCCGACGAAATGGCCAGGGATAATGCGGGGGATGGTTCAGGGCAACCTAGTGGAAATCAGGCAAAGGGTTCAGAGCAGAAGGGTAAGGATAAAGGGAAAAGTGAGGGGAAAGGGAAGCAGGCTGATCAAAAAACCAACCCTAACCCTAAAGAACATCCCAAAGGCAAGGGCAAAGGCGACAAAGGTGCAAAGCCTGAGGCACAGCCTAAGAGGAAGTGCATTTTTCACGGCCGCAAATCTGGGTGCCGGCTCGGTGATGCTTGTAAGTTCTTGCACGAGGGGCCATCAGGTGCTGCTCAGAGCGATCCGCAAGGGAACAATGCACAGGCACTTCTTGGTGCTGAGGCGCAGAAGGCGAATGCAAAGGCCAAACCCAAGCCGAAACCGGCAGCTAAGGCAGCTGCTACATCCGTCGTCAGCTCATCCTTCGCAGGCATGATTATGTCTGCACCGCGTGAGGAGAATCCTTTCCCGCATCGTCAGATTCCTGAGTGGCCGTTGTGGATGTGTGAACTGACCCTTGAGCAATACCTTGAGTGGCAGAGGAATCCTTTTGGTATGACAGGATACTTCAATCAGGTAGACCATCCTCGAATCAGTCCCAAGCGTAAGGACCTTGAGGCCAATTTGTGGATTCACTTGAGCGAGTGCGAGATCGAGAAATGGATTGAAGGATGGATGGATGGAATGGTGATGAAGATGTACACTGATGCTGGGTTAATTGAAGCTCAAGCGGTATCGGCATGGCAACATGAGACATGTGTTCATGAACCCGGATTCTTGGTAGCGACAGGCTTGGAATCAGATGAAACATGTTACAGGGTTCTGGTGCTTGCGGCCAACCGGCCTGGGTCACCATTGCCTTTCAATGCTATGCAGCAGGCTCGGTTGGATGATGATCGGAGGATTGAAGATCCGAGAGCATCGAGCATTGCGGACAGTGTCACAGGAGCTGCTGATCTTGAATTGGACTTCCAAGAGTCTGAGGAGGAGTCGATGTCCGACTCCGAAGTGCGCACACTTTCATCCTTTGAGACCCTGTCCAGCGAGTCTTCTGATTATGAGATGCCCAGAAGGGGAATGATTTGGGGGATCCACTTAGCCGAGGAGGATTTTCGTGCGTGGATTAGGCCCGGAGTCCTTGGGGTAAATCATGATGAAGCTTTCATTCCTGTGATAGGCGATGAAGGGTTGGAGATGCGTGCATGGAGGACCTTGATGATGTTCCGAGGCCGTCCGGATTGGCATGAGGATCCCATTGACATCAGTTACGGACAGCATATCACTTTTACGCAAGAGGTTCAGGTGCAAACTGCTCCGAGGGTGTTTAGCACAGCTTATGCAGTGTGTGTTCACGATTCTAGACGTGCACTAGCTCCTATATCCCACCACCATCCCCGGATCTCCACCAGGACGATAGTAGTGCGAAAGTAGATAGCTAGCGAGCTAGCCGAGCGACGACCAGACGGACAAGCAACACAGCTAGCACGGACGTTCTTTTGTCTGGAGTGGCAACTATCCCAGGTTGCCTGGAGATAACTGATAGCCTTCGGCTATCTATCCCCAGGGTGGGCAGGGTGGGTACTTCAAAATTACCCCCCCTGATGGGGGACTTTATCCAGAATGGCCACGGTCACACACCGTCGTAGCCATTCCAAGTCACTGCTATCCTGTCTTCGCATGTCAGAGGCAACTCTCCTGCGAGCGACGATAGCGAACGAAACTTCGTTTCTAGCGAAGCTACCTTCGATAGCTTCGAGTAGTAATAGGTAAGCTAGCACACATAGTCGTAACTCGTTCCTCGTCACGAGGTACGTGCACTAGCTCCTATATCCCACCACCATCCCCGGAACTCCACCAGGACGATAGTAGTGCGAAAGTAGATAGCTAGCGAGCTAGCCGAGCGACGACCAGACGGACAAGCAACACAGCTAGCACGGACGTTCTTTTGTCTGGAGTGGCAACTATCCCAGGTTGCCTGGAGATAACTGATAGCCTTCGGCTATCTATCCCCACGCATCGCCACTCAGGCTACCAGGGATCTAGCTTTCTGGCCTTACGGCTAAACTTGGACACCCTATCCGGGGTCCCTCGCTTTCGCGTGCCTAGCTCCTGGTAGAAGCTATCTGCATGCGCGAGTAGCCGGCCCAGAACACGCCACTGGAATTCCTCTCCTTTCAGATCTATCCTCTGAGAGGGATCGAATTCCTTGAACTCCTCGTTCGTGAGGTCATCCGCTAGCTGGTTGATGTCTCTCCGTATCCACTGGAGCTGTAGCTCACAGTTTTTCTGGGATAGCTCTTCTGCTATCTCCATTAAAACTAGCATGGAGGGATACTTGGTCGTCATAGCCTTCTTCACAAGTGCCTCATTGGACTTGTTATCCGTATAGCCGCGGATGGCCACTCGCGAGGTCTTCCTATCCTCGCCCTCGGGGACCCAGAGACGTATCCCCACGAGGGTCGCTAGCAGTTCTAGCGCAGCTATCACTTTCTTGGGGTCGCCTTTGGCAAAGGCCCACGGAGCCCAGGCCCTATCCACTTCTAAGGAAAACCAGGGACCTGGCTTCCCTCCGGAAATCTCCAGGAAGCCACCTATCCAGGCCCTATCGGACTCAGCTTTAGCATCCGTGAAAAAGCTCAGTGGAGGTAGCCCGGCGTAGAGAGTCACGGGACGCTGTAGCCTCTCTCCCTGGTCAAGCTTGTCGGCTAGCCACCGCATCAGCACCCGGAGCATCGTCGGGATGATGAGGTAGCCGGACTTCCCTTGAATGGCTGCGCTCCACGCGTGGAGCGGCCCCAAGAAGGGCCTCTGCCAATCCAAGGCTATCGCAGCAAAGCCTAGCCGACCTAGCCCCTGCTGCATCTCCTTGGCCGTGACTTTGCCGAAGGTCACCTTGTCGTTTAGCCACGCCGATAGCCAGGACGCCCGCTTCTTGGACATCCCTAGCCTGTAGGAGGAGTACTCTGTCTCCATTCCCAGCCACTCCACCCTATAGCCACCACGAGTCTTCGCCCACTTGAAAGGATATCCCAGAACAGAGAGGAAAAGGTAGCTCAACGGGATACCCTTCCTCCCCTCCGTTCCTATCCCCAGGGCCTCGAGGTCATCGGCATATAGAAGGAGGTCGATGGGATAGCCGGGGCCCAACAGATGATGGGTTGCCCGTAGCCCACATGCGGCTATCCGGGTCCACCAGTAGCTAGCCGGCGAGAGTCCGAACGTGCCCACTTTGTTGACGTAGACGATCTGGCTATCCGGGTCCCCGGGGATCGTCTCCTCGGTGTCTATCTGGCAGCCCATGAAGCCGTGCTCGCTAGCCTGGTGTTTGTATCTCCGATGGGCCTTCGAGATATCCCCCACGACCGAAAAGGCAATCTCGCCACAGCGTATCAGCTCTCGGAGGATTTGCTTCTTTTCTCTAGCCCCTGGTGCCCGGATCTTATCCCGACAGCGTATCCGGTGGTTAACCCGGACGCCGTGGGTCGCGTCGTGGATTATCCGCTTCTTGTCCTTCTCCTCGTCCTCGACTATCACGGCCAGGGAGGCGATAGCCCGGTCCTCGCCGAACCTCGCCTTGAACTCGCCGAGGGTCATCCTCTCCATGAGGCCTTCCTCGACGTCCTCGTCGAACTTAGCCCGCACAAAATCCCTGTGGTCGCTAACCGAGGAATAATTCGGAACCCATGCTAGCGCCGGCTCCCAAGGGGCGTTGTCTAGCCTCCAGGAGGATTGCTCCTCGAACACGTGCGGTGTTCTGGGTAGCCCCTCCAATATCCCAAGGGGGAGTCCCTCCTCGGCCCGACGGAGGAAGTCCCTATCCGGGTCGCCTGCCGCCTCGAGGATCGCACGAAGTAGCCGTAGACGAAGGGGCTGCCTAGGAGGAATATCCAGTAGGCCTGGTTCGCTGAGGTCCTGACCTTCTATCCAAACTTGCAGGAGTTGCAGTAGCTCTTCGTGTAGTTGGCTATCCCGGACGAGCTTGCAGGCCGACTCGCCTCCCATAGCCATTCGGAAGGCCTCCTTCTCCAGCTCGTTCTCGGATCCCACTCGCCTGGTTACCATCTCCCGGATCTTAGCCCTCAGCCAGTCCCAGGACTCGCCCGCGGCATGTCCACGAGAGTGTCGGGGCCAGCGCCCAGGAGAGCATAGCCCGCCACCGTCGTGGAATTCCTTTATCCCGTCGTTTTGATGGCATCGGCGGGGGGGTCCCGTGCCACCATGTAGCCGTGGGCCCTCTGGTTGGTTTGTAACATAGTCGAGGTCGCCAGAACTCACCTTATCCTGCACAGTCGGTACCCCCTCTCCGGAGGCAGTCGGAGCAGTAGCCGTGCAGGTTGCCAGGGCCAACTGTGCTAGCCATCGGCAGAAGTTCGAGGGCCACTCGCCAAGCGTCTCCTTAGCCAGCATGGGGCTTTGCGGCGTCGATGAAGTAGCCGCCTTCGGCAGAGGCCTTCGTGCACGGTAGCCGGCATTTCCAGAGGTGTCTTCAGTAGCAGTCGTGTCGGTTTCGCCGAGGGTGCCCCGAAGTTATCCAGGTGCAGGGCCACCGAACGTAGCCCGAGGCCAACTAGCCGTGCATGAGCCTCCCATTGCCACATGCTGGCCGGTCGCCGGCCTTTGTGGGGGCCAGCCGGCATAGCCCCCAGGTCTTCTGGCTGCTCCAGGACGAAGAAGGTAGCCGAGGAAACCGCAGCACTAGCTATTTCAAAAGAAAAATCAGCAAAAATGTTGCCAAGAATAGCCCGGTCTCTCTCCTTGGCCGTGAGTGTAGCCAATCCTCTGGGCTCGTCAAAGCTTCGGACTGGCCGGGGACCTTTACGGTTGGCCGAGCTCGCCCTAGAGAACGTCGCCACAGGGGGAGAAATAGCCACGATGTCGTAGTGGCCCGATTGAACTTTGTGGAGGTACTTCGCCCTCTCCTTGGAAGTAGCCAGGTCGATGGGCGGACTCCTCGCCAGATCCACACAAGAGATATCTATATCGAGCCCGTAGGAAGAGACTAGCCGGCGGAGGTGCCTTTGGAAGCTACCTAGCCTTTCTCTTCCCGAGAAGAGGTAGAGAGCCTGCAGCCGCCGGTGTGGAGGTGTCGCCTCAGGTGTAGCCGAAGTAGCCGGCTCGGGCACCGGTAGTCAGTTGGCCGCTGTCGACGTCGACGGCGTAGCCGCGCCGGGGCAGTTGATAGCCGAATGCGGTCCCCGACACTTCGTGCAGACATGCACGAAGTGGCACTTATCCCCTTTCTTGCAGCCACCTTTCAAATTAAACCGAAAACAAATCGGCTTATCATCCTCGGTGCGGTGGAAGGTGGCGGTCTTAGCCTTCTTGTTGCTATCCTTGCCGTCCTTGCCCTTGCCTCTGCCCTTGCCCTTCTTGTTGGGCTTAGCCGGCGGGGTGTTGGTGCTATCCCAGTTCCAGGGCTGCGGCCTTTTAGCACAGAGGGACAACGGAGTCGTGAAGTGCCGCTCCTTGGTAGCCGCGTCCTTCCAGGACTGGACTAGCGCGTCCGCGAAGGCTATCCCCTTGAGGACCATCTGCTTGTAGGCCTGTTTCCGGATAGCGTTCTCGTAGGATAGCACCAGGGTCCACGGGGGAGCGAGACTTCCGCTAGCCTCGTTGGACCGTAGCCCATAGCAGAAGTCGCCGAGCAGATAGTCTTTGTATTTCTCAAAGAGCTGGAAGTCGATATCCTTGAGTTCTGCTCGCCCTGGATGCTGGAGGCCTATCATGAGAAGTGCATTTTGCATGACTGTTAGCCGTAGCCGTAGCTGCTCCGGTCCGGATGGCATCGCCCCTTTCGAGGTAGCCTTCTTGAGCACGAGGGCGGTGCCCTTGCTATCCCACTGGGGAACTAGCACATCCGGGTCTATCTCGTCTCTGGACAGCACCTCGTTCAGGGGCTCCGCCCTGAACTCGCCCGTCTCTAGCTCGTGCAGCTTTCGCTCAATATATTCCTTAGCCGGAATATGCTTATCCTCGGGCTCGCCAAACTTCTGCGAGAAGGACTGGCGCATAGCCATGTATTCCGTTTGGGGGATGGGCTTGGCCCATTCCCGGACCTCGCTAGCCGCTTCTCTATCCGCCTGCTCGCGGGTTCTGGCCTGCGCGGCTCTCCATGCAACCACGAAGGCAGCCGCTAGCGCCCTGTTTGTTAGTGAGCTTTCTGGCTCTATCGAGAAGTCCTTGGCTAGCACCGACTTGAGGTCGGCTTCGTCCTTGAAACTCGCCGAAAACTTCGCTATCGTGTCTATCCCGGCTTTGAACAAGGTAGCCTGGGAGGTATCCGGGACCCGATTCTGGGTCAAAAGGTAGCGAAAATCCGTGGAGCCCTTCGCTAGCTCCGCTGGGTCGGGCGGTGAAGCCATTCTGGATTTAGCCCGCCAACGGGCTAGCTACCTTTCGGCTACTGTCGTTCTTGAAATCAAAAGCTCTAGCCATGTGGTCGTTCAGCAGGGCTTTCCCCCCCCTAGCCGGAGAGATGGGAAGGA
This sequence comes from Symbiodinium sp. CCMP2592, assembly GCA_905221615.1. NCBI lineage: Eukaryota > Dinophyceae > Suessiales > Symbiodiniaceae > Symbiodinium > Symbiodinium sp. CCMP2592. The sequence goes on from CAJNDT010004646.1 coordinate 87,061, forward strand.
AGGAGTATCAACCCGAGACCCCGGGCCCCCCCCCCCAGTTGGGAAAGAGGGAGTGCCCCCCCCGAGACCCGAGAGGCCGACCCCCCCCCCCCGTCCGAGGTTTCACGTACCCTGGGAAAACCTAGCCTGGCACTCTCTTCTTTCTGGCAAACGGAAGCACTAGCCGACATGAAGTGAGGTCCACACACTATCCGCTATTTTCGTCACTAGCCGCAAGTCTGGGAGATCTAGCCATACGACCGTGCTTTAGCCCGGGCCTTTTCGGCCCCTGCCAGCTCCCTTAGCCGAGCCGGACGGGGGCCGGCAGCTATTGCACGTATGGCCTCTATCCCCATGCGTATCCAGGCAGTACCACATCCTTTTGTTGCACTGCTCTAGCCGACAGTGATCACAGACCACTATACATCTGAAGATAGCCCCGGCAGGCTCCCATCGGCCTACCCCAGGGGTAGCCCCTTGGGGCCTGCACAGTATCCATCCCTGTTCCGGGATCGCCTCCGTTAGCTCTTTTGCATAGCCGGACCGGGTGCTAACCGCGATGAAGTCCTCATCCTCTAGCTTGTATATCCAGTTGGGGTCGTGTATCGCCCCCTTGCCGCTGACATCGCGGCCTCTATCCGACAACTGCGATAGCCTTCTATCCTGGCGACCGCCCTTCTCGTAGCTCCCCAGGGGCCACTGGGCCCTAGCAATGTATAGCCAGGTCTGATCGATCATGCCGCTATCCGGGCCGAGTGGTCGCCCCTTGGCTTGACTAGCCACTGGCGGGGGCGCCATTATCCGGTGCACCACATCGGGCTCTTCGCGAAGTAGCCGTTCGGTGGGCCTATCCAGGTTGATGTTCACCGCCGCTCCCTGCTGGAGCGCGGGCCTCTCCGGAGCTATCCGGCCGTCTCCGGCCATAGCCTCCCACTGGGCCTCGTTGTATCGGCCCGCTCCTAGCCTTCTGTCCAGCGGGTGGCTGCTATCCGGGTGGATGTAGCCACGGTCGCTATCCCCACCGCGTCCTTTGGTGGTGCTCTTAGCCTGCGGCCTCAAGGGCGGAAAGGGATCGTATCCCGGCTCGCCCTTGCCTGCTGCTGTCTATCCTGGTTGCTATCCGGACCGTCCTGAGAGGTGCCTATCCGGTATACCTCCTCCATCCTAGCCACATAGGCCGGGACGTCCGAAGGCGGGCCGCGGTAGCCCTGCATGCATCTGGCCGGGGTTGACGACCTGGGCCGGGTCTAGCCCAGCCGAGAACGGCAGGGTGGTATGCTGAATTTCGCTATCCCTTAACGGCCCTGCCATTCCGGGCCCTACTTGGTGCAGCCACTGGGAACTGTCTGTTTCTGGCTAAAACCGGTCCTGCTCGTGCGTTTCTGGAAAACTCTCTCCTACTTCCCCTGCTAAGTCAAGGCTTATTAGTGAGGCTTTCGAGCATCGCAAAAGACCCACTGCCCATCTTTGTTCTGCAGTTTAAAGCCACCCAACATCGCCCCCCTCACCTTGTTCTGGAATTTTGATGAAGCCTTCAGCCCATCCTAAACCCCCCAAAACCCTGTGCATTCCCCCATCCTTTCAGTCGCGAAAGAAAACTCAACTCCTTTGGCGGTGCTATAGCAAGTATTGCAATCTCAAGCACAAATCTTGGAAAGTTGCCATCCGCGCGCCGAAAAACTTGCGAACCTTGAAAACGCCGGATTCTGAAGAATATCCACCGATTTTATACCGTTTTTTCTGCGCAAACGGAAATTTTGCAAAATGCCCACTCTCTGCAAGGAAAAAACGAAAATCATGCGTTTTTCTTATGAAAACCAAAAATATTCCCGATCCATGCCCGACCACCCCGAACCACCCCCGAACCACCCCCGAGCCACCCCCGAGCCGCCCCCGAGCCACCCCCGAGCCACCCCCGAGCCACCCCGAGCCATCCCCGAGCCACCCCAAACACATTTTTGAAGGAATTTGAACCGATTTTGCGATTTTTGAATGATTTTGACCAAATTTTAATTGATTTTCCAAATTTGCATGAAAGTGTGGAGTTTGGCAGTCAGATAAGGGACTGCCAAAAAACGCACTGGTGCCGATTTCTGACAACGCGAAAATGCAAAGTTTCCCAAGCTGCAAAATTGCAATGTTTAGGCTTTAGGGCCGGAGGGCTATTTCAAGGTAAACTTGGTAGTGCGTCGTCCTTCATACCTCTGTGAGTTTTTGGGCCAAGAAGAAAATTTGTGTTTTCCACGCGCGCTCGTGAGCTGGTGTCGACAAAACACGACAAGGTGGGTTAACATCAAATGGCATCATTGAAGGACACGAAGCTCGCACCAAATAAAGCCATCACAACAAAGGCGACAGGAACAACGGGCGCAGCACAATTGACACCTATAGAATGCAGCCTGAAAACAAGAACATGAAGCAACCATGGGAAAACCATGAGTAGACTGCCCCGTTCCCCAAAATGACCCTAAACAGCGGCCCGGAAGGGACTAGTGAAATTCAACAGGGTGGTAGCCGTTTCTTCTTTATCCGCTGCACTCCCCTGCCGCAGCTTGTTCTTAGCCTTGGACTCTTGGACCGTCGGCGGGTCCCTAGCCGGCTTCTTGGGCCTCGCCGCTGTGCTATCCCCTGTGCTGGCCTCCTCTGCCCCAGGATGGGGCTCCTCTTGCCTAGCAACAGGGGTAGCCGTGCCGTGGACCTCCGCCATCATCTCGTGTAGCATATCTAGCCGTTCGGGTGGCGGCCCGGCGCTAGACCAGGTAGCCTCCGGGGCCTCCCCCTGCCACGGTGTAGCCTCCAGCTCGTTATCCGTGACGCTATCCTCCTCCAGGGTCTCCCCTGGTCGGTGTGGTCGTAGCCCCGCCAGCTGCCGATTCTTCTCTATCCTCTGCTCAAGGTATCTAGCCTCGGTGGTGGACAGGCTAGCCTCGAGCTCCGCAGAGATATCGTCCCAAGACTTAGCCCCTTGGAACTTGAGGAGCCTGGCAGATAGCCGGCCCGCCAGGCTGTATGCTAGCGCCCTCCTGGCACTCGGCTAGCCTCATGTCTCTAGCCTTTCGCACTAGCTGGAGAAGCTCGTGCTGCTTATCCAGACTTAGCCGATCGTAGATCTGCTCGGCCAAGCTAGCCGGGTCAGTCTCTAGCCAGTCCTCCAAGAGGCGTATAGCACTTCTATCCGTTGCGCCTGGACGCTAGCCGACTCAGTCTGGTCTGCCCAGCTAGGGGCAGTAGCCATGTGCCGCTAGCCGGCCACGAGGGCACGCAGGCTCGCCCACCTAGCGTGGGCTCTCCAGAAAAGCTGGTGGTCCGTTACTCCACCCTAGCCACAGTAGCCGCAGCAAGTGCATTTGTGCCATGCCCTAGCCCACAAGTGTTCACTCAGCCGGACATGTGCGCATGCAGCCTAGCCTGCCTAAGAACCTCGCAGCCTACGTCCTAGCCAGCAGACAAGACAGCAAGTGCAACAACGTGATTCTCTCCTCTCTCTCTCCTCTCTCCCCTTCTTTCTCCCCCTGGGCCCGCCGCCCCCGGAGAGATGGGAAGGAAAGAGTATATCCCGAGAGGCCCCCCCCGGACGTATCCCCCCGTTGTCCAGCCCCGCTGCTTTCCCGGCGTTTCTATCCCTTCAGGCAAAAGGCGGTCCCCAGCCGAACGGAATAGCCGGCAACGGAGCTATCGGCAACTGGGGTACTATCCCCGGAGGTACTCCCTGCAGCTCTGCTGCTGGGACCTCTCCGAAATCTTCTTCCTCTCCCTGCTCCGGCTTCTGGTCGCCGGTGCTAGCCTGAGAGGTGTCGCTATCACCAGACGGGGGCTCTTCGCCTCGGCCTTTCGGCCAGCATAGCCTACAGACATGCGTGTACTGGTTGGGTTCGGGCCTCGCCGAAAACTCTTGGGAGTTCTTAAATATCCTACGGCGGCCCATCCAGCACCCGGCCTGGCCCCCCTTGTGTAGCCTGTACTTCTTCCCTGGAAGCTCAACTATGATATAGCTCGTGCACCTAGCCTTCTTAAGGAGCTGCCTCGGCCGGTTCCGGTTGGGTTCCGGCCCCAGCTCCGGCTCACTAGCCGAGGAGTCTGGTCTATCTTCGGGAGGATCGCTCGCCACGACTTCTTCAGGTATCCCCGGGCCAGCCACCATCTCCACGATGCGCTCGCTAGCCCACTCTCGTCGCAGCTCTCCAGACAGCTTCTCAGCTTCCTGCTCGCTAGCCTTGCCGGTCCGGAAAAGCCAGCCTCCAAGGTCGCCAGCAATCTCCCTCTCATCTAGCTGCTCTTCCCGGTCCCGGGCTCTAGCCGCCTCTGCGTAGATAGCCTGGAGTCGGGCGACCCTTCCGCCATAGGAGCGGATGTAGGTATCCGAGCCCTCGGGCTTCCAGCGTCCTAGCATATCTCTATCTGCTGGCGGGATCGGCTTTAGGCTCAGCCCGGTGGGTAGCACTGCTCTCTCACTGTGTTCCGACCAGTAGCCTCGGGCAACCGTCGGCATCCCCACCATAGCCAGTAGCCCCGCTGTTGCCACCATCGCATCTGCGTAGGTAGCCATCTTCTTCTCCAGGGCGCCTCTCTCGCCTAGCCTGGGCATGAGATAGTCCCGCTGGTAGCCCGCGTGGTTCTTTAGCAGGTTGAAGCCCGCCTGTAGCCAGCCAGGGTCCTCGAAGTAGGCTCTCTCCGAGATGCATACAGGTAGCTCCCGTATGCGCCTGTTAGCCCCGGTGGTTTTCGTCCGTCGCAGGATGGTGGATAGCCGACCTTCCACCATAGTCAGTTCATTTGGAACCAGAGCCTGGAGGTCCGACCATCGCAAGCTGCCCCAAACCTTTAGGAGCTTAGCCCAGGCCCAAGCTCTCCAGCCGACGGCCACAGTTGTATCCAGGACCAGGCGCTCCCACCTAGCCAGGATAGCCGCAGGATATCGGGGGGCTCGCCGCGTCCAGGGCGCCTTCCAGGATAGCCTCTCGACGACCGTATCCTTGATCGCCCACGCTATCCTGCCTGAGGTAGCTCTCGACTCGGTCGCCCATTCCGCGACCCTCTCTATCCAGCTGATGGCCTTGAGGATCGCCTCGGGGACCGTTCGCCCGCAGGGCTCGTCGCCCCTAGCCATAATGTAGTCGGCCAGGTCGGCCGGTAGCCCAGGGGGGCGTCCACTCTTAGCCTCCCGTAGCCATAGCCGCCATCTCACGTGTATCGAGACGTAGCGCTTGAGAGTGCTAGCCCGGGTTTTCCCCGCTAGCGCCAACACTGCTCTATCCGGGTCCAGGCACCCCTGTAGCTTCTTCAGCACCGGCGCCTCGCACAATTCTAGCTCTTCCTTGAGCTTAATAGCCCAGGTTGCTTGCCTTTCTTCCCTAGCCTGCGCCAGGGAGCCCTCGTTGACCAAGCGCTTCTGCCTATCCCCTTTCGGGGGCTCCGGCTCGCTATCCTCCTGAAGGTCGATGCCTTCGATCGCCGGCCGCTTGCTGAGGTTAGCCCACGCCAGCGAAGTCGCCCTGTATCCCGACGTTCTCTCCACCAGGTCCCGAGCTTCCCGGGCCTCTTGTATCCACAGGTAGATCGAGTCGCCGATGTACTCGTCGTAGCCAACGCCCAGTTCCTCGGCCACTTGGTGCCCAATATCCTCCGCGTCCTCTAGGCCGAGGGTAGCCAGCTCGAGCACACCGAAGCCCCGCGACGCCAGATGCTCATGGCATCTATCCAGCACCGCGCTATCCCGCAAGGACGGAAGTCCGATGGGGCTCCCTATCCCTCCGGAGGGGGTAGCCGGTCCAACGCCCTGCTCTTCCGGCACAGCCGTGGGCAAGACGGTTGGACTCCCTGGCTCCTCGCCTCCAGGACTAGCCGGAATCACCGTAGTAGCTGGAGACTGTGGGCTAGCCGTCCGCGAAGCAGAAGGGGAGCGCGGGGAGGCCATTCTCGCTTGGCTAAATAGCCAAGTTCCCCTTCTATCCCCCACTACTTCAAAATTACCCCCCCTGATGGGGGACTTTATCCAGAATGGCCACGGTCACACACCGTCGTAGCCATTCCAAGTCACAGCTATCCTGTCTTCGCATGTCAGAGGCAACTCTCCTGCGAGCGACGATAGCGAACGAAACTTCGTTTCTAGCGAAGCTACCTTCGATAGCTTCGAGTAGTAATAGGTAAGCTAGCACACATAGTCGTAACTCGTTCCTCGTCACGAGGTACAAGGGCAAGAGATCTTGTTGGGATTGTGCGCGTATCCGACTAGGCCGTGGATCACTCTAGAACCGATCCGTGTGGAAGGGCATGCAGGTGCACTTGAAGCCAGAACCCCCACAGTTCCACCACCTCCAGGATACGGTGGGGGAGATTATGATCATATCCCTGAGATCAACCAACTTCATAGCGCTCAAAAGGGCGTGTCAGGACACAACGGAGTTCTGGACTCTGGAGCGAATGAGATTCTTCGCCAGCAGGAGCACCGTCCTGCCAGATCCGTGCCGCTGCCACTTACCTTGGCGAATGGGGCGTCAATCGATGCCTTCCGCACCAAGGAAGGGGAGGTTGTGGTTGTAGGAGTTGAGAATGGGGATATCATTTGTGGGGTGAATAGGCTAGTGCAAATAGGCTGCAAGTTTGAGTGGGACTACATCAATGGTCCCCGACTGCACTTACCATCGGAAGTCGGAGGTGACGAGGAGCAACTGCGCGAAATCAATGGATTACCCTTCATGAGCCGTAAGACTTTCCTTAAGCTTAGGCCTTTGATGACCCAACATTGGAAGCATCATCACACCGCTTGTGTTGCTGCTAGCGCGGAATCGATGTCGGAAGTGTGTAACATCTTGAGCTGGTCAGACCTGGACCATGTGATCAACGCCCAGGAGGAGACAGCTGTTCAGGCATTGGTGGCAGAGCATCCTGGAGAGATGTTTGCTAAGACTATGCTTGAAAAAACCGTGCTAACACATAGCGATGTGCTGGAGGCAATCAATCGAGCCGACCTGAAGCCCATGGTTTCAAATCGTATGAACAAAATAGAGGGCACTCAGGAGAAGGTTTCTTTGTGGGTTTTCGGAGCTTGGGTGAAGGGAGGTTTGAGGGGGATAACAACATTGACGAGACATCATCCCTACCTTACGAAGGTTCTTGTGAAGTACATGAGGGCGAACACATCAACTCCCTTTATGTCGGTTGTGATTTCACGGGATTGCGTGTTTCGACCACATAGAGATCCCAACGATTGCAATCATCAGACTACATTGATTGGCTTAACCAAGCATGCTGGAGGAGAACTTTGGATTGAGGACACGAATGGAACCGAATTGCGCACTGTGTCTCAAAACGAACCTCCGAAGCCAGGAAGCTTGTTTGCTAGATGAGGAGGCAAGGTTGTGACGTTCTGGGGCAACAAGCTTCATGGAACAGAACCTTACACAGGATCCCGTGTTGTTCAGATTGCATATGTGCCGCGCAGCTGGGACAAACTGTCCAATGCCGACCTGGCGACGCTTGACGAATTGGGTTTTCGGTTACCTAGTGGTTGTAATCCTAGGGCTAGTTCCTTGACCCCAGGTCCAGCCGGATCACCCGATGACCCTAGTCACCCTAAGCCTGAGTCCCGAGGTCCAGCCGGATCACCCGATGATGCTGAAACCTCTAAGCTTACGCCCCATGGTCCAGCCGGATCACCCGAACCACATAAGGACCCTAGACCTGATTCACTTAGTCTGTCAGGGCAGCCTGACGAAGGAGGCAATCCGGAGCAGTGCGACGCCGATTGGGACGGGGATATTTTCAGGGAGTTCGGATTGGTTGGGGATGAAATTTCGGAGAATCTAGCTGGAAGCCATGGAGCCTGCGCCGCAGCCGTTTGCCATGGACTTGAAGAATACAAGGCGAAGGGTTTGAAACGGCCACATAGACGTGTTCGCATTGAGGATCTTTCGACTGGAGTCCTCTCGATTGACATTGCAGGACCTTACACAACAGCTCCAGGAGGAGAGCGGTTTGTCTTGATCGGAGCATATCGTTCTAAAGAGAATCAAGTGTTACCATTCGTCCGCTGCTTGAAGCGACGCTTGTGGGAGAATGTGGATGCTGGGATCTCTTCTATCTTGAGTGAGCTGTATGCGATTGTGGGTCATCGAGGGCTAGTTCGGATTCATTCGGACAGGGCGAAGGAGTTCTTAGCGACGAAGGTTGTGCAACACTTGAGTGAAGCTGGGATACATCAGACGACCACGTCGGGACATGATCCGGCGGCGAATGGGCTTGCGGAGAGAATGGTCGGGCTCTTGAAAGAGAAGGTCAGAGAGTATCTCATCACGGGAGCTGTGCGGATATGCTATTGGCCATACTTGTTCCCTGAAGCGGCTAGGTGGATGCGGGATTGCATACTTGGAACATCTTGGCAGGGAGAGCTGCCATATCCTGGTGAGGCGGTGGCTGTGAAGGTCATTGATCCTGCACCTCTGGAGGCTCGGGCTGAACCGGGAGTGTTTCTGGGAAGAGCAGACAATGCGACGCATGGAGCATTCGTACAAGTACAGCGGAACAGCAAACCAACAGTTATCTTGACGAGGTTGCCGGCAGTGCTGAAGGAGACAAACAAGCAGTGGCGCACGTTTACTTCAGAGAGTGGTGACTTGATTTGGATTTCTAGCACAGGAGAGGCAAAGCATGCAGAGGCAGTGAGAGACATTGGACTGGACCTGGGACTGATCACGGTGGAGGAAACTCAATGCGGATACAGTCCATCAGAGGGTTTTCCAGTGGCAGCCACTTTAGCTTCAAAGGCTGGAGGTTCGGACAAGTATACCATTGTGAATGCTGCAGCTGAAGATGAGATGACGGATGCTGAGGAGATGCTTCGAATTCTTGCGGGACAACGGGCATCGGCTGAAATAGTTGACACGAGCGTTTTCTTCAAGGGATCAGAAGCAGATAGGACCAAGTGGTATGAAGCCGCTAAGAAGGAGATGACCACCATGCACGAGCAAGTTGTTTGGCATGAGCTGCGGGAATCAAAGCTGCGCGAGGACTTGGGTTTGGGACCCAAGGAACAGCTGCCGAAAATTCTTCCGATGAGATTGGTGCTGGCGAAAAAACCAGACCTTGAGGCGGAGGCCGACATCAAGAATGGAGCGACTTTGGGAGCAGTTGTTGCGGAGGCGGCGTTCAAGGCTCGTGTCAGATTGGTGGCATGCGGAAACTTTCAGCCGAATAGCGAAATTGAGGAGTCTGAGATTACGTGTGAAAACTTGAGTCCCGAGACTTTGCGATTGGTGTATGGAAGATTGGCTAATGAGGAAACCTGGGAAGGATTATCCTTGGACATATCAGCTGCCTTCTTAAACAGTTTGTTGCCGAAACATGAGAGAATTCTTCTTCGACCGCCAACAGTGCTTGTGAAACTGGGTTTGGTAGATCCAGATGTGCTGTTCTATGCCAACAAATCCATCTATGGTCTGCGACGGGGACCTCATGATTGGCAGAACGAGCGCACCGAGAAGCTTCACAAGGCTGAGGCGAAGGCAGATGAAACATGTTCGTATGGCACATTGCGACTTGAAGAGCTTGAGGAGTGCAAAGGGCTTTTTATTGTCAGGGACACCAATACTGAGAAAATCACGGGACTTCTGGCTATGTTTGTCGATGATGCTTTCATTTGCGGACCGAGAGAAGTGATCTTGAGGGTGAAGCGATTGATTGCGCAGACATGGAAATGCCAGGTACAAGGGTTTCTTTCACGAAGCTCAGATTCTGAGATTAAGGATGGCGACGAGGTCATCAAGAAAGTCGATGAGATCACATTCTTGGGAACACAGGTCACGCTTGAAAAGGATGGGGTGCATGTTTCCCAACGGAAGTGGCTGATCAGGGAACTTCATCGTCGAGGCTATGTACACCTTAAGGGGAGCGAATCTTTGCCGCAGATTGATGCTACACAGATTCCTTTGATGCCGAAGGACACGAAGGGCTTTGCAGAGCACCTCAAGAAGGCTCAAAGGGAGATTGGATGCCTTCAGTGGTTGGGCTTGAAGACTCGTCCTGACATCCAGGCATGCGTTGGAATATTGGCATCATTGCAGACTTGGAATCCCGAGTGGGTGTATCATGCTACAAAGGGCGTTTGGAGATACTTGAGAGCTACAGTGTGGTCAGAGATGATTCATCATGAAGGAGGATCCTTGGACATCTATGCGGAGTCCGATGCCAGCCTTGGGCCAGCAGGTTCTAGGTCTAGAACGGGGTTGGTTATTAGTGTAGGTCAGAACCTTGTTTTCTGGAAATCGTGTCGGCAGAGTCTCACGGCGTATTCGACTTGTGAAGCTGAAACCGATGCATGCGCGACAGCTCTTTTCGAAGCCACTCGTATCGCAGGCTTAATCAAAGCCCTGACCGGACACAGGCCGCGGCTAGTGTTAGCTGGAGACAATGCGGCAGCGATTACTTCGATCACAAGGAATGACTTTAACCCTCTTACGTGGAGAACTCGGCATTACGCTATGAGGTGTGCTTGGGTCAGGGACATGATGCACCGCGGCTACCGCGACGCAGACTTGGCAGAGATTGAATGTTTGTGGAAAGCAGGGGATGATCTAGTGGCGGATGCACTTACCAAGGTCTTGCCAAGGGCCCGCTTAGAGAGACTTCGAAGGCGTTTGGGAGTCTTGACAAGTCGGATGGGCCACTGAGTTTTTCAAAGTTCTTTAGCGCCGAAGGAATAGTCCAGCGCTACCGTTCAATCATGTGACACTGGGGTTGAAAGTTCCAGCAGGCCGTTCCTCACGAACAGCTGGAAAGGAGGAGTGTTCTAGGAAACCCCAGATGTCCATGATGCTTTTATATGCTCACTGATGCCTTGGCTAGGCTGTTGAGCTACGTGTTTGAAGTATCTAATTAATATCTCTTGCGAACCAATTCTTTTATCTACTCTTTGAACACCGCACATGCATACATGACACACGTACGTGTTCGAGTGCTGTGCGGTAGGAGTAGGAAGATGGGCACTGGCACGAAACAAGAACAGAAAGAAGACCTCGAAAAAAGAAAGCGGAAAGGCTACGGGGCAGCCATGTAAAGGTCTAGTGCAAGGGATTCTCACTTCTGTTCGCGTGCATGTTTTTTTTTTTTTTATATGCTTGTCTCGAAGGCGCCAAGCATGTCTCAAAGCCATTACACGACGAAACTGCGATGGCTCAAGAACGACAAAAGGCCACTGACCGTGAGAGGGGTTTTTGGAAGTTCAGGGTTTTGTCAGAGCGTCCCTTCGGTGAACACCTTTCGTGAAGCTCTAACTCCCTCGGAAGCCAGAAGCACTGAAAGCCCGTCTGCATTAGATCACGACATTGCAGAGTTCCTTCAGTGCATCAGACAAAGAACCACGACATTGCAGAGTTCCTTCAGTGCGCGGGCGCACTGACTGGCATTCAGGTTGTAGTGATTCTTTAGGTCGTTTGGTTTCCCTAACGTTTTCCCGATCCCGGTTTAGGCGGTCCTTATCGTACCCTAAAAGGCTCAAACGTTCAAGCTGTGAAAGCTGGTCGGCGACAACGGTCGCGATCAAAGAACTGAACTACTTAGTATTGCTATGGAGCTATCGCCTGTTCCTACGCATTATTCTGTAGTCACCGATGGAAGCCCATATCAACAACAGATTTCCACACACTCGTTTTGAGGGTTGGATCCTTGGGGGCTGGATCAGGGGGGTTTGAAGGCCAAAACCAATTTCCTCAATAGTGCAGTTCAATATACCGATTTAAGGTTTCAAGCTGTTGTAGTATTAGCTTATTTATGTATTTTGTTAGGAATTTCAGTGCCGGGGGCACGGCCGTTGACCAAAACATTTTAAAGCACACTGGGAAGCCAGCGTGAGGAAACCCTTTTTTGCCAAACATTTTTGCATTTGTCCAAGCCGGCTGTATTGAGCGATGGTGTTCGCTTCTGTCCAAGCCGGATGTGTTGGAAGCTGAAACGTGGTCCTTTGTCACGTGCCACTGCTTGGTTGGCTTGGTTGCTTGGTTGGCTTGCTTGGCTTGCTTGGCTTGCTTGGCTTGGTTCGACTCGCCCTACCCATCCTGCACGCCCAAGCTCAGAGTGGTCTTAGAGACCGCTCCAGTCGGGCTCGGACCACGTGAGCAATGGGTCCTTGCTCCGTGTGGGACAGCGTCGCTGGCCGGGCGCTGGGGATTTACTCTGTGTGCTGCTCGCCTGTCCAGCCAGGTGGTGTGTCCGCCGCGGGGTGAAATGCACACAGATTGCAGGGAAAGCCTCGCTACTATTAATAAATACTATGCCACGTACCCACACCACGGTCGAAGTATTAACTTCGATCACTGCTGCTTGCCGGCATGGCCCCGCATGGCATCTTATGCGGTGCCTCATTGACAGGTCTTCAGTAACCGGCGCGTTGCGCAGCGATTCCGGTGCACTCGATGACGAGCATGACCTGTCCTCTTGCGGGCCGGTATGCAAGGCAATTGGATTTCAGCGCTCCGCATCTGATTTGCCGGCTCATACTCAGCAGGGTGACCCCATCTTGGCCGAATGGGGGTGGCATTTAAAGAAGTCTCCAGTCCGCATGACTGTCAGAGCACACTCGTGTTTGCAAAGACGCTGGGGAGGCCGGTACTGTGTCGGCATGGCATTGCTTGGCTTGGTTGATTCGATTCTGCAGTGGCATCAATTCTGGTAGCATCAATCAATTGTGGTAGTCAGCATGGCATTGCTTGGCTTGGTTGATTCGATGCTGCAGTGGCATCAATTCTGGTAGCATCAATCAATGTCAATGGTGGTAGTCAGCATGGCATTGCATGGCTTGATTGCTTCGATTGTTGCGGTGGCATCTGATTCGATGTTGCGGTGGCATCAATTCTGATACCATCAGTTCTGGTAGCAGCAACTGTGGTAGTCAGCATGGCATTGCTTGGCTTGGTTGATTCGATTTTGCAGTGGCATCAATTCTGGTAGCATCAGTTCTGGTAGCATCAATTTGTCAATTGTGGTAGCAACAATTATGGTAGCGCTAATTGTGGTAGCATGATTTGCGGTAGTATAACTATTGTGGTAGCATCAATGGCAAGGTCTGCCTGGCATGTTTTGACAGAGCCGGGGGGGGGCAGGGCTGGCATGAAATTTGCATTTTGCCAGGTGAAGTCGTTTCAGAAGGCATGTGAGTGATATTTGTGCGGAAGGCTCAGTGAGTGTGTGTGTGTGTGTGTGTGTGTGTGTGTGTGTGTGTGTGTCAGCTTGCTTGGTGATTGATTGTGAGCCCCTTGTAACCTAATGCTGCAGTTCTGGCTCAAGTGGTCTGCCTGGCATGTTTTGACAGAGCCGGGGGGGGCAGGGCTGGCATGAAATTTGCATTTTGCCAGGTGAAGTCGTTTCAGAAGGCATGTGAGTGATATTTGCGCGGAAGGCTCAGTGAGTGTGTGTGTGTGTGTGTTTGTGTGTGTCAGCTTGCTTGGTGATTGATTGTGAGCCCCTTGTAACCTAATGCTGCAGTTCTGGCTCAAGTTGTGCTATGTCGAGTGTGGCCCTCCAGCATCTCCCTGAGGAATTGTGTCTCGAGGAGCAGGGCCAGGATCTCCGGAAAGCACAGCAAGCAATCTACTTGCTCTATTTGCTCTGCCCGAGAAAGGCTGGTGATCTTGTGACACCTGCAGTACATTTCAGACAATTTCCAATTGAGAATAATTTGCTACCTGACATGTCATTGTTTCAATGCAACAACATTTGAGGAGATCTTTCAAACGGGGAAGAGACGGCATCCAGAAACCAGAAGCCTGGATTCTGTCAGCCTGTAACAAGAACGTTAGAGAGCACTTTGGCAAAGATTGATGCAGCCCTTTTTTTGGCGCTTAAGCTTTCATCATTACAATTCCGTGTTCATTCGAGGCACAATCAAAGCTTGGGGATAGTATACAGCCAATTCGATGTCGGGAACTACGGCAGCAAGAAAGCCGCAGACGCCTCAACGAAAAGTTCCGGTGACTTGGGGCGGGGCAAAGAAGAAGACGACTCGGACGATTGGGGACGCAAGTGGAAGGACCCCGAGAGAAACAAGAGACCACGAACCGGCTATTGATGCTACTGATGACGATGTGAGCTCTATTGACAACCCGAGCTCTTCGGCAGCTGCTTTCTGCTCCAACACTTCGAGGTCAGTTTTCCTGGGCGGCAGAACCTACGTTTGGCCGAAGAGAGTGGTGATCGTTGGTTATGGGGTTGCCCACCATGGAAATCGTCCATCACCTCAGATGGCAGACTTGTTGGAGAGGTTGGACAGGGAATGTAACTTTTCTAACAAATGGGAGGTTCGCTTGCAGCAGTCAATGCACGTGTCGAAGCTTCATGACATTTGTACATTTTTCATTCATTTCAGTTTCACTCAATTGACAATTGAGGGCAGTGACAGTGACAGTCATGGATGGAAGCCAAGGGAGGCCGAAGGAGGAAGGTTTGGCAGAGAATGTGGCCTATACCAGCATATCATGGAACAGGTGCCTGGTCGAACAGGTGTTGCTTCATGAATCGAGTTGTATAATAATTAATTTTAATTTTAATAAGAATTCACCCTAATGACCGAGGTGTATAGTCATCCCGCAGCGCTCAAGACGCTCCACTTCATCCTCAATTTTCCCGACAAGTTGCTCAGGCTTCTCGAGTCTTTGAATGCTGAAGGTCTTGGAGGTTTTTTTTAGGTTCAGGGACTAGGATAATTATAACCCTCCTATGTGGTCCTTCAATTGTCAGGATCTGCTGTTCGGCGGGATGGCACAGGACGTGTGCCATGATTGCGTTGGTCATGGCTCTCTTCCAAGTCGCTGTGCTGAACTGACTCATTGGTCCAGGTGACACTCAATTGTCTAGTTTTTGTAAGTATATCAGCTGTCAGTGCAGGTCTGTGGCATCGAATGCGTCGCATGGTTCGACACTTTAGTCCAGAGGCACAGAAAGGAAGATTACAGAGCCATCGCTGCCGATCAACAGCACATTATCGACTTCGCCAATGGCCATCACGTGTCGCTGAGCAGCTTCAGATTTTCGAATGTTGTTTTGAGGTTGTAATATGTAAATATTTAAATGCAATCCATGGTTCTGCCAAAGTGTGCATCAGGAAGCAGAAGCATCTCCTGCCGTCCATTGGTTGGTCGTCGGATCAATGGAAGGCAGCATTGCAAAATGCTTGGACCACATGGACCGACCAATTTGCAAATCAGACTGATTGGGCTTCCATTCAGATGTGCCTGGACTCGAATTCCGCATTGATTTGATTTGCAGTCTGCCCTGTAGTGCCAACACGTACCACTTTGACTCAGGAACTTGAAAACAAGAATGGTCAAGGACAAGCAGGAACATCCCGTGGACCTACCTGCCAGGACATTTCAGAAGCTTCAGAAGCGAAATCAGAAGACGAAGTCAAGAGGAACTGCTGCAGCAGCAGCAGCTGGGAGCAACACTACATTTTCGCTTCAGCTTCAAGAATAAATAATAACATTTCAGTCACAATTGACATCCTCAATTGAGTGTGTGTGTGTGTGTGTCGTCTTCAATGCAAAGCATTTGAGGTGCTGCCAGATGCCAAAAGAGCACGAACTGCTCCGCTTGAGATCCCGGAGACAGATGTCGATGACGCCACAAGAGGGGGTGGTGATCCTGCATCCTCCAGTTCTGCTACTCCGGCTTTTGCCAGGCCACCAGTGCCCGCTCCAGAGTGGACCAATGATCCAAAAGCATCACCAGCAAAAAAAACAAAAGCCAGCGCAACAGCATCAACAGACGAGCCAGGGGCAGGACCAAAAGCAGGAGCACCACCAAAAGCAAGACCGCCAGCAAAAAAATTGGCATCAGCAGAAGTAGGGGCAACGGCAAAAACAAAGCCAGCACCTCTTACGAAAACCATGCCTGCAAAGCCGAAAAAGCCGGCTGCAAAGCCGCCAAAGCCGCCAGTGGTTGAGGTTGATTCTCCAGAGGGTGTGCCGGAACCGAAAGATCCGCCCAAGTCTCGTCCGTTACATCCAAGGGATGCACGTCTGGCAGCAACACATCCAGTTCAACCTGCCTTTCCTCCGCCGGCGCCAGCAAACCCAACACTTCCGATGATGACGGCATGTGAGATGGCTGTTGGGGAATGCTTTCAGACATTCCTAGGTGGTGGTGCTGCACTGCCGAGCAACAGTTCAGCTCGATCTTCAATTGAGAACATGGTGTCGAGTTTGGCGAATGCTGTGTGGGAGAGGCTGCAGCCAAAACTTGTGGAACTTCAATTCATGTCAACACTTGAGCACAGTGTTCCACTGGCACCTGCCGGTGCGCTGGCGGACCTCACAGCGTGGAATCCGAGTCTTCCTGAGAAGTCGGAGCCCTACAAGGCTGAGCAGGAGCAAATCGACCAGGAGGCGGAAGAGGAGGAAGCAGAGGAGCACGATGAAGAAGTAGCCCCTACCATCGACAGAAACCCTGTGATGCAGCCTGGCAGGGATTTGCATGCAGTTTACAGTGTTGTATTGTTTATATGAAACAGTTGAGGCTGGAGATCTTGGAGGACTACTATATCCCTGAGGATCTCAAGGACAAGTTCTTCCACATGGCCACCCATCACGATTTCCCATTGCAGCGCCAGGTCAAGCTCATGCCGCTTGAACTGTTCATTGGTTCATTGTGCACCATTACATCCCTTTAAGACTCAGACTCACATGAATCAATCAATATCTGTAGTGCCAAGGATGAACATGCTGATGCGCCATGGTGAGAGACAACAGAGTACGAGCTGGCTGAGACAATGTGTGGGCAACTTGTCCTTGTTCGGGGACAGTGCAAGTCCTTAAACTCAAATGTGGTGAAGTAGTGAGCTTGTGCTGGCTACAGGAAACGAAATGTCCCAGCCACACCCGCCATCCGCTTCGACAGAGCGGCCGCCACTGGAACTGTTCGACCCGACTTGAAGTGAGCTGACTGCCCGGCTGACTGAGCTGAAAGCTCCAATGAGATGTTGAGCTTTCATCCATGGCACTTTCTGGTGCTCGTACACTAAGTACCATACTCAGCTGGTGATTTGGTTGAGTGAATCTACTCAGCTGATTCCAGCTCTTCTGATTGGTTCATTCTCCTCGACTCACACAGACTCTGACAATTCCGTGTCAGTCAGTTTGAAGTTAATTCATGCTATCACCCAAGCACACACACACACACACACAGAAACACATAATATAATATCATATCATACAGCTTCCAATGTGCTCAGGTGCTGGAGTTCCTCGAGTTGCAGGAGGCAGTGACATCGATCTCACTGGTGAGTTGTCGATGAAAATGTTGTGTTAGTCAGTCGTCTGGTCATAGATTCATGTTTTTGCAGCTGTTGGTGTCAAAGTTCAGAACTGCTCCGAACAGTAGTTACACTTTGGATTCCCATGCTACTGGATGAACACTTTCACAATTGAGTCTCAATTGTCACAATTGCAGCATTTTAGAATTGAGAGGTGGCTGCTGAGGCCAAACGCAAATAGCATTTTTTCGCATGTGACTTTTCCTGGTGGCGATGGAGTGTCCTTTTTGCAAGCGTTGCCTGGGTCATTCATACTGGAGGAAATCCCAGTGGTACCAGAAAACAGCTGAAACGCCAATTCGGCACTACTTCAATTGTTGCCGTGACTGTAGCAATGTCCTGGAGAACCTGTATGTGGATCCACGTGAAGTGCGGTCGGCAACAATATTTGTGGCCCAGATGATTGATCTTTTGAGAGCAGATTCAGGCCAACTTCAGCGCAGGTTTCGGAGTGTGTTCCAGGGCTTGGCTGACTACCCATCACAATTTCGAAAACACATATCTCACGGAGGCTGCCTGTACTACAATGGGCAACCGCATGATCCTGGGAATGCGTTATACACAATGGCGTTGGAGTTGCTTCTGCCTGGATTTCGCAGAGCCTATCCTTGGGGCGAAGAGAAACTTGGAGACCTGGTTGAGGGGCTTCTTTGGGTATGGTCTCCGGAATTTTTTGCCTCGGAGGAGTTGCAGCGCAAGGCGGATCAGACCAGGAAGCATTATTACAAGAACATCAAGTGGCTTCTACATTGTGCCGAGCCGGCAATTACACGAGATTTGACGATGATCGGATTCTTGCATGGGTGGTTTTCATCTGTTTTCATGCTTTCGAGAGCCACTGGCTACACACAACCGTTCTCAAACGTGGAGGAGCTCCTTACTTTTCGGGATTGGACCCCTGAGAACTCTTGCCCAAACAAAAAAATGCGGGCAGAATTGGAAGCAATGGCTCTGAAGTTGGACGAGGTTCTGATGCAGTCGTCAGAGTCTGAGGAGTCACTGGACCCTTATCATTGTAAAGCAGATGAGGATCTAGAGGATGAAGACCCAGAGGAAGACAAAGTTCCCGAAAATGAGGATATAGAGGATGAGGACGAAGACGAAGCCCATGCAATGAGTGATGATGAGCCAATGTACAGACATGAAGTGTGTGACGAAACATCAGACTCAGAGAACGAATACTTACACATGCTGTTGGAACAGTCCTCTGAATCCGAGGACGAGCACGATCCGGCCTGAAACTCTGACTCCTCGAATCGGTGTCGAGTCCTTTTGCCAATTAGGTCACTGACACTGACAATGCGCCTACCTCTGCCTCTGTGACTCAAAACACACAATTGATTTATTGTGATGACAGTTTCGTGCACAATGAAGTGACAGTGTTGTACACAATTAATTGAGAGTTTGCTTGACTTGCAGATTCCTTATAAAAACCTGATGGTGCTGTACAACTCTATGAACCATCAGAGTGCAAAAGGAAACAGTGTCATGGGCACAGCAAAGTCATCCAGTGAAACTTTGCCTGACAAATCTGTGTCAGTGCATGAGTGGGCAACTGGCATGGCACATGTTGCGGTTGAAAGCCAAGCCAAGAAATGAACAATTCTTCAATTCTGTCAGGTTGTTTGCGACAAAGAGAACCATCACCATGCAGCCGCCTCAGTCTTCAGTGAAAGCCTCTTACATCCAGTCTTGGAATGGTTTGCCTGCTGTTAGAATTGTCTTGCTTCAGCTGCAGCCATTGTCCCCCAAGATCAATTTGGTTTGAAATTTTGATTGACGATCATGTCGAATCCCAAGAAGGAGGGCTATGTGGAATCCCTTCAGTGCTATGTGGACGAAAAAAGGTGCCTCAGCTGCATGCTGTTCCACTTTGAAAGCTACCTGCCGGCATGGGACTACAAGCGCTTGGAGATGATCTCGCACGACTGCAAATGTGATGATGTGGTTTTGGCGGAGTCCAAAGGCAGTGTGTCAGAGGAATCTGCAACCTGCAAAAGCCAGTTGCCGGTCAAGCACTGATGTTTCACCGATGTGATTCGCACAGGACAAATTTGAATTAGTAATTATTCTGCCATTTGCAGATCACTAGCTGCAATTGCAGGTTCCAGAAGATTCCAGCAAGTTTCGATTGGGGGAAAAAGCTGTGGGAAACCTGAGCTATTGCCGAAATTGTCCTTTGTCCAGTGATGCTTGTGGAAATGAATTGCATGTCCATGAATTGTGTCACAATTGTCGTGTCTCAGATCAATTGTGAAGCGCTGAGAACTGGACGGTTCTACATCTGGAGCAAGGAAGGATCTTGAACAGTAGCAACTCAATCGTTGATTGAGTCAGCGGATAGCTCCAGTGACAATGGGCTGGACAGTTTCAAGGAAACAGCAGAATCATGCAAAGGGGCCGTAGCCGGAGCAATTCGCCCTTGCAGCCGCCGTTGCCGCCGCCGTTTAATTATGATAATTTCAATTGGCGTCGCTTTTCCAGGAGCAGATCCAGCAGCCCTCGAAGCCCACTCCCCCCGTGGTCCGAGTCCAACCGATCCGACACGCCGGAGAGACTGCGCATGTATAACGGAAGAAACAGGCTTCGTTTTTACAGGACGAATCTCAATGGTTACGTTTTGTCCGGCTGGGAGGAGGAGCGCATGAGACGACTCAGGGCAAACAATCCGCCAATTTTGCCACAGGAACGCCCCATATTGATCGATCATGTTTTGCATTATGATGTCAATCGTCCTCTTTGGAGGCACGAGTATCCGTGGCAACCAGTGCGATGGCGAATCAACCGCCTTGACCGCCATGACGATATGAACAAACAAGAGGGTGCAATGTCGGTACACCATCTAGTGAATTTGCAAGATGGTTACTATTGGCTTCATGTGACTCACGAGTTGCTCACTGTGGACTGCCTTTGCAATTTTCGGACAACTTGCCGTCGTGCTCGCAGATGCTGGGTTATGAGTGAACCGGAGCTGGTCAGGAGGTGGATGCGGCACTGCCTCAGGACACTCGTTCACTCTCAGAGGAATATCGATTATGTTCGAAGGCTGGAAAGAGCCGACAGCTGGGTTGTGCTCCAGAGCAACATGTGGGACGAAGCACAAGAGTACGGGGTAGAGTTTGCTTCATATATCATCCACGCAAGTCGTCGCAGCTATTTCCATCGGAACGAGCACTTTTCCCTGACCCGCCCGACCCATCAGATTCTGCACATTCCTGGCACGCGCGGTCGGCGTGTTTTTCCTCCAGATGAACCGCAGGAAGAGCCTGCATCAGATCCTGACAGTGCGGCTGAGAGAGAGCTACGTGCACATCGTCCGGAGGAAGAGCCTGACACAGATCGTGACAGTGTGGATGAGACAGATTTAGATGATGGATGGCGGCTCTGGCGGGAAGAAGCCAGACGACTGCAAGTGAACAATGACAATTGAACGACAATTGAGTTTCACTGACTGGGACTGACAAGTCTGGAAATGAAGTCCCCCAGTTTTTGCTTGGCCTTGGCTGAGAAGACTTGACTCAATTGTGTTACACTCCCCAATTGTGGAAACACTTCAGCAACATTTAGCTCCTGCTGTGGTCTGAGGCGAACCAGCTTGAGAAGAGCACTTGGCCGGGGCCCAGAACTCACAACTGTTGTGTTTGATTCATATATTGCATTTGATCTGCTGTCTAAGTCTATTCAAGTCCTGCAAGATTGGTGGTGTGGACCTCTGTCTGGGTTTGTTTCACATGTTGTCAGTTCCTCTAGAGAATCTGATGGTGCTGTTGAGATTGCTCCAAAAACCATCAGAGCATCACAAGAGGAAACAGTATGGGCAGTCATCCAGTGGGACTTTGCCTGACTAAACAGTGTCAGTGCAAAGAGCATCATCTGGAATGGCACAGCTCTCCTTCAAGGTACATGAGTGCAATTGTCCTGCAGGCTTCTTCCGACCTGGACACCCAGAAGCTCTTCTTCGCCGTGTCCTAAGCAGCCAAGCCTAGTTCAGACTGTCAAACCCGGATGCATGTTGGCAAATTGTCTTGGGAGCTGTCAGGCTCAGAATGCAGTTTCACAATAGTTTTCGAAGTATCACATGACATGACTGAAGCCATGTTGAAACAGCGAAAGCGAAAGGCTGCAGAAGCGGGTCTGACCTTTGCCGCACAAAACTTTCGGGTGGATATTGTTATGGATCCTGATTGGGTGAACAATTTCCAAGGATATTCGAGTCACTTGGTGGTTTCGAGTACTGACTTGATCGACCGAGTCAAGTACAAGATTGCAACAGAGCTCTGGACTATTCACCACAGGTGGCTGAAGCCGGACACATTCCATCTTGTACAATGTGAGATTCATCTGCCATACTACTTTCCGGTGACAAGCTATGCCACAGGTCATGTTGTGAGAATTGTTCGTAGTAATCCTTAGATTGACAAGGTTTCACTGCCACTGATGAATGTCTGTGTGTGCAAAACAGAATTGGCAGAACAGTGTAGTTCGGCAAATTGTGCATGTCTGCAGATGTGTTCGAGTTAATAGTCGTGCAGCTCGGCAGCAGAAGTCTGGCCCTACCAAGAGGGGTGACCACCCGCTCCAGTCACCCTTTCACACCGCTGGCCGGGTGTGGGGCACCCAGGGCCTGTGCTAATAAGCACAGCACTGCTGTGGCCAACAGGTTGGGGGTGCAACCTGAGCAGGACAATGAGCTAATGTGCTTGCTGGCAGTGCTTCCACAATGAGTGTGGGAACCCACACCGTGGCGGCCCTTGGGTTAGTTTGGGAGGCCGTTCTGCATGATTATTAAGTCTGGCTTATTGGTTTTTCATTGTGTCCCAATAAATAATGCAGTGTATAGTCTCCTGTTCAAATTTCTTGACCTGCCGGTAATGCTTTGGTATGTGAGTGGAATTGAACCATTCTGCAGGTTTGTGGCTTCAAGCGTATTGCCAGTCCTACTTAGTGAGCACAGCATGTCGCAACATGCAGTGGAGAGGGTTCTGGAGAGGAGAGCAGAGCGTGCCGACGCTCTTCTGCGGGTCTTGGCGGAGGTGGCGACAGAATCTCCTGCGTCTGAGTCATCAGCTGTGTCATCGAATAGCCCGGGCTTTGTTGAATTTGGCAACAACCCACAATTTTGGCGATTGCTGAGTGAGTTCATCACAAGCACTGATGAAGCCATTATTTCCTTACGGAATCGTGTCACACAATTGGAAGCAATTGTCAGCTGTGACACAGCATCTCAACGAGATGAAGTTCAATCTGATGTTCATCTGAGTGAATGAACTTGGACCTTGCAGAGGTTTCCAAAACACTTCAATGTTTCTTTTCAGTCACTTGCTTGCGCAGTGTGGACCAGACCAGGAGAACAGTTCCAGAGAGAGTGTGTGCGTGTTTGTCAAAAAGTCTGTGATGTGTACAATTCTTCAGGAAGATGTGCCATGCTTGATCGGAGACCAGTTGAGTGCTCTCAGAATGTTAAATAGGACACTGTCACCTGTCGGTCTGTGCTGATTCGCAGCATTACTATTTGTCAAGTGAGTCAGTGAAGCTTCTTTGCAATAGGGCTACTTGCTGCTGCTGGTTCGCCCATTGCAATGGGGAACCGATTTTGTCCACACCGAGCAGGAGCTTCTTTGTCTCCCGGTGGTCATCGCGATTGTGGAGGAAGCTGTTTGTTCAATTGTGAGATGCACGATCAACCTTGCATGAGAACAAAATGGGGACACCAAGTCCATTATTGCACACTGTGCATAGTGGATTGGTACAACGAGACGGATATAAGGCGTACCACCCTTGACGACGTCAGACGGAGGTCCACAGCTGATTCCCAACAACGTGGTGAATTAAATGGAGAAGGTGATGAGGATTGATTCCGTTTCACTGATTCTGCTGGCATCTTGTGGCATTGCTGGCAAAACATCTCTTTGTGTTGCAAGGCTTCACATCTTTGCCAGTGCTTGTGATTTGTAAATCCCTGTTATCCAGAGCTTTGTGTGATAGACAGACAAGCCCTGCACACAGATTTGCATTGTGGAGCTGGGTGTGTGTGTGTGTGTGTCTTTTCCTAAATGCGCCCGCACTTGTACTAAGGAGATGATGCAAATCGTCAGTGGGCCGGCCCCCAGCAAAACAGATTGAATGTACAGCATGTTGTGACAATTCCAAACATGATTTTCAGTGGATGCTGGCTTGTTCTGTTTGATGTTTTTGTCATCGGTGTGCTTCATGTCAATGTCATCACTCGCAATATCACAATGTTCCTGCAGTGTTTTGGTTCAAGAGGAGGAGCACTCTTTGTAGCAAGTCGAGCTGCAACATGGGCGATGAGGCAGCTGCCCAGGAACGCCGACTGGCCAAACTTTGGCGGATGAACAAGCGATTGATCGATGACTCGGCTCCACTTTATGGCTGTGTCGGTTTTGACTTGATGAGCTGCCTGGTTCCACGCCCAATGCTTGGAGAAAGAAAACAAGACTGGGAGGATAAGGTCTACAACTTCAAAGCGCTCATGAAACTCAATCCTTCCGCCTCGCAGCTGATGGGGCTTGTCCTCCATGCTGCAATATTGGCAATGCTTGCACAGCAATGATTCTCAATTTGTAATTCGATCAATTCAGCCAGCTGCCTGATTCGTGACCAAAACAATTGTGCAGATGCCCATTGAGAGTTGCATGTGAGCTTCACTGTCATGTTCCACCTTGCAGACAAGTTGAAGAAAGCAGCAGACGTGGTGTTGCATTGCACAGTCATGTGGTTCCATGATGACTGTGTTCGGAGAAAGAGTCTCAGTCCTATCCTTGTCTCGTTCTGAATTACAACTGACAAGTGGATGAAGGAGTTGTGCTGGTGGTCTCGGCTGTGACCAAATACATTTGTCATAATTCCAACCAATATTTGATGTATTCAACACCTGCAAGACAGGATGTCAAAGTGCATTTTGACAACAGTTCCAGCACAACTGGATGAATTTCGTCTGTCATTTCGGTTTGCTTGCAATGCATTTCGGATCCAAAACGGACGTCCAAACTTTCATTTCAAATGCATTTCCAGCTCACAGAATGCAGATGCTGGATGCATTCAACATGTGCCAGACAGCATCTCAAAGTGCATTTGACAACAGTTCCAGCACAGCTGGATGCATTTCGTCTGTCATTTCGGTTTGCTTGCAATGCATTTCGGATCCAAAACGGACGTCCAAACCTTCATTTCAAATGCATTACCAGCTCACAAAATGCAGATGCTGGATGCATTCAACATGTGCCAGACAGCATCTCAAAGTGCATTTTGACAACAGTTCCAGCACAACTGGATGCATTTCGTCTGTCATTTCGATTTGCTTGCAATGCATCTTGGATCCAAAACGGACGTCCAAACCTTCATTTCAAATGCATTTCCAGCTCACAGAATGCAGATGCTGGATGCATTCAACATGTGCCAGACAGCATTTCAAAGTGCATTTTGACAACAGTTCCAGCACAACTGGATGCATTTCGTCTGTCATTTCGGTTTGCTTGCAATGCATCTCGGATCCAAAACGGACGTCCAATCCTTCATTTCAAATGCATTACCAGGTCACAGAATGTAGATGCAGGATGCATTCAACATGTGCCAGACAGCATCTCGAAGTGCACTTTGACAGCAGTTCCAGCACAACTGGATGCATTTCGTCTGTCATTTCGGTTTGCTTGCAATACATTTGTAGTCCAGAAAAGCGTGCACCAATTTGATTTCAATGCAACATCGGCCCGCCAGAAATGCATTTCGAGTAAGTGTTCAATGCATTTACATTCTCGCTGAACCTGTCTCAAATGTGCACATCGTTGTCGGCAGACCTGCATTTGCATCATTCCAGAAGGACTGGCTGATTGCCAAACACTCTTAAAAGCACGTGTTCTGCTTCAATTCTGGTTTCAATTCTGAAACCAATGCATTTTGCAGTCAGCTTCTTTGCATGAAAGCTCAGCTACCAATGGCTCCGATACCAATTTTGCATGCAAGACCAAAGCTCCGCTACCAATACAAACCCCTAGAAACACCTGAGTCAAGCCACTTCTGAATGCAAACGTAATCATTCTCTCCAAACAGTTTGGTCCAGAAGTACACGAAATTGTGTAGCAAGGGAGGAAGGTATCCTCCAAAAAACAGACCAAAGCTCAGCTACCAATGCAAACCCCTAGAAACATTTGAGTCAAGCCACCCCTGAATGCATCGACTTTGTATATAGCCATCACCAATACAATCAATGCACGTCCTGTGGCAGGCAGGCAAACTCTTGAAAAAACCCCAAACCCGAAGCTACCAATGGAAACCGGAGCCAGAAGCTGCAAGCATTGGAATTACATTTCTGTCACCTTCCAAAATAGCAAAAACTACATTTCTGTCAACCTCGAAAATATCAAAAAGTCATCAAAAGTTCTCAAAAGTTCATCAAAATGTCATCAAAATGTCATCAAACCGTCGAAAATATCAAAAGTTCTCAAAAGTTCTCAAAAGTTCATCAAAAGTTCATCAAAAGTTCATCAAAAGTTCATCAAAAGTTCATAAAAAATGTATAGA